>WBNO01032358.1:200292-308288 GCA_013400575.1 Peucedramus taeniatus | reverse complement strand
GGCCTGGGGGGTCCCTCAGGGCCTCCCCGCCTGGCGCGGGCCGTTCGCCGCCTCACGCTCCCCGGGACTCCCGCGGGGTCCCTCCCGCTCCGCCGGGCAAGGTGACCTTTGGCTTCCTCCCCGGCACGGGTGCGAGCCCACAGGGCTCTGCTGCCGATGCTCCGTGTCCCCGGCGCTGGCCCGGAGGCTCCTTCCCTCCCGGTTTTGGGTGACAGGAGCCCCCCGCCGCTCCGGGGCCTGCTCTGTCTCCCCCTGCGGAAAATTGCATCCTGCTTTCGCTTTGGGCCAGGCCCTGGGCTGGGCTTTGGTTCTCACCCTGACAGTTCTAGGACTGTGTGTGTTAAGGAAATTAAAGCATTGTCATAGAAAAGAAATGCGTTTTGTCTCTTCCCAGGGCACAGCAGTGCACTATAAACGCCTTAAAACATTTGAAAGATTTGTATATGGTTAGTTATGTCCCACCAGTTTAGGTTAAGGATGTGATGTACTTGAATTACAGTTTTTAGGGTGACTTCAGACATGGTTCATGCACCAGAGGGTTTCAATCACTGGGATGCTGATCTCTGCTGTGCTTAAATGTTTCTTCAAGGTCTTTGCTTTGGTTCAAAACACCTGTAGATTCCTTTTTTTATAGATTTTTTTTTTAATGACAGTGTAGCAAAGATGACTGTATGCTTTTATTTGATCTTGAGTTTCTTGTCACTTTTATTAGAATAAAAACTTATAAGCTGGTGGCCCAAGAGCACAAATGCTTGGGCCACCAGCTTATATTATAGGCTTTTATTCTAATATAATAATATTAGTTTATTTTAATATAATAATATTAGTTTGTTTTATCCAATAATTACTATTATTGGAATAATAGTATTGTTTTTTAAAATGGTTGAGAAATTTTACAAAGGCAAAACTGTTAAAACACATTTTATGTGAAGTCATGACTGATTTGAACTTGCCTGTGCTGTTTTCTGTTTCATTCTTCAGGACAGCTCAATTTCACTTTCAGCCTTTAGAAAAAGCCTTTCATTGCTTGCTTAATTCTGGCTATTTAATTTAACTATTAGTTAAATATTTTCACTGCCTTTTTAAAAAAGAAATAAAAGTTTAAATGGGGCTGCCTAAAATCAAGTAAATCTCATAATGAGAAAACTCTAAATCTTAATGTAAATTTTAAAATGTGACTCTTGAATCTGTTGTTTCCTTCTGTTGTCAGCTGTAAATAAAGGATGTATCTTGCTTTTTCTGCTTTGTAGAATTCAATGGTTTGGGCAGGTATATGGGATTGGGAGAGTTTTTTAAACACAAAATGGATACATTTATTCCATTCTAATCTCAAGGAATGGCCTGCATGCTTTTTTCCTTACTGTACCAGGCCTCACCCTGCCCTTGCAGGAGCTATGAGTAGTTTTGTAATTCAGTGGTTAAGAAGTTGAACAGGGACTTTGGGATTTTAATGCCCTGATTACCACAGAAGTGAAACAGAAGTGACTGGAGAAGAGTGAAAGGAAATGTTCTGGAGTGTGACCAGTGGTGCTTCTCTAATGTAGCTTTTTCCCTCTTCAATGCAATAGTCTCTGCTGCCAGTTTCAAAACCTGTTGCAGTAACTGTTGATGAGCTATTTTTGGGGCCTGTATCTGATTACTTCCCACACACACACGCTCTCCCAAAAAGGGGTTTGAGAAGGGTGAGTTGCTTCACAGATGTCGTGTAAGAATTCTACAAAAATATGGCAAGCTTCAGGCTGTTACTTCAGTCCAGGCTGCCAAATCCAGCATGGTGAAAGTGCTGGCAGCAGAGGTTAAGGAGGCCAGTGCAGACTTCAGATCAGCATGGAATTTTGGCCTTTCCTTTTCTGGAGGAGGATTGTAGATTTGCTGTGTTGGTTATTGCACCAAAAAGTAATGTTTTGGTTAGAAAAAGGATGGGAAAATGAACGTTATGTGCAAATCTCTCTATGAAGCTGATTTGACACTTGAAGGGCATAGGATAAAGCATTTTTAAGGTAGGAATCAACCTTAGTGCTTTTACTTCTCTTTTGGATAGATCACAGTAAGAATTGAAGTGACAGTGATGTCAGCTCTGCTGAGAGTGTGTATTTCAGACAATAATTTTCTTGGTTTTTTTCTTTCAGACTGAGACTAATTATGGAAGAGAAATCCAAAAAATGACAGAAAAGCATTAGTTTTCTTCTTCTAGGACAGTCATGTTGGAAGGATTGGTAGCCTGGGTCCTCAACACCTACCTGGGCAAATATGTCAATAACCTGAACACAGACCAACTTTCAGTGGCACTTCTAAAGGGTGAGGGAGACTTTGTGGTATATTCTGTACTGTTTTCATATTGTGATTTAGAAAAGTGTTATTTTTTTGTGATAACCGGAAGGTGGAATAGAAATAATTACTTAATATTGTGTTTAATATCTATATAAACCCTTTTAATACAGAGCTTGATATTGGCAAGAACTTTATAATGAACAGTAAATGATCTTATGTTCTTTGCTCTTTATCAACAGGCTTAAAACAATTTACATAAAAATTTCAAAAGTATGCTTTGTTACCTTAGCATGTTGAATTTATGTCATTTTTTCTTGATACTGTTCAGTAACTTTGCTGTTGAGGGATCATGGCAGGAAGTGTCCTGCAGCCTCTTACCTTTTAGTGCTTGTAGTTACTCCCCTGTAGTCTGGTTTGTGTCATGCTACATCCACGAGTTTTGTACTTTGTACAGAGTCCTTAAATCAATGCTTTCTGTTCACCCTTTGCTGCTGTTATCTGCTGCTTCTGGTGAGAATGTTTTGTAATACTCCAGGGTTTTTTTGTGTGTGCTTTTCACAATACTAAGAAAATAAATATCTCTTTTGAAAAGACAATAGGGAGAGGTTTTGTCTGTGGCTACAACAAAGTTCAGTTCTAAAACCCCACAGAAGATTGCTTCTGGATGATGTCATGAAATAGTTTGAGCGCATGACATTGGAAAATTAACAAGTGTATTAAGTAACCATTGTGATTTTAACACAACCTGAAGTGATAGGTTGGCTGTTCTTATTAAATCCCATTTAATTTTTTAAAAAAACAATGCCAGTTGTTTTAACCTTACAGTGTTCAAGTTGCCTTTCTTTAACATAGTTTTGTTTAACAGACTTGTCTTTTTCTTCCGCTTTGTGTAGGTGCTGTTGAATTGGAAAACTTGCCACTAAAAAAAGATGCCTTAAAGGAGCTGGAATTACCATTTGAAGTAAAGGCAGGTTTGTATTTTGCTTGTGTGTGCAGGACAGATATTTTCTAAACAGGAAGTATTGCATGTTTTAGAGGACCTGTGAGTCAGAGGCTTGAACAAATGAGGTAGCCTGATTTTTAGGTTAATTCTGTTTTAGCTTGTTTGTTTCTTATACCACTTTTTCTTTGGGGATTTTCAAGGGTGATAAAGTAAGCTGTCACAGGAATCTGATAGTGTTTCTGTTTTGTTTATTCAGGTTTCATTGGCAAAATAACACTACAGATCCCTTTTTATCGTCCACATGTGGATCCATGGGTGATATCTGTCTCAAAACTGCACTTAATTGGTGCACCAGAAAAAAGAGAAGAGTTTGATGAGGAAAGGGAAAAGTTGCAAGAAAGAGAGCACAAGAAAGCCCTTCTGCAGGCACTTGAAGAAAAATGGAAGGTAAGTCATGCTTGTGTTTCACAGTGAAGAAACCCCTGCAGTGGATGGATTGTATTTAAGTCTCCTAACAAGAGACAGAACAAATGCACAGGAAATGGAGTTAGAATTTGATATCCACATGCTGACATAGTGCAGTTTCTGTCCTACCACCCCTCACCATTATGTTGTATGTCCCATGTGTCAGAGATATGTAAATATCTTACATTAACTTGTTTAGTTTTTCTTTCTCCCTATTAACAGTGATTTCAGTATAACAAAGTATATTGTCTCCTTACCAGCTGTTACAGTGGTTAGTAAAGCTTATCCCTCTTTCCTCTTTCAGAAAGAACAACAACAGAAAGGGGAGTCTTACTGGTACTCAGTTACTGCATCTGTAGTCACGAGAATTGTAGAAAACATTGAAGTAAGTCTTTGCTTTTGTGTGGTTGGCAGTTACACATTTGCCTTTAAAATGGACAGTAATTGTAGGATAGCAAAATAAAGTACAGTGTGTTGAGAAAGTGACTCATTTATGGGGAGAAGGGCAGGGACTGCTGGTGTCTGAGGAGAAGGTAGAACCAGGGAGTACAAATCAAAAATGAGGAATAGGGTTTCTATTAGGTGAAGTATCTAGTATAAATTTGTTGGAAAATTGCAGAAATTAAATATTAAATTGTTCCAGCATAAATGAAAAGTATTCCTATTTGCTATAATGATGTAAATAGTATATCTCTAGGATTTTTTTTTCTATACAGTTAAAAATCCAGGATGTGCATTTGAGGTTTGAAGATGGTGTCACAAATCCCTCGCAGCCGTTTGCATTTGGCATCTGCATCAAAAATGTCTCAATGCAAAATGCAGTGTTTGAACCAGTAAGTGCAACTTGTGTGTACAAGAACAGCTCAGATGGAATGCTGCATTTTATGGGTGCTAGCAAATATTAAAAAAAAAATACGGCATTTTAAAAAAATCTTTTGGTTGTTGTAATAAATTGACTCTGTGCATTTCATGTTTTTTATTGGGTATGTAGAATTAAAAATTACATGGCATGTGGTGTGTGATCTTGACTTTACTCCACTTCTTCTACTCCAGGTGGAAAAGCTGATGCGGAAAAAACAGATGGATGTTGCTGATTTCAGTGTTTATTGGGATACCAGTTGCACTTTACTGGGTGACCTGCCTCCTGGTCAGCTACAGGTACATGAGAGATTCTACACCTGATTGATGTAGAATTTATTGGATCTGGTCTCCTAAGAGCAAAAGAAATTGATGATTTCATGCTTTACTGGTAGGATACATGTGCAACCCACAAAGGCTGTGCTGTGAAATAGCTTGTTTTACTTCTGAAGAGAGAACATGTACAAGAAATTTTTTTCCAATGGACTGGCCTGCTAATACAGTGCATTCTAGTACATGAAAGCAGTGCATTCTAATGATATTGTACACTCGCTTCTTAGAGAGTAATTTGCTTGTAACCCCCAGGAAGCAATGGATAGAAGTATGGAAAGTCGTGATCATAATTACATCATGGAGCCTGTCTGCACTTCTGCTCTTCTCAAGAGAAATTGTTCTAAGGAACCTTTGAGATCTCGGCATACGCCACGGCTGGAATGTGACATCCAGCTTGAGACGATACCCCTGAAGCTTTCCCAGGTAAATACCAACCATTTACCTGCCAGTAACTGGAACAGATATCATAAAACTGTGGCAGAGTTTGTGACAATTTAAATGCTGTTACTGTAGCATCATACTTGTTCCTGTAATCCCTGAAAGATTTTGTTTGAGAGGCAGCTCAAAGAGATACATTGAATAAGTTGTTCTAAAGTCAAGCCTTCAAAATTACTTATTTATTTTACTGAAACTGATTACTGCAAAAATATTTAAATTGTTGTTTGTTTATTGTAGTAATAGGAAGGGTGCATGTTGTGGGGAGGTTGGTCTGTACAATGTACAACAGCAGCTGATGTTATGTTGATAACCTGACATGGAAGATTCATTCTCTGTATCTGTAAATAAAGCCGTAAGTGGAATGTCACACATGAACTGCTAGTGGCTGGGAGAAGATGTGTCGCAGTTGGGAGCAAAATTGTGAATTAACATTAGTCTTAATTCTGCACCATGTACAGGCCATTAATGCCAGTAAACCAAACCTGTGTTTGGGTTTTTGGCTGGGTTTTCTCCTCTCCTCTTTTCCTGGGAAAACATTCCAGTATCACCTCACTGATCTGTGTGTTGTTTCATTAAAAGA
Organism: Peucedramus taeniatus; assembly: GCA_013400575.1. NCBI lineage: Eukaryota > Metazoa > Chordata > Aves > Passeriformes > Fringillidae > Peucedramus > Peucedramus taeniatus. Next base: position 302,400 of record WBNO01032358.1, on the reverse strand, counting down.
CGCAGTATCAGCAGATCATAGGATTTTTGAAGGAACTGGCTAGAAAGGAACGACAGCTTAAATTCAGGAAGTGGAAACCAAAGGTTACAGTAACAGAGAAGTAAGTACATCTCCGTTTGTGGTGCTGTCAGCTATATTAGAAAAATTTGAATGAGAGAAATGCAAAAACGTACATAATAATCATATGTTAGGGATTCAGTTTTCATGTTTTGTTCCCTACCTCAGAAATCAGTTTTAAATATTCAGATGTAATTCAAATGTAAAATTATCCTTACCTGAGGCTTTCAGTTTAGTCTATGTAACTCTAAATTTTGTTGTCTGTCTGTGCCTGATAATATGGCAGCTGGACTAAATTCCAGTGGAGTGGTAGGGCCTTGGGGACCAGCCCATCTGTGCTGGCTCCAGTGCTGCTGCTTTTCCTGGCTGCTGGCCCACTGCTTTTCACTGAGTCTCCTGGACCTTTCACCAGTTGGGCATGCACTTGCCTTAGGTTTTTTTTAATTAAATACTGGTAATACAGTAATTGAAAATTGTTTCAGCTGCCGGGAATGGTGGATCTTTGCCCTGAATGCAAATCTTTCGGAGATCAGGGAGCAGAGGCAGCGCTCCACCTGGGCATTCGCACTGCACCGGGCCCGGGATGCGGTGTCCTACACGGACATGTACTACAGCAAGCTGAAGGGGGAACCACTGTCTGCTGCAGACCAGGTATTTAGACTTGGTTTTCTTCTACTGTGATGGTTAATGATCTTACATTTGGTTTGTTTCATCTTTTTGTGTTTAAAACCTGGACAAGTTAAGAAACATCTTCAGTTGTACTGCAGGCCGTTTTCACGGAACTGACTGTCTGCTGACCACAGCTGAGATTTTAATGATGAGACCTTGGCTTATGGAAATGTGTGAACTGCAGGGTTCATGTGTTTTTGTTTTGCTTTGCAAAAAGCTGTCTGGTTTTTGACCTGTAACCAGTATTCACCAAAAATAGCATTAACTGCTGTAGAATGCCTGTGACAGTTGGTAGCATGCTTTCTTAACTCATGTTCTCTATAGATCCAAAAGGTATTTAAATACCAGAAATGTGTCTGCCCATATGCTTGGGTAGAAAATTGGGAAAAATTGTGACTATTTGACACTTGGGGTTTTTTATTAGTTTTTTTTTTTCCAAGTTTATTTGAGGATGAAGAATTTAGTATCCCTGATAATGAACCTGTGACCTACTTCAGGAAGAAAAAATCCATGAACTATATAATTAGCTGCTTTTTATCTTTAGATATATTGTGACTTTTTCTTAAAATCACTTCAGGGCACCATGTACCACGCCCGTATTAAAGGAATTCTGTTGATACTTTCAAGTTGTACGTAATCCTTACTTTTGTTATTTGGATCTGAGCTGTAGGAGTAGGTTAATGTACAGAAAATTTTTATAGTACTTGGCGAGGCCAGGTCTCATAGAGCACGTGTTGTGTTCAGCAGAGCTGTGAAATGTAACAAGGGTAATGGCAGTGGACTAGAAAAATATCTTTTGCTTTGTTGTTTCGTGATAGATTTTTTTAGACTTGGGTGAATCATCAGTGCCCTCAAACAACTTGTTAATCAGTACAAAGAAGACAACATGTCTGAGTAACTGACTATGAATACTACATTGTCCTAATTTACCCACTTCATTTCCTCCACCTTCTTCACTCAAGACAGAAGCTTTTTTTGCTCCTGGCTAAGCAAGGCATTCTGTTAAATCAGTTTGTCTTCCCTGGTTTAATTTTTGTGCTGCAAATCTCGCTTCTTATCTGTAATAGGAGGATATAGTTGTGAATTTTTTTACAGTGCTAAAATAGTGTATTTTCCATTGCAAATAAGCTTTTTTTATAATTCAGGGGAATGTCAGTGTTACAATTGCCTACATGACTTTCATTAATTTTCATGTGCTGAGGCACTTGGATATGATCATTAATGCCATCTTAGTTTTTTCTACAAGACCCTAAATCACTGCAGAGATACTTGGCATGTTTGTGAACGAGATTCTGTAATCCTTTAATGCAGGTACTTTACCTTTTTTGTCTTTCCAGGCAGAAATGCATCGTATTGAGGATGAGCAGACTTATGAGGAGTTGAAGGTTCTGTATGAGATAGTTCATAATAAATTTCATGACTTAGCTGAGGTGAGAACATTCTCTGTACAGGGTAATGTTTGGAATCTTTAAGTGATTATCTGAGGTATTGTTCTGCTGGGGAGCCTGAGCAGGTATTTTCGTTGATTTAAAAGTGTGGCATTAATGCTAAAATTACAGAAATGCTCAGTTCCTGCAGTTTTTGCTGTTGTGTCACTTGCACAGTAAAATCTTGTCTCGCCATATGCTGATGTTCCCCAGCAGGATCCTTGCCAGAATTCCTAGGTCAGGTGCTCTCCATCTTAAAAACAGAGAGTGAAAATGAAGGCCTCTAATGAATATTTTCCCAAAATTAACACGAAACAGAAGTGAGCCTCATGGAAATAGCTTGGGGGACACACTTCATTAAATATGGGCTAATTTCCATAACAACACAGCATAATCTCTTGCAAATACAAATGCTAAAATGTAGAGATGTGCTTTATGGTGTCAAATGACTTCTTTGGTGTATTGTTTCTACACTAAGATTTAAATGGTGATGTATGACTTCATATGTGCATAATCACATGCACATTTTTATATTTATATGAATATACAGCTGTTAAGTGATGATATGTTTGTTACTTCTTTGCTACTGCTCTCCTCTAGACTGAGTATTGATTGAGAATATCACTGCTGGACTGCTGAGTAAATAGGAGATGAAATTGTGATTTTATTGTGGTGTTTTTGTGCACTGGTGATATTCTTTCACTCAGCAGCAGTAACGTGTATGTCTTGAATGTTCAAACAGAGTGTTAAAGAGCCCTTGCCTGATTCCATTGGAGGTTCCCCTCTGGCAGAATCCAGCCATGACAGCAGCTCTGGGATGCTGCAGTACCTGCAGTCTTGGTTTCCTGGCTGGGGAGGTTGGTATGGATATGCTCAGCAGACATATGAAGGTGAACCTTTTGAAGGACTGCTGCCAGACCCAAAGGAACAGTGGAATCCAGAAGACATACTGGGTATGGAAACACAGGGTTTGCTCCCATAGTTTGATACCTGGTCCAGGTGGGCAGAAAGAGCTCTGGGCCTGTACTGTTAAAAGATTCTCTGCCAGCTGATGTACCAGAGCCTGCCTAAAGCTGAACAGCCTGGGCAGTATGTTGGTACCTGGATACCTCCTTATTTCCAAAGCAGTACAGGGAATATATTTGCTTTCACTGTTACTGTCATTTATGGCAAAGAGCTTTGGGTCTTCTTCTGTTCAAGTGGGTCATGTGACTGGGTGTAACAGGAATAGTACTGGGTTGTTGGGGTCTTTGTAAATTCAGGCTTAGGTTACATTGATTGAAATAGAAGAATTCTATGAAATATTTTTTTTTTTAAAGGAAAAAGGTCTGCCTGTTTTATTTTTTGTTTCTACTTTTCCCCTCAAGAGCTGGAGAAATCTTTATTTTCATATTCATAGGAACTTTCTTGTTCTTCAGTAGCTCTCCAGAAACTTAATTTATTTAATGTGTTGGTTTTGTTTTTTATTAGGCACGGATGAATTTTTTGATCCTGCTGCAGATGCTTCCAGCATGAATACCTTTACTAAGAGAGATCATGTTTTTGCTAAATTAAATCTGCAGCTGCAGGGTGGCTCTTTCACTCTGTTGCATAAGAAGAAGAAGGTGTTGCGTGCTGAAGAGACTGCTTTTATGCAGCTGGAGTTTTCAGGTATTAAACCCATTTCTGTTTATTCTTTAAAAATATGAGATCTGCCTCACAAACATTGTACTATATAACAAATTTCCATATTAAATTTTTTAGTGGAAATAAATTTATATAAAGACTTCAAAAATACTTGTTTGTTGGACAGTAATTTTTATTTGTAAAATTTAAATAAAATGTATGCTGTACTAAAAGAAACAAAATGATTTTATATATTTATATTCCAGGTGTAAAGATCTTGGCAGAATCCCTTCCTCGCAGAAAGTCTTCCCTTCTCAAAGTTCAGCTTGGTAGTCTTTTCCTGAGAGATTTGGCAACAGAAGGGACCATATTTCCTGTTCTTGTTTTTCCAAATCCTGTAGGTGAAAAAGAACCTATAAGTTATTATGTGGGATGCATAATTGTATATGAAAATAGTCATACTCCAAAACTCAAAACATTTCTTATCCCAGAAAGGGAAAACAAAAGTCTTGAGGAAAAGTTTCCACATGTTGAATTTGCTTTTTCCCTCTCTTTCCAAATATAATTTGTAGAACTCTTCATTTTTTATTCTGCTTTACTCTATGCTTGTGATGTCAACCTTTCAGTTATATGTTGAGAAGAAGATAATTTGTTGAACAACATTTGATTTTTGGAATAATCAGCATTGCTGCTAATCAGTGATTGTTCTTTTCCATAAAGCTCTGTGGCCCAAGTAATGGTTCTGTTTCACCTGTATACTGGTAAACTAAATGCACAAATGAATTCTAGAAAAGATTTCAAAGTTCTCTTCTGAGTGAACAAAATTTGAATCTAAAGCCATGAGGATTTCCTATGTATTTTGTACTTTGTACTGACTGCAATTTGCACTTCAGAGTTCAGCCTGTCTGCTGCAGGAGTGGAGAGTGTTTGCTGTTTAGCCATATTACCTTCTTTTGTTTGACTGTGTCAGGGGAAAAATGCATATAATAATCTCAGACTGTACATATAGTTCAACAGAAAAGACTTTTATGCTTATCAGGTGGCTTGGTTGATTTTATCTAAACAGTCTTTTTCTTTTAAATTCTTATTAGCAAAAAGAGGTTGGCTGCATGTCTTCCTTTGGACTCCAAAGTTTGTCCTCAGAAATGACTAATCAGAACACTGGTAAAGATTTCATTTTATGTTTGATGAGATAATTCCTGCAAACCAGAAATTTCAAAAATAAGTTCCTAGAGTTTGAATTAATGCATATGCTTTTTGCAAATGATAAAGATAAAATCATAGAAGCTTTGTTCAAGATGTAAGGTGCATGCAGGTTGACTTTAAAGAAAGGAAGAAATTATGTATTTCAAGACAATAGGAGTTGCAGTTACTGTTTGTTTTGGTTTAAAAAGAAATTGATAGAAGTTTAACATTAGAACCCCAATTACACAAATCTTTTTGTATATATAAACTTGTTGAATTCTGTTGATTGTAGAAGTTGATCATATTACTTCCTTTTCTATTACTGAAGAATTCTTAGACACTTGTACTTTCCTAGTAGTACCAGTTAAAACTCAGTTATTAAATTCTTTGGGAGTTGTTTTTTGCTTCTGTCTTATTTGTTTCATTTGGGTTTTTTTACAGATGCTTTTTGTAAGTCATTTCTTATTCTGTTGCAGATCCTGATGCCCCAGTATTTGAGATGCTTTATGAAAGAAATCCAATTCACAGCACTTTTGAGAGGCGCCTGGAAGTCAGTACCAGACCGCTAAATATTATTTATAATCCACAAGCCATTAAGAAAGTAGCAGACTTCTTCTACAAGGGAAGGGTTCATACCTCAGGTTAACCTTTAATGTGTTTTTTTGGTGGGATTGGGGTTTTGTTGGTGGAATTAATATTTTCTTGTCTTTGATTTTTGTTTATTTTCATTCTTAGAAATATAAAGTACTAATCAAAGAATCTTCACTTCAAGTTCAAATTTAACAATACTCCAAGTCCTGTATGAGGGTTCTGTTCCTTTGTTTTGTTGTTTGTTTAGTTGAATCAGGGATTTTGCTTTGGCAGACTCCTGCAACTTCTGCTTTAAAATTGCAAGTTGGTGTTATGCCCCGTGGCGGATGTTCATATCCCCTAAATTAAAATGCATAAATAAGGACAGGGGACTTGTTCCTGTAATCTGTTCTGAAAATTAGTGGGGTTTTTTTGAGAGGGCATTTAAAAGAGTATTTCTATAGTAATGATACAGAGAAAACAGTATCCTAATTCTTGTTGTATTTTTTTTGTTGATGAGGTTAAGGCTGCCCTTTGTTACAGCTTCTTGAGATACCTTGATTTTCAGATTTGAACATACTCATTCCTTAAATTTCTAAGTGCAACAAGATTTAGGGGTTTAGTACCTAAGGCTGTAGCACTATGAAGTGGCCACCTTTGTAGTTTTGATTGTTCAGTTTCTGAGGAGATGAGAGGTGACAATAAGTAGCATTAGGAACACGAAAATGTTCTTGAAATACCAGTTGTTTTTCTGCTGATTATGGTAATTACCAAAAGATTCAAGTTACCTTGTATAAAGGTGTGTGTGGCACCTTTTCTCACAAGGTGAGAATATTCCATAAATATTCAAGTTTAAAGCAGACAAACCAACCAAGCAAACAAAAAACCACTGCCTATACATGCACATCTTAATATTTAGTCAGAATTTCCTCTGTGGCCATAATTAGCACCTTTTCTGTATTACTCAAATTTAATTATTTCGGCTGAAGGTCTGTGAGATAAAGACCAGAAAATTGATTGCGAAGTATTTTTTTAGGGGGATTATTTGTTTTGTGCTTAAATACATCCTTTTTTCTGTGTAGCAGCCTGGTGATTAGGCACAGACAGTGACTTTCACCTGCAGTGTTTTTCTGTTCTATATTTTACTGCTAAAATTCAAAATGATTCTTTTATCTTTTTTTCTTACATTTTTTGTTCTGATTCAATGAAGGGTGAACAAAGTTATACCTAGTCAGTTTTCCCTCTCTTGTGCAGGTTTTGGTTATCAATCTGAGCTAGAGGCAAGAGTGGCTGAAGCTGCCAGAAGACAGTACAACAAGCTGAAAATGCAGACAAAAGCTGAAATCAGACAAACGATCGATCGTTTATTAGTTGGAGACTTCATTGTAAGTTTTTGCCCCCAAAATGTGGATGTAGACTTTTACCCTTTTGGTTTAGGACTTGGAGCTCTAAAGAGTGAGGTTTGTTGTTGTTTGTGTGATATTCTGTGAGCAGGAGGGGAGTTTTCCAGGAGGTGTTCTAAGTGCTTTTTACTGTCAGTCAATCCAGGCTTGAGGTGCAGGACATGTTTTCACCTACTGAAAATGTTTTTTTTATTGACTACAGTGGGAGTCTGTGGTTTAATAAGGTACCAAACCTGAGTATGGCTGGAGTTTGTGACAGTCAGCTCATCAGGAGAAAAAGTGGCTAATTAGATGTTTCTCATTGCTTTTTTTGGTTTGTTTTCTTGTGGTTTATTATGTCTTTCTTCTTAACTTTCAGGAAAACAGCAAAAGCTGGACCGTGTGCCTTGATATCTCTGCCCCTCAGGTGATCTTTCCCGATGACTTCAAGTTTGTGGATCCCGTGTTAGTTGTTGTAGATCTGGGAAGAATATTACTCACAAATTCTCAAGGTATGATCTAGAATTATTGCAGCTTTCCTTTTCTTTCTGTCTTCTTTCAGAAAGTCAGAGCTTAAAAAAAAGGGTAAAAAAAGTACAGGGAAGTTTTGGAGGATCTTCCTGCATTGTAAAGTAGAAAAAAATCATTTTCTTAAGATAATAAAATGAAACTTAATATTAGGCAATAAAGCCAGTTGGACAGAACCTGATGATGATAAAAATACTGTAGTTTAGTAGCTCTTACCTTTCATTTGGTTTTGAGGATCAGAATAATTGTGTGGGCAGAGTAATGGGTTCTTTTTTTGACAACTTGCTCAGAAGTAAATCTTGCAGTAAGTGGGTTAAAAATGAGACAATAGTGTATTTTAATAGCTACTGTACTACGTTGTGACTGACACCTCTGTGAATGTAGAAGTATAGTAGGTTTCTTGTTAAGGAAAAAGGAAGTGACAGTGGAAGGAGGCAAGGACAGTACCAGATATGCTTTGTGTTAAAAAAAATAGAACTTCAGACAGGATGATCAGATAATCATAGAAAACATCCGAGAATGGAGAAGAATACTTTCATTTATTTGTTTGTTTACTGTTTTTTTCATCCACAGAAGATTCCAAGAAGAGTGCAGGTGCCATTTCTTCAGAAGTCAATGAATTGAGTGATGAAGAATATAAAACACCTCTTGCAACTCCTCCCAATACTCCACCGCCAGAATCCAACACCAATAGTGGCATAAAAATGTCTGAATTTACTGGAGTAGAAATAAGTGAAGAGCAGCTACAGGCACAGTTAATGAGTAAAAAAATGTATGAGAGATACACACTTTCTTTTATGGACCTTCAAATCATGGTGGGTCGAGTGAAAGACAACTGGAAACACGTTCAGGATAGTGATGTGGGTCCAACTCATGTGGTAGAAAAATTCAATGTTCACTTGCAGCTGGAGCGCAGACTGATATACACATCTGACCCAAAATACCCAGGAGCTGTCTTGTCTGGCAACCTGCCAGACTTGAAAATTCACATCAATGAAGACAAAATGCTGGCTTTGAGAAACTGTTTGACACAGCTGAGTAGGTCTGAAGCTAAGTCTTCAGAAGCCCTACATTTAGGGAAAGACAAGATTTTTGCAGAGGTAGACCAGTTTGGCAGTTTGCATGATTCTGTAATGAATCTAACACAGAGTGTTGTCATGCTCGAGCAGCACACTCGGGAAGTTCTTGTTGAATCCCAGCTTCTTTTGGCTGAGTTCAAAGTAAATTGTATGCAGTTAGGTGTTGAGAGTAATGGGCGATACATCTCTGTGCTCAAGGTTTTTGGCACCAATGCCCATTTTGTGAAAAGGCCTTATGATGCAGAGGTGTCCCTGACTGTCCATGGCCTGTTACTGGTTGATACTATGCAAACATATGGAACAGATTTTGATCTTTTGATGGCTTCTCATAAGAACCTGAGCTTTGATGTACCAACAGGAAGCCTCCGAGACAGCAGGGCTCAGTCCCCAGTTTCTGGACCACAAGATACACATCCCATTGATGTTGCTGGTTTGGCAGAGAGATGCAGAACAGCCTCCAACACCTCACCTGGTAACAATGGAAAAGATCAAGAGTCCTTGATAAAATTGGAGTATCAGTTTGTGAGTGCAGAATGCCCATCGATGAACTTGGATAGCAGTCTGCAGGTGATCTCTTTACAGGTGAACAACCTGGATATCATCCTTAACCCAGAGACTATTGTTGAACTGATTGGGTTTCTCCAGAAATCTTTCCCCAAGGAGAAAGAAGATTCTAGTCCTCAGCCTTTAATAGCTGACTTGGAGAGAGGTTGGAGGGAACAGGAAACATTCCAGTCTACTTATGCACAGAACACAGAGGTAGCAGTTGATATTCACTGGTTAAATGTACTCCTCCTCAGGACAGTTGACATGACAAATGGAGAAAAATATGGCAGAAAAATTGCAACAGCCAGTATTGGTGGCACCAAAGTCAATGTCTCCATGTGTAGTAAACTGGATGTGAATGGCTCTCTTGGATGCCTTCACCTTATGGATCTGATCCAAGACAATGTAAAGAACCAGTATGTGGTGAGCATAGGGAACACAGGGAGATATGAAAATCTCATTGGCGATGGGAATTTCTTTGAGTCTTTATTCTTTAGGCTTGATGATGGAAATAGCCTTCCAGATGCTTTAAGTTTCACTTTCACAGAAAAGTCGAAAGAGGAGTGTTCTCTCAACCTCAAAATGGCCTCCTTACACTACAACCACTCAGCCAAATTTTTGAAAGAACTGACTTTGTCTATGGATGAGCTGGAAGAGAATTTCCGCAGCATGTTGAAAAGTGCAGCTTCAAAAGTTACAACAGTCTTGGCAACTAAAACTGCTGAATACAGTGAAATGGTTTCTTTGTTTGATACCACACCACGATCAAGAGATGTTGCCAGTGCAGAAGATAACGAAGGCGATGCATTTGGATCAAAGTCCCTCAAAGCTGATACTATCAAGCTTATATTAAATGTAAACATTGAATCTCCAATTGTCTCCATACCTCGAAAGCCCGGTAGCTCTGAACTACTTGTAGGTCATCTAGGACAAATATCTATTCAGAATTTTGTACCAGGAGAAGATGAGTCTACAAGTGATAGGCTGCAAGTTGAAATTAAAGATATTAAGATGTATTCATTAAATAGTAGTCAATTTACAAACAAGAAGGAGCCTGCAAGTGAGACACCCCATGGACCACATTCTTCATCAGGTTCTGCCAGCATTAACAGCCAGGAAGAATCTCATTTTACTCGTCATGACTTCTTTGAATCATTACATAAAGGTCATGGTATGTTAATCAGAGGAGTCTTAATTATTATGACTAGTATATGTGTTAAAAATGTGTATTGACCACAGATCTGATTGTATATTCTGCTTCACCCATCCTACTGAAACACATTGGTCAGTTTTAATGACAATGGGCTAGTTACTGTATTTGGTCTCCTAAGCAAAAATGGAATGGTGCCTTTCAGGCAGAAATTGAACAAAACATAACCATAGAACCTTAGTCCAGCATTGCTCAGCTTCTGAGCAAGTTCAGTAGCTACTCTGTTATCTCTTCCGTACAGTATTTACAGGCTAATCAGTTCACTTACTCTGATGTTGTTTTAATTTCACTTTCTCTTAAAGCTTTCCACATTCTGAATAACACCACGATCCAGTTTAAATTGGAAAAGATACCACTAGAGAAAGATTTGGATTTAACTTTTCCTCTCTGTAATGAAGACTTTGGAATATCAAGCATTATGAAGATTGAAGGGAAATTTGTGAACCCTGTTCAGGTACAGAAATGTAGTATGTCCACTATCAATGTAAAAATATTTCCCTACATAGAAGATAAGTATTTTTCAGGCCAGTATCTTCAGGTTTAACATGTTGGTAGTTTAGGAATCAGATCCTTATACACATGGTTAAAAGAGACAGTCTTAAGTCATAATAATAGTGAGCAATATTTAACCTTGCTTGGGGACATTTTAGTCATCTTTATGAATTAGTATAACTTTTGCTTATCTTGAACACAGAAGGAAAAGTAAATGTGTCACTGTCCAAATGACACTGTCCAAACAAGTTTATTTGCAGTTGTAGTTGAAACTAAGAATTAATATGCCATTAGCCTGAAAAAATCTGTGCAAGAGATGTTTTAAATAGAGAAAACTGAAACTTCTAACACTTAGGAGACAAACCATGATGGCTACATAGAATGTTTGTTTCATATATTACTATGTAAGCTCAGGTGGTGAATTATTTTTAACTAATTCTGTGTGGATGATTTTTGTCCAGGAATACAAGATATCCTATTCTAGGATCCCATCCCATGTGTTTCTGGGTGGTGTCATCTTGCAGAGCTCATATAGAAGAATTGTTTTGCTTCAGTTTTACATTGTACCTTGATTTGTGTTATTTTTTTCTTGGATGAACTTCAAATTTGTGTGGTTTGGAATTCCACTTACAAGTTTTAGAATATATGTATTGATTCCATTAATATAGAGAGCTCCAATGTGATGATTTTTTCTTTTCTCTACGTTGTAGGTGGTGTTGGCAAAACATGTATATGAACAAGTCCTTCAGACTCTGGATAATTTAATTTACAGTGAAGACTTGAACAAATTTTCAGCCACTTCTGTATCTCAAACTAGTCTAAGTTCTCCTTCAGCATCACTTCATAGTACAGGCACAGAATTCTTGAGTGAACGGAAAGAAAATGGCTTATTCAGCCACTCTAGTTTTAATTCTGTTCCAAACAAGCCCTTAGCTATCAGGGAAACAAAATCTTTTACTCAAGTTCAAGCAAACTTTCACATCTCAGAGCTCCAGGTTCAGTTAAGTGGTGATCTCACACTTGGGGCACAAGGTCTTGTCAGCCTTAAGTTTCAGGATTTTGATGTTGAGTTTGCCAAAGATCACCCTCAAACCTTGTCCATTCAGATTGCCTTGCGTTCCCTACTGATGGAAGATCTCTTGGAAAAGAAACCAGACTCTAAGTATAAGAACCTCATGGTGTCCCGTGGAGCACCCAAACCATCCAGTTTAGCACATAAGGAATATCTTTCACAGTCCTGTCCCTCAGTATCCAATGCAGAATATCCAGATATGCCACGTTCCCTCCCTTCCCATATGGAAGAAGCACCTAATGTCTTTCAGCTGTACCAAAGACCAGTCTGTGCCTCCCGTAAGAAGCAAAAAGAAGATGCTGATTCTGAGTATCCTCTGACTCCACCTCCTTCTCCATCAGGAGACAGATCCAAGTTGCCCTGTGGAAAAAGTAACTTTGATGATTCATTAGTTCATATCAATATATTTCTAGTGGATAGGAAGCATCCTGAATTTTCTTCTCGCTATAACAAAGTTAACCGTAGTGTAGATGTTGATTTTAATTGTCTAGATGTGTTAATAACTTTGCAAACTTGGGTAGTGATATTGGATTTCTTTGGGATTGGATCCACTGCTGATAACCATGCTATGAAGCCACAGCCTGAAGATACTCAGCAGACAATCAAAGCAGAAATAAATTCCTTGTCAGCTTCTCAAGTCCAAGAGCCTGTAAACACTAAGCTGGATCTAAAGGTATACTTGACATGCAAAACAGTAATTGGATTGTCTGTCATAAAACATCTGGTTTATAGGTACTTAAGGTGACATTTATATCATGTGTTTTGTTTTCTAGTGGGGAGTGTACATAAATGCAGAAACAGAATTAAAATGTGTGTAGATGTAGTTAAAAAAAATGAGTTAAAGAAAAGCAGAACATTTGTAAAATGCTCGGCTACCTTGCTCTATGACCCTCTCTTTAATGAAAAGGTTGCTTCATTATTAAAGATCTAACATGCTGCAATTGGCACTGTGCTGTTCTAGGTACTATGGAGTTTATTTATGCAAAAAAGTCTGTATCTTATAAATAGGTATCCATATATGTTTATACATCTATATGTATAAAAGTTTTTTGAAAAACAGATGTTGTATATGTGTATAATGCAGTCTTTGCCCAGAGGCCCTACAGTCTAACTTATATGTGATGAGAAGAAGATGAAGGTAACAGTGCTGGGATTTGTTCTTGGTCTGATCATTCTGAATTGCTTGGGAGACCCATTAATGTGCAAACAAGGCAGTAAAAATGTTGCTCTCCTTCACTGTCTCCCAGTCAGATAATTGTTGTTTATCATTCTTGTTTTAAAGTGCAGTTGTCTTGGAAAAAAGCTAAACAAGATGTTCAAGCTCTGAAGTCATGTTTTTCATACCAATTTTTTCCTATTTTTTTTGACCAGGTCCATTCTTTATCCTTAGTCCTGAATAAGACAACTGGGGAGCTTGCTAAAGCCAGTGTGGCGAAACTTGCAGCTCACTTGGAAGTGATTGGTGAGTAGATTGAAGGGCTCAGGTTGTTCGCAGCTTAAAATAAAATAAGTGCACATGAGTAAAATGTGCACTGGAATGATGATTTTAAATGTTTTTCTTTTGGTGCTCATTGGGGTTTGTGTGTTTTTTCTGGGCAAAATGTACATTGTCCTCCCACTGCTTCTTCCTTTGCTTTTTTAGGGTTTATTTTAAATCGTGGCATCCCTCCCACTTGTCAAACCTTTCATCATTTTACCTGTGATTAGCTGTGATTTTAATGCTTCGCTTTCACAGAGTAGAACAATAGTTTTTATTACTGTTCTACAGGAAAAAAAGTAGTTATATCTGAAGTTTCACAAATCAAAGTGGTGTAATCAGACAATGTGTGTAAAGCCTAGAGTAATGTATGGGTTAATACAATCTTTGTAGCAGAAATACATGATTTTCTTTGAACATGAGGTTTACTGTTTAATTGAATTGACTTATTTGATTACTTGTAATGAGGCTGTCCCACTAATAGAACTTTTGGGGTTTAGTAACTGATCTGTGTTTGAGGGTCCTGATTGTCTGTCCCTTGTTTTCCAGAGGGAGATTTAGCCTTGCAGGGAAGTATTGGAAGTCTGTCCTTAAGCGATCTTACATCTCATGGAGAATTTTACAGAGAACGTTTCACTACAAGTGGTGAAGAGGCACTCATTTTTCAAATCTTTAAGTATGAATTTAAACTTTTTGTTATTCAATATTAGCCTGTTACTCCATTAACTTCTAATCCCCCCCCCCCCAAAAAAAAAAAAATCCTCCAAAAGTCAAACAAACCCAGAAAATCCAAGCCCACAACTGTCAGGGCTGCATGATTCTGCTTTGGCCTCTTGGGACTTGTGTGGGACTTAGAATATTTTCAGTTATAAACTTAAGATTTTTAACTTATCTTTGTCTTGCAATGTATGAAGAAATGGAAAAGGAAAGGTAGTTCTTTATTTACCTCTAAAGCTGTTCTTGAAAGTATCTACGTGATAGTTTATTCCTAGCTAAAACGTTGGTTTTTTTTAAAGTTGGAAGAGGTTTTCAACTGATGAAATAGATTTTCCATTGCTTCTTGATTTTGGAATAAGGGGTTTGCTTTTATCATAATGTAAATTTGAATTTATCTGTTATATTTTAAGGAATAGGTCTTATCTTGTGATGATTCCTGTTTTTCCAATTAATCAGATTAGAAATTATCCAGGTAATGTTATGGAATTAATTTCAAATATGACAGCACACTGATTCAGAATTGAATGTACACATTATGCTGCAGTGGAGTAGTTACCTTAAAAGCCACTGTTCTCATACAAAATCACCAAAGGTCCAACTGGTATGCAGAGATTAAAGGTACATTCCAAATGCAGAATATTTCTATTTGCTTAATTAAAACTCAGCAGCACTTAAACGTTCAAAATTTAGACGTAATTAATACAAAACAAAATTTTTGCGTCTGCAACTGAAGTACTGTTAATCACATGCTGTGAACATTAGTTAAATCCTCTATATTACTACTTTGAATGCAGCAAAATGTCTAGTGCTGCCTCTAAAAGGTAGCTAAGATTGGTAAATTTTGCTTTGAACCCTTCTCCCAGGTATGGGAGGGCGGACCCGCTGCTGCAGCGCGAGTGTGACATGCGCGTGACCCTGCGGATGGCCTCTGTCCAGTACGTGCACACCCAGCGCTTCCAGGCCGAGGTGGTGTCTTTCATCCAGCACTTTACTCAGCTCCAGGATGTCTTGGGGCGGCAGAGAGCAGCAATTGAAGGACAAACAGTATGTCTGGGCCTTTTCTCTATTCTTTGCCAGCCTGTTTTTTGCAGTTGAAATGTAGTATATAATTTATGTTAATGCATCAGCTCAAGTGAGTTGAAATGGTGGGAGGTTTTAGAGTTTTGGTGTTGGTAGAGATTTCTCAGGTTCATCTTGTAGTCAAGAGACCTTAATTAGGACAGGCCTGCTGCTGTTTGAAAGTGCAGAATACCAAATTTGCACATTCCTTGAAACTTCAGCACCTGATTTCTGCAGGATGCACTGGAGGATAGGGTCAAAGTGTTGCCTTGTCTTACTCTCCACTGTTCATGAGGTAATAGTACCTGAATTAGGAGAACCAAGTGAGAAGATCTGTTCCACTCTGTTGGATGTACACCAGAGAGTGTTCCACTCTCTGGTGTACATCTCTGATTTAGTTTGATGGCTGGTAGTCTGAGAAAATCAGAACTTCTGCGTGGTAGAGTGTGTGAATATAGAGATTGTAGAGCAAGATAGAATATATCAATATAGAGTATATAGGGCATGATAGAGAGTTGCAATAATCAGGACAGCCATAGACCACATGACCAGTGTGGGAGTAACCAATACAGTCAATAAACTTCTTCTAAAAGAAGCCTCTCATAATTGAAGGAAAGACAGTGAATACTTGGATATTAAAATGCTTCATTGTGCATCAGGTGGGAAGTTTGAATCTGATTTTGAAACATATTCTAAATGATGGGGTTTTGCTTTTTGCAAATAATTTTTGTTAAGTAATTTATTATGTAGTGAGTTGAATAGTGTCCTGCCTCTTAGTTCAGGGCTGAAAGGTCGTGTCACTCCTGCGTGCTGCACCTCTTGCACAGGTTTTTCCTGTTTGTACCATAACACTTTTTTAATGACCCTTTATTCTCTGCCTAAAACAAGAGTTTGAGGGGTTTTTGTTGGTTGCTTTGTTGTTGTTTTTGTTTGGTATAAACTCTTACCATACCTTAATTTTGTAAATCAAGGGGTAATGATCCTGAGTTCAGTACTCATCAGTGGAAAATAATCACCTGCTTCCTGCAATTTTTGTAATTATTTTTTAAATGTGTTTTTGCTCTTCCCAGGTGAGAGATAAAGCCCAGCGAGCTTCTCGAGTTCTTCTTGATATTGAGGCTGGGGCTCCTGTTCTGCTTATTCCTGAGAGCTCCAAGTCTAACAGTCTTATTGTAGCTAATCTGGGAAAACTGAAAGTGAAGAACAGATTCCTGTTTGCAGGAATGCCGGGTACCTTTTCATTAAAGAACAAGGTAGGAACATTGCTTCTTAATTTAGCAGCTTGCAGTTTTGTTAGTTCTTGTGTGTTTTATTTTTAAATCAAAATGTTAAATGATTCTTACATTTTACTTCATATATTGATTTTATAGTTCTACTAATGAGAGTCTGTGCTAGTGTGCTGGCAAATCTTAGATTTGCCTTGCTGATCATGCTGCTCTGCCCTTCCTATCTTGAGCTTACTGTCTGAGGCATTGGGGCAGAGGGGAGACTGAACTGAGTGTTTGGAGGGAACAGAGAGTATAAAGGAGGCTGAACTCACTCCAGCTGCTCTGATGAGGAAGCAGGACCCAACCAGGTGCACATGTGAATGTGAGACCAGGATGGGCTTTCAGTTCACCCTTTTTGGTTACTCCAGCTGTTCACCACTCAAAATTTCCACAGTGTGAATAGCAGAAAACAGGGGTCCGTGTTGGTTGAGACTTGCTCTAACACACTGGAGAATAGAATTGGTTTTATTTTTGTTTCTGCTCTCAGTGAAACTGAGTGTGTGTAGTTGCTTTGATGAGGTGAAACCATGGGAAAGGTTTCCAGTGGCTGTACATGTGGCAAAGCACAGGACAGGAGTAGCTGGTGCTGCTCTTGAGAGATGCAGCCACAAGATTTGGGGGAAAGAAGATCCATCTTGGATGGCTTTCTGTATCTAACCCATTCAACAAATAGGGGGTTGTCTGGGAACCCCCTAATTTAATTTTGAAGGGATTAGAAGTTAGATGGACTAAATTGCTGCAGTGGATTTGTGGTGTCTGTTGTCTTCATCTGATTGGTATCTACCTGTGTCTTTGCTGTAAGGAAATAGTGGGCTGTGATGTTGGGTTGTTTCCTGTACTGTAGTGTGTTGATACAAGTACAGATTTGTAAGCAGTAGACTCCTAAATTAACATTATAAGTTAAAGAAAGTGTGCACAATAATTTTATTTCAGCCTAAGAATACTGTGTTATGTAGCACTCTAGAAATCTAGGTGTTTGAAATGGAATTAGGTGGGGTTTGGCTTTTTTTTGTTGGTTTTGTTTTCATTTTTCCTCTGTCCTATGTTTATTTTTGAGGATCGGATTTTGCAAGGCAATGCATACAAGGACCCTGTTTTATTTGAGGTATTTCACGTCCTTATGGCAGTGTTCAGGTGCTCCTCATTCATTCTGTGAATGAAAAAGTATTCTTCTGGAATTTAGCACTTAAAAAAGCTACTTCATTTATTAAAAATTATGTTTCTGTTCTAAGGGTTTTGCTGAATTCTATAAGAATTGGATGTAAACTTTTTGTGGTGTGCTCTTTATGCATGTCTGAGGAGCTGCTAATTTGGATTGAATTGCATAAATTCATAGATTTATAGATGATGTGATGATTTTCCTTTGCATGTACTTTTCAGTCTTTTCTTTACAGTATGAAGTTAAATGTTAATGTCCTCAAATTTTTTTGTTAAGATCCTTGGTTGTTTTTACAATTAATTTTTCCATTTTTTTCTAATATTTAAAAAACATGTAAGGCAAGAAAATATTAACAATTAAAACCAGAAAGGGAAGTTTATGGTAGGGATTGATGTGACATCAGAAACTGGATACAGAAGGAAGATGGGAAATGACAGTAACAATTCAGGAGTCAGGGGCAAAGTGAGCAATCTTGGAGTAAGGGCTGAGTAAATCACTAAAGATGAGTGCTACCTGCATGTGGAACATGAGGTTAATTAATTGAAATGATTGACAGACGAATCCCAAAACTGGCTTTGGAGTATAAAGGTGGTGTGTAAACCTCTTCCACCAGACAAATCACAGAGTGGTTGGGGCCATTCCACCACAGAAGGCTGTCAGATTGGTCAAGCAGGATTTTTGGGAAAAGAAATTTCTAATGTTGATGTGACTCTTTTTGTAGCAAAATTTGCAGGTTTTTGATACAAGACAGCTCATGGATTTCCACTGGATATGTAGTGGTGGGGAGATATCTAAAATGTTTTTAGACATCAATATAAATGAATTTTTCTTTTTTCACCTGTCAGGAATTTACCACTAAGTGTAGGGATTTATCTAACCTTAAACTGCAGGAGAATTTTGGGACATATTTTGGTGTGACAACTGAAGTATTTAAAGTGCAGAAAATGTGCATGTGTAGAAGTGTTAGTTCACGTATTGTGATAAAATATAAAGTTGCTGACATGATCTTGCAGAAATAATGGCATATGTTTTTTCATCACCTGAAAAACAGCTTTAAATATTTAACAGTCTTTATTCTGCAGAAATATTTAATGTTGTCACAGTCTTACCCCTCAATTTTGGTATTAATTTCATTTACGCGAGAGTTTTTCGGTTTTATGCAAAACCCTCTGCTTTTGAATTAGTTTCTCATTGAAAGGATTCTGCAGCTTTTTGAGGGAGGTTGCTGAAATAAACTTTTTTTACAAAGAAAATGTTCTCATCTGCTCTTAAGGCTATAGGAGAAAAGTTTGGCCATTTTTCTACAGCAGAAGATACTGGCATTCTAGTAATTTGTTGCAGCTTGAACATTGGTGCATTGGTTCCTTAGAGTTTAAGTAAAAAATCTAATGTTAATTACAAAATTTCTTTCATTAGCAGGATTCAGTTCAATTTTCCTCTCCTATGGGAACCCCAAAACATAGCATGAAGAAGACAAGTGCTGATGAGTCCAAATTAGCAATAGAAGGATTGGTCATGAAAAAATCATCAGGAACAAACATTTCTAGGCTGAAGAGTGAGCCTACAGTGAGCACATCGAGTAAGCAGCAAGGGCAGCCATCAAAGCTGCCTGTTGTGCCAAACCCTGAGAGCCCAGGTATGTAAGAGCAGTAGGAACCCCATGGAGCTTCTTCTGCCTTGTGAAATAGTACAGTGACATATTGCTTTGATCTTATTTAACACTGGAAAGTGTAAGGCTATGGGTCTGAAGATTGTAGATTGGAGAATAAATGACTTCTGAGCTTTAAGGCTGATTTTTGCAGCTTAAAGGATTAGGGAGTTGTAGATCAGTTTCTGGAAGAACAGTCCTGCAAATTGGGTGTGTTTGGAGATGCATATTGCACACATACAAGGAGTGTACTTGGACTCCTAACTAGGAATTTACATTTAGCTGTGAATGAGCTTGGTATCTGCTAGTTACAGGTATTGATGAACGTGATTAAAAAATAAAAAATGTGGAATAAAATCAAAACTAAATTAAATTTCTTTTTAAAGGTAGGTTGCATTAGTTTTGCACAGATTCTATTTTTCTTCCTTAATGTGTTATCTCCTGTGTACTTGCAGAGGATCACATCTGCCTCTTAGACTGCATTGTAGTTGATCTGCAGGACATGGACATCTTTGCTGCCAAAAGATACCAGAGAGAGTATTCCAAGGCTGTGGAAGATACCAGTGCAGATTTGAGCTTCCCATCCTACTTGGTGAGGCAGACAGGAGGGAGCCTGCTGACAGAACCCTTCAGACTGAAGTTAAAAGTGGAGAGAAATTTGGACAAGTGAGTTTAAACAGGGTCACTTTATGCTGTCACCTAGAGCAGTGTTTTAGATGCCTTTTGTTGTATCCTAAAGATCTTGCCTGCCTTGTTTGAGCTCCTGGAAACGCTGAGGTTTTCTCTTTGTTGCAGAGAGCTGAGTCACGCTGTCGCAGACATTTCAATCCATGGCAACCTGTCCTCAGTGCACTGCTCTCTGGATCTGAACAAGTACAAACTGATCCGTGGGCTGCTGGAGAACAACCTTGGGGAGCCCATCGAGGAGTTCATGCGCCCTTATGACTTGCAGGATCCAAGAATTCTTGTAAGAGGATCTATGTGCAGCTGAAATTCTCTTGAAATGCTTGGGGGGGGTTGCTGATTTTGCTGATGGCAGCAATATTTTTTTCACAGTACTGGTCTAGAGCTAAGAAGCTCTAGACCAGTACTGGGAAAATGGATTATTGGTCGTTTTTGAGTTAAAGGCCACGGGGTTGTGAAATGTAACATTTCCCCAGTAATGGTTAATGAAACCATTAATGAAACCATTTGGAGAAGAAGGACACCACACAAAAGCTGTTTACATTTTTCTGAAATACAGTTTAATTCAGAGATCAAAGTTAAACAGATGCTCTGAAAAAGAATGTTGGTGTTTTCCACTTTCAGACAGTTTTGAGTGGAGAAGTGTATACTTCCATGTCATTCCTCATTGACATGGTTAATGTGAGCCTGGAACTGATGGATCCAAAGGGAAAAGATGGATGCAGCTCTTTAGCCAGGTATGAATGTTCTTCTCTTACTAAATACCTTGTTCTAAATACTATGCTCATGTGAAAGATACAGGACAAGAATTTAAATAATAAGTGGAATTACAATTTAATTATGCAGTGAAATGGAATTTCTTAATTAGAGTCTAAACTGAGAGTTTGAGCTGCTCTGAAAGATGAAAGGGAATGACACTGTTCAAAAGATAACAGTCTGTCTTTCCAGTTGCCCTTGAAATAACAGTCCAGTAGTCAGTATTTGCCCAAAAGAAATACTGTTTTAATTAAGAAAGCAAAACGAGGGAAGGTTAAAAAACCAGATTTCTGCTATGTTGGCTTGTTTTGGTTTTTTTTTTAATCCAGAAGGCTTTTTATCAGTAGAAAATATTATTACATTTAGTACAGATCTATTTTCTATCTCTATGACAGGGGACATGATTGTAGTTGTTTTATAAAATACCTGCATTTCAGCAGTATGCCATACATATAAAATAAGTGACTCCAAGGAGTAAATAAACTGTAAGTCTCTTTGCTGTGTTGTTTTGCTTTTTATTCTCCCAGGTTTGATTTTAAGAAATCCAAGTTGCTTTTTGAAAGCTCTTCAAATGGAACAAAGTCTGTAAATCTGGTCTCTCATTCCATGATGGCCTTTGACACTCGTTATGCTGGACAGAAATATGCTACAGGCCCCCCAAATGTCTTCAATTGCATCTTTCAGTCATCAAAGAACACCAGTAGCCCAGGAGCAATCCAGATTGAATTGCATTTCAGGTTGGTAATTCTGGGATTTGTTTGTTTTTAATAATGACATAATCAGTATTGTCCTGGTTTTAATACATCTGTTATTATTGTAGATAAACTTGGGGGCATTGTATTTCAATCTCATGACATTTTTGGGGTGATCAGTAGTACTTGATAGATTGAAATCTGCAGTTATTAATTCTCTGGAAGTTGTTGGAATTTTTTTTTTCTTTTTCACTTATTGCAATAAAATTTAGGTTTGAATGTGTAATGGATCAGATGAGGTTTGACCTATTAAGATCAGTAGTGCTTAAAGCTTGATAAGTCTGGCCTATCACATGTATGTGTGCATAAAACCAGTTTGTAGAATTTTTAATGTAAGATGCACAAAAGCTGTTTCCCAGCAGGTGTCACACATGGTTTTCTGAGAACATCAAATACAGAAATGGCACCTCTTTCAAAAACAATCTCTGTATTTTCTTCTATATTCTGTCCTACCCTGTTTATTTTTTCTTACCTGTTTTGATCTAATTTATTATTGAAATTGGGAATATAAAGTATAATGTCAGTATTTACCTGTATCAGCATGGTGTTTTTTTGAGGAATGTTAACTATCAAAAAAGAGGGTGAAGTGAGATGACCAGAGATGTTGCTTTCACTTCTGATCAGATTTGCTGACCAAGCTCAGCTTTCTCACTCTCATATAAATATGATGCCTCCTGGAACAGTTGCAGGAGTAATGCAGAAAAAAAAAAAAAAAAAAAAAAAAAAGTGGATTATTTTAGTCCAGTAGAAAATTTTAGAAATTTTTTCATAAAAACCAGCTAGAGAAACTTGGCAATTCAGAGAATTTTACTTTTTAAGATTTGAATGCTGCATTACGGTTTTAGGTACCTTAAAAATGTGTTTAGAAAGATGCCAGCATTTCAATTTGAATAAAACTAAAATGGGATTTACTAAAAAATACACCCTAAAAAAAACCCCAGATGGTTTTCACAGAACTGTTGAGTCAGTAGGCAGCTAGCTTAGACACAGTTAGTGAGCTTGCACAGTACAGCCTAATCTGGTTTATGAGAGTTTCAGGAATCTTCTTCCCAACTGTTGTGATTTTAAATTTCAGCTGCAGCAGCATGTGGTCTGTTTTTAGTGGTGAGAGCATCCTTGGCAGAAGATGTAAGGGCTGGCAGAAGTCAATGATAGTGTTGTACTGGCTGGTGCCTCTTGAAATATCCTGGAGAGCTGGGGAGGGTTATAGGCTTTTGCTGTTGGAAGCAGTGCAGGCAGAGCCTGCTCCCCACTAAGGCATCAGAGTTCTTTGGAGATTTTATAGTTCACAGTGTGCTGGATTGAAAATTGTTTCATGGTATTTAAGCACTTAGATGATTTTCCAGTTATCATGATCAAATGTAACTGGTATTCCAGATCACAAGGCCAAACACTTCATCCCTCCTAGCCAGACCTTCAGAATGGGATGCTGAGAGCTCAGGCAGGCTGACATTTTTTCTGAATGACAAAGCAGCTTCTTGTGCTGCAAAATGCTGTCAGGGTGTGAGAGGAAATTCGTGTTGTACCTCTTATCTCAGAGCCAGGTCTGAGTTTCACACGCAGAATGTTAGGTTTGATACCCAACAGACATAAAATGATAATAAAAGGTTTTAAAATGTGAGATTTTGAGAATTAATATTGATAATGTAAGTATGTTAAAGGAGCTTTTATAAATTTCCTGTCATGTAGTTTTTCAATTCATCTCTTACACCATTATGGCTTAGAATTTGTGCAGTTAAGATCTGTTGGGGTTCTGTGGGTACAGCAAATGGTTGAATGTCAATCTGTTTAAATATATATGTATTAAAAAATGTATGTATTTTAAAGGCTAGACATTGTAAACCAAGTGTATTCCTATAAAATGCCATATAGGTCTTACTAGATACTAGATAAGTAGATAAGTTATAGATAAGTTTTCAGCATGATTTTAAATATCTACAGGTTGAAAAGTTCACCTGTGTGATTCTCTCTTCTTAAAAGGTCTACTAAGGATTCCTCCAGTTTCACAGTTGTTCTGAACAATCTTCGTGTGTTCCTGATATTTGACTGGTTGTTACTGGTTCATGACTTTTTATATACTCCTGGAGATAGCAAAAAGCGGGAAAATCCCCACCCGTGCCGGCAGCGAACCTGCATCAGTGACACAGCTGTTGTTCCCAAAACTGTGAAAAGTGGAGTAGTTACCAAACGTTCCTCGCTCCCTGTGACAGCAGAAAAGCAGCTGGAAGTCAGGGTTAATGTGACAGGTAAATGTGCTCTTCTCTGATACTTTTCTTTTCTAGGAGTTTTTCTCATTAAAAGCCGTGTGCTGGTGTCCATTAAAGAAAATCAAGAAACCTGCTACAAATGCCTAAAGTACCTTAATGATATTGCCAACTGCCCTGCTAGTTATTTGTCTTTTTTTTTGGTTAAGGAACTGAATTTGTGGTTGTTGAAGACATGTCCTGCTTTGATACCAATGCAATTATTCTGAAGGGAACGACTGTTCTCACTTACAAGCCCAAGTTGTTGGATCGTCCTTTCTCTGGCAGTTTATTTGGCATTGAGGTAAGAAAAATAAATTTGCTTCTATATAACATCTAAAATTAGAGGAGTTTGTGAAGATACTTTACTATAAATACATATACAAAAGGAATAGTCCACAGATGCTTTCTGAAGTTTGTTGGTTTCTCATCAAATGCTCTTATTTTACAGCAGTTTTGAGAATAGTTTTTTTATTGTTTCTGTTAAAGCATTGTAAGACTTGACTGTAGCCTCAAAATATTGCTAGTTCCTGCCAGGCCTTTTATCTCAGATCATAATTTTTTAAAAATAATTTGTAATTTTTAGGTGTTTTCATGCCGGTTAGGAAATGAGCAAGAGACTGCACTGTCAATTATTGATCCAGTACAGATTCAGATGGAACTTATTGGGAATTCTTCCTACCCAAGTGGTTCAGGACTGCTGGATGCTTTCAATAGTGAAGATTTTCCTCCTATTCTAGAGGTAATATTAAAGGCCTGAATAAAACTATGCAGTAGAGAATACTAGCAGAGATATTTTTATGCCCCAGGATTCCATAGAAGACTTTCAAAAGCATAAGAAGAGAATAAGGTAACTTCTTCCTGAAATGGAAAAGGAAAAGAAAGAAGCATGTAGAAAATGCTCTTAGGGGTAATGAAAGAGTGATTTATGGGATATGTTACAGAGATTAATAGTGGGGGAAAGAAATGGGCTGATTATGTAGGCTGATGGTGTTAGATAGTTACTAATACCTAAAATGAAATTATTTTTTTAAATTTTTTCTAATTGTTAGGACATATTAGAGAGGAATTATATTTAAAGACTTCTTTTACCATTGTATCAAAGTAAAACTTCTTTTCCCTGAGATGTAATGATTTTGGTTGTTGGTAAATAATAAAAAGTTTGATACATTTATTATTGGATCTTTAAAACAGCATGGTGATCAGATTGTAACATTAAATTTTGTCTTCCTTTGGGAAAAGCTTTATTAATATCTGAAGTATTTAAGAAAAATGTGTCGAAAAAGGCAAGTGAATCTTACATTCTAATTTTTCATTTAGATTCAGTTGCAAGCACTGGATATCAGACTGTCCTACAATGATGTTCAACTCTTCTTGGCAATTGCAAAGTCAATTCCCCAACAGACAAGTGCAGCTCTGCCTGACTCAGCTGCCTCAAGTGCTGGGAATGCTGCTGATCCCTCCAGTTCAGCACTGGGGCATGAAAACTCCTTGGCACATGAAACCAGAGATGGATCCAAACGTGTGCTGGATCCTGTTCTTGGTATGTTTTTCACTGTTGGAGTGAAGCCATTCTTTATATCTGAGGGAGGTTTCTACAAGGTGAAGCTAATCTATATGCTTAACACAAAAGATGTTGGTACCTTCATGGTGTAAGACCCTTTGTTGGTTGGAATTACCTAATAATGGCATTGTCCTGATGATACTATAAAAAACATAAAAGCAGGGCTGAATCATGTACTTTTGCTATAGCTGCAGTCTTAAACAAACAAACCCCCATTTTTCATACAGATGTATCTTGATTTTAGAAATGAAAATAAGTAGATAACTGTCAAGGATTTATGCCTGGTTAATGTTAATTCCAGAAGTCCAGCTGGCTCGCCTCCAGGAGCTGGGATTCAGTATGGAAGATTGTCGTAAAGCTCTTTTGATCTGCCAAGGTAACATCAGATATTCTTAGCAGGGGTTTGCACATTGTTCATATTACCTTAATTGCAATTAAGTAAAGCCTTTAGACTCTCAGGTGGCTATGCACAGGCACTGTTTCCTTCTTTAGAACGTCTTTGGCTCTGTGCTGGCCTGTAGTCTTAAACATTCTTCTTCCTGTTCTGCTACTGTGTAAAATCCACCCCCCAAGGATTCTTTCTGCCCTTTGGGATACCATGTGTGGGGTTCTTGAGTGTATTTTGGTTTGGGAGTTTTGGTTGTGTTCAGATTGTTAATTTTTATGGTGCACTGGTTTCTTGCTATTCCACATCTCTTCCTTTTGAGAGCATGGGTTTTCCTCTCTCCCTTTTAAAATCATATTTCTCTAGTTCTACATGCAGTACATGAAAAGAAAACAAAGCTTTAACACAAGTGATTCTCTTTTCCTTTAGCAGTATCATGCTTCCCACCTTATATATAGGCATGCATAATGTTACATGTTTTTATTACATTTGTGAACTTCAAAACACATTTCTTACTCTTAGGATATACCAATGTCTTTATAATCTTCCCATATTTATGTTACAAAATGGAGCATATTCAAGTACTGCTGAGAATATTTTCTTAAGAGAGAGGGAATTAGTTTTCTTCAATATGCTTTTTACTAAGTACATGTCTTTGAGAAAGTAGGTGATGATTGATTGGTTGTTTGCTTTTATCTAAGGTGACTTGAAAAAAGCAGCAAGTTGGTTATTTAAGAATGCTGAACCTCTGAAATCCGTTTCCCAGACTTCTGGTCGAGATAGCCAGGGGATTGTGCCTTTCCAGTTCATCTCTGGAGTGGAAATAAAGGCAGAAAGTGTCTGCATCTGCTTTATAGATGACTGCATGGACTGTGATGTTCCCCTGGCTGAATTAACCTTTTCACGTGAGTATTTGGTTCTGCCTTGGTATAAAATGACTGTCAGTTGTGGGTGTGTCCAGCATCATGCTCTTGTTTGTCAAGACCTGTCCAATTTCAACTGACAGTGTCTTGGTGGTGGTTGTGTGGGATATTGGGGGTTCCTTTGTCTTTATTGCTGTTTGGTTTAAATTTTGGTTTTAAGAAGATTACAGTCTTTGTAGGGTTAAGATTCTGGTTTCTCCTTTTTACATCACATAACAAATGAAATCTGTCCTGAGCAGAATCCTAGGGAGGCTCTGTACTGTAAGGTGTGGCTGTCTGTAAATGTTATTGGAAGAGTACTATGATACTTTTTCTACCATTTCAGTTTAAAAGACAAGACAAAACCTTCCATTGTTTACTTGACAGTTCACAAAATCAGGAAACTTGATTGTTTTGCATTCGTTTAAATTTCACTTTTTTTTTTTTTTCCCACAGGTTTGAATTTTCTCCAACATTTGAGAACCAGCCCTGAAGGCTATGCTCATTTTACCCTCTCTGGAGATTATTACAACCGTGAGCTTTCAGGTGAACTACCTAGGGGGTTGTTGCTTTCTTATTTAAGTTTAGGAAACAGCCTTTCCTACTACAGGAGCCTGAAATTTACCCACTATGAAATGCCTCAAAGGGAATAGGGAAAGGTTGACTTTTGGGACTGTGTGTGTATGAAACTGTGTGATCCTAGACAAGATATCCTGATTTGAGATCAGTTGGAGGGATGTGGAAAGGGGAAATGTGGCTGATATGAAAGTGGCACTCAGGTTTTCATATAGAATTGTAAGAAAAGGTTATCCAGCAAAAGAACAGTTTTATGACAAGCTGTCTCTGCATTCTCTTCTCTCTTCTCTTTACTTGTTTGGTGCATTCAGTCTATTATGTATTTCAGGAAGGAAAAGCACGTGTGGGCAGGTGATTAGGCTGAAGACAAAGGATTAACTTAGGAAGACAATCACAATTTATGTTTTAGATACAAAAAAGCAAGTTAGGCCTCAGTAGAGGCCAGTCACTGACAAAAGAAATAATCTAGTTGTGTGGGTTTTTTTAACTTAGAAACTAAATTTTCTGTTACATCACTGGTGACAAGTACCCAGGAATTATCTGTTGATAACAAGGGGTTTTCTTTGTTTTAAAAAATACTTTGTTTTAAAAAATATGTAGGGTTGTTTTTTAATAGCTTTTAGACCTTTATCTCTTGAGTTAGTGAATAATTGCCAACTTAACGTATAATTGTGTAAAAATCATTATCAAAACTATTTGAGAGAGCTTAATTCCAGCTAGCTTAAATATAGAACTGTAATTGCCTTCTAATGCTTTAATTGGGACTAAGATATTTCTGCAAGACCCTACATACAGTATACATGGTCTAAATGGAGGAGCTGGACCAAATTTTTATTAGGTATTAAATTAAATCCATAGGCTTGCAACTTCATCTTGAACACAGATTAAAAGTAAAGGATCTAATTATGAAAGTTTCATTACTAAATATATAAAGAGCATTCCAGTGTGGCCTCCATGTGTGTAGCAGAGGTGATGGTTTGTGTTTCTCTCAGGTTGGGAGCCATTTATTGAGCCGTGGCCGTGTTCAGTGTCTTGGCAACAACAAGCTTCGAGCCGCCTCCACCCTTCCCGCCTGAAGCTGGAAGTGAAGGCCAAGCCACGCCTGGATATAAACATTACCTCTGTTCTCATAGGTATGTGGGAATATTCCCTAAGAGCAGCACTCTACAGTCTGGTTTTCACTACTGAAAATGACAGGCATCTCTAATTAAAGTGCTGCTGGCGTCCCGTGGAGGAGGTGGGATTGGCCCAAGTCCCTCCATACTTTCCAGGATACTGTACCAGGTGTGTGTTTAGGCAGCCTATGTTCTATCAGATGTTGTGAAAGTGTAAAGACAGGAGCTGCATATGTTAGAGGTTAGTAGGAATTCTTTCTCTGCTCATATGAATTCTATCAAATTTGCATGGTATTTGAAATTTATTTTCAATTAGAAACAGGCTTTCATCTAAAGCTTTCTGTACTTCATAGGGCTTAAAAGTATTTTGATAAGCTTGTCATTTTTCAGTACATTGACAGGTGTAGTGGGGAGCTACTCATTTCAGTTCTTCGGTCTCTGAGCACCTCAGCTGTCAATGTCCCACCTTTGGAAATCAAAATATTTTGTTCATCAGTAACTCCAATTTCATGTGAGCTTCTGCATTGTGGAGCTCCAATTGTGTGCCTTTCCCAGGAATATTGTTGCTCATTCAGAATTACTTGGTGGGCACAATAAAAAAAAAATGCCAACAGCCGAGCTTGTAGATGTAACAGAAAAGCCTTCCTTGGTCCTTTCTCTCCTAAGGAGAACCTGGGGGAGCCAAGGTGGCAGGAGGAGATGCAAATCAATTGTCACTCCCATCTCAGGGGGTGACACAAGAATGATATGGAGTCGTTTTGGTGAAAGTAAATTAAAAAAACTTTTTATTAAAATATTTGACTCCATATATATATTTTTTTTTTAAATCCCAGTGCCATTGGAGGGTTATAGTGTTACCTCCTTAATGCCACTGGGCAACCCAACAGTCCATCAGGTTGCACGTCCTCTATAAAGGAATGTAAAAGAATAAGTTATTTACATAAAGTGTATGAGAAAGTTTGTGTAAAGAATGCAAACATCAGAAGGCTTAGTAAAACTTGAGAAAATCAGAGTGACAATCAATGATTCCTGGCAATGCTTTTTAAAAGCAGTGATAATAAATGGTGAGGCTGGTTTGTGATTAGTATTGTGCCAGAGAACTCAATTGGTGTCTTGATAGTTATGCAGGAATGTGTATATGCCTCTTAAAATGAAGCAAATCCCAAAACCCCTAGGAAGTACTTCTAACATGAAAATATTTAAGGTTAATTGCCTCAGCAGGGAGGGCTCTTAGATTGACATAGGAGTATCTTAAGAACATGAAATTCCACTAAAAGTTTTTTTAAAAAATAAAATCTTAGGGATATATTTTTTTTAAGACACTGCTGTGATTTTATGAGCTATTGTTTGTCTTTAACTTATGTGACTCACAGAAAAAGCAGCGAAATGAAACTTCTGCTGTTAAAGTGGAGTAACTTGAGTGTGATGAATTTAACACACTTTTCAATGACTTTGTTTACTGCCACCTTGAAGACATTGGCTGTCTGTGCTTACATTCCTCTAGAGCAATACACATGTACCAAGCAGTCCTGGATGGAAGATTACTGTAAACAGGACAAAGAAGTGAATGTAATCAGCTCAGAAGACTGGATGAGTTCTTCAGTGGATCCCCCATGTTTTGGGCAGAGTATGTTGGTCATTAATCACACTTTATTTGAAACAGACCTGACACACATGGTCATCTCTCTAATGTATTACAAACTTAAGTATTTTGGCTTCACAGAATACAGTGATTTGTTAGATATGTTCAGAAAAAAAAAAAAAGAAGCTGTTTTCTGTTCAATTATGTTCATTTATTTTAAAACAAAAAGCTTTATGGCTGCTTAGCTTTGAGTAAGAGCTTGGCACTGCTAGTTCTGCTTCCTATCTGTCTGCCACTCTCAGTTAATGAGTGACTCTCATGTCAAGGATTAAATCAGAGTGTTAATTTTAGGCTGTGTGTAGTTTAGAGAAGATCTTTTTCTCTAAATGAGTTTCTGGAAAAAAAATACTGTTTTCTTTATGAAACAATCACCTGAGTAATAGCTCTCATTATGTGGCAAGTCTTTTCAGGTTATTTTCTCCCAGAGTTCCTTCTGGAAGGAATTTTATCAATTCAAATGACAGCTTAGTGTAAGCAGATGAGTAGAGACTCATAATTGCATGATGTGTGTCTTCCCTTATGCATGCAGGGGAAGATCTACCTGTACTTGTGTGGCTTTTCTTACCTGCTGACTTTGTCTTTCCTGTCTGCCAGGCCTTCCTCTTGTCTACCTTAGAACTAGGAGTACAGCCAGTTTGACTAACCTAGAGCATCAGATCTATGCTAGAGGTACTGTACAGCACACAGACACCAAAAGGTGGTTTTCTTCTTTGGAAGGCTCTTGCACAATAAATACTGTGCTGTATGTGGGACTTGCTGGTGAATTGGCCTCTATATTTAAAAATAATGAAAACCGAAAAACCCTCAAGCCAATTAATACAACAGCTACTTTTCTTTTAGTCTGCTAAATTTAGTATTTCATCCTGTTATTCTCTGGGTCCTTCAGGAAAGAATGGAGAAATATAACCCCATGTAGGAAAACTGTGAGGAAGGTTATGTGAATTGTTGACTATTCAGTGTCCCTTTTCTAGAGGGACAGTACAGTGGGGTTAAAAATAGCATAATACTATCACTATATTTAATTTATATTCTAAAAATCCACCTTTGTGTTCAATATACATATTTATGCCTAATTTAGCATATTTAGGTACTTAAAACTTTCAGATGCTTCAGGAGCACAGGCTGTTTTCAGTAAGCCTTATGAAGTCAAGCATTCCTAATAAATAATTTGTTAATTTGTTTGGGTTCTATTAGGACAGGTTTTGGGCAAAACTATGCAGTATAAAGTAAGATTTTTCATTTTTTGACATCACAGAAGACAAAGAGCACACTTCATAAATATATAGCTCTGTAGGAAAGTTAATGGATGGGAGAATGGAAAACTTTGTAGAAATTTACATCTGTTTCCTGTTCGAATGCCATTAGAAATATTTCTCTGAGTTTAAAGAAAAAAACAAAATGGAAAATTTTGGATTTATTTTTCTGAAATATTTTCTGGGGTATTTTTTCCCCCAAAAATTAAACAAGCAGCAAAACATCTAATTAGTTGCTTGGATTTTAGTAGAGGTTGCTGCTAAATTACTAAATTAATTATGAAAAAATTCTCCTTGTAATGATAGTCTTTTTTTTTTTCAGGCAGTAGTCTCAAAATGCAACTTTTACATTTCTTTTGAAAACCAGGCTTCTGGTCTGATTTTGTAGAACCTGGGCTAGCCAGAACATTATATAAACTGGAACTCAACACTAAAAACATGTATTTGCTTTTGGCAAAAATCAGAGTTTTGATTTTCAAGGATTTCATCTTCTTGCTGTTTAATTGGAAATAACTTTCTCTGTAAGCTGTAGGTCAGATTTAAGTCTCCATGGACAATGTGAGGTTACATAGGGATTTGTTGATCTGACAGAAAGTCATCTGTCATGATCCAAAACTCCTTCAAAAACTTTCCTGCCCTCCCCACATCATCCCTGCTTGCCTCTGGAAACCTTTTGGAGTGACTTCACATCAGGTCTGGGGAAGAGATTTCTGTCTTACCTTTTCTTTAAGCAGCTGATTTATTGTGTGCGCCTTCTTTCCACTTCTCTCATACTAAAGGTGTTGTGTATTGAGGTAGCAGCCATTTATCTTCCCTTTTAAGTAAATTACTGGACTTTGACAGGGGTTTTTCTGTGTCCAAACTCAGTAAGTATTTTCACAGATTTCATGCACTGCAGTGTGAAAGATGAGAGTAGCACTTGTGTGAAAATTTGTGCTTAGAAAAAGTCGAACATGGGAGAAGTATCTTCTTCTGGTGTTTTGCTGTCCCAGCAGTTTAACAAAACCAGATTGCCTTTGGTTTCTCTCAGATTATTTTCCATATTTCAGTCGGCTTTATCCTGTGTAGGAAAATATTTCTACTTATTCAGGCTTTACAAATAAAAGTCCCTTTAAGGGGGATACTGGCTAACCCTGTATTTGTCACATTAAATACAGCATCAGTCGTAATTATAAGTGAATATGTGTTTAGTATTTCATGAGTATTTGTATGTACATAAAAGGTTTCTGATTATGCTTGGGTTTTTAGTTAGATTTTCTATGTTAGATTTAACTGAAGGCATAGTATTTTGTAAGACTTGATATAAAGAAACAGAAGAACATGTAGATTAAGCTCAGTTCCCAGGGGGTTGATGTAGGGGAAGAATGTCTGTTAGTTTTGTACCATTTCTGTAGTAGTTACTAATTTTAAAAACTTTGTAGATAATCTGATGTCCTGTTTCTTTGGTTTTAGTTAGTGCAGGCTGTGGTTCTCCAGCCATTGTATCTCATCCTACATTAACATCTGATGAATATTTCTCATGGGCATTCAGACAAGTCTGTGTTCTGTTTTGTAGCTGAAATGAAGACCCCAAAGCGCAGGCAGCCGTTTGTCCCCTTTGCTCTGAGGAATCACACTGGGTGCACTCTCTGGTTTGCCACCCTGACTACAACCCCAACCCGGTAAGGAGTTCTTTGGGGTTTGTTTGGCTCCTCTTCCATGTCAGCCAATCTCTTGTTTTCAGTGCTTTTGTTTTGCAGACATATGTAGGCAACTCCCAGTTTTACTCATTTAAGAACCTTTTCTTTGACACAGAGATAGTTTTATTATTAAACAAAAAAGTGTTTTTTTTTTTTCAAGAAACCTAGCAGAATGTGGAAACCAGTCGAGTACATTCATGGTGTGAATGTGTTCACTGCAGGACTGAGGCAGACTAAAAAGCACTTGCAACTTGAAGTAGTCATTTTGTAAAATGCTGTGATTCTCTTCACAGGGCTGCGCTGTCTCATAGTGGGAGTCCAGGTGTTGTTCCTGAGGAAAACGGGACGTTGCTGGGTGATGCCCATAATGTCAGTGAATGGCAAGAGGTTATCACTGGGGAAGAGGTTCCGTTTGAGTTTGAAACCAGAGGGAAACTCAGACACAGGTGAAGGGACCAGGCCATGAGATGTTCTGACAGTCTCGTATATGGAACACACAGGTTCACAGTCATGAGGGCACTGGCAGGTGTCACATTAAAAGTGGATTTCTGTAGAATCTAATGTAAATGTTTAGTTTCTATTTTTAATACTCTTGTATGGAGTGAAATTATAATTTCTCTGGTAAAGCAGCAACTATTGCTGTGGTGGCAGGTATTCCTATATGTGAGTTGGATCATTATAAGCTTTTAGAAGGACTTGGGGGCCTCAGTTACAAATCAGTGTCTTTTATTTTAAAGGACTATTGGGGCAGTGTTGGTTATTATCAGAGGTAAGAACTAGAGCTTGTTAACAAATATGTAGCATGCTTTTATTTTTGCAGCATAGTTATGTGTCTGTGTGTTCCTTAGGAAAGGTGGAGTAATTAGAAATAAAATCAGGTCCATCTCTCCATGAAATGGAAAAACACTTAAATTTTTTTAATGCTTCAGTGAGATTCTTTAAATAGAATCCAGAGGATGTTTGTGGTTTGAACTGTTTGGTATTTAGTCTGTATAATAATGCTTAAAAGTAATTTAACTTGATCTATCCTGGTAGGCACACACATGATCTAAGGATTCATCAGTTGCAAGTGAGAGTAAATGGCTGGGAAGAAGTGAGTCCAGTGTCTGTAGACAAAGTTGGAACATTTTTCCGATATGCTGCACCAGATAAGAATTCCTCCTCTTCTACTGTAAGTTATGATTTTGAGTGTTTTAAAAGAATATGTAAATTAGGAGTAATAATGTCTGCAAGATTTGGATCTAAAAGCATCTGCTGTATGAGGATGTCCTCTTTCCATTTAGCCTGGATTGGGAGAGCTTGGAGATGCTGGGTTCCTAATTGTGCAAGCAAACCACAGCCAGAGCAGTCAGCAGTTAATCTGTGCTTGGCAGGCAGAGCTTCCAGGGACAGAATGAATGTATTAGTGACAGGCCATGCAGTCGTGGAGACTGAGCTTTAAATCAGCCCAGCATTTCAGCAGCTACTTTTATTTCTTTTATTGCAGGAATGCTTTTCATGTATTTAATTTGCTTAAAATAAACAACATTGGCAATTTCCTGTAAGCCTAGAGATTGGTTTTTAAGTATGTGGCTCTGTAGACAAAATATACTTGTCATGAAGGGAAAATGCAGTTATAATAATCAGCAGGCTGGCATTTGGTGGAGGCTCAGTGATAAAAATGGTGTTGTGGATTTCAAGACTGTGTTTTGAGACTAGCTACTGGAAGTTGTTGAGCACTGGGCAAACAGGAGTTTGAGATCTTATTGATATAAAGCAGAATTAAATTTGAATTAATACTGCTGACAAGAGCCAGTGGTCTCTTACTTGACTTTTCTGATGTTTTTATATTGAACCATAAAAAGGATCATCTCTCTGTAATTTGAATATTGAAGGAAAAGTATGGAAAATATGAGATTATGATAAATTAATGAGAACTCCTGTTCAGCAATATCTTCTGTAGACTTTCTTTACAACAACCCTCCTTAAGCTTCATTTTTTTGCAAAGCAGTATTATAAGCAGGCTTTGCTAATCTAGTTCTGACGTGATTCCAAGCTGTACTGAAGATCTGAAACACAAAGTGATGAAAGTTTATTCTTCTGTAGTAAAGCTCTGTGTTAAAGCTGAGAGCAGTATCTTAAAAGCTGAACTACTTTAACCTTCTTGTTTGCTTTCCTCTCAGCTTGGAAGCCCAATAAGTAGAACAAATATAATACATCCACAAGTCTACGTGAGTATAAATTTTCATTTTTTTCAGAGCTACTTAAGTAAGAAAGAGTAGGGAAACTCTACAAGTCTACTGGCTTTCCCATCCTTCTAGAACCTTTTCAATAGAAAGGAAAGAAAATTTAAGCAAACAAAATGCACTTTCAAATCAGAACAAATATTTATGTTTTACCATTCCTCACCAGTATAAATGTTTGAAAAATGGGTCCTAAATTCCAGTATATGAATTCTAGCATATAAACACATAGTAAATGTTGATTTCAGGACCAAAATGGCAATGACTTTGTGTAATGTAGAAGGTAAAACACCACAGCCATAGAAGGGCAGCTATGTGTGAACAAAGTATGAATATGTTAAGAAAGCTCCACCTTATTTTTCAGTTTTGACAAATAGGCATGATAAGTGACTGGTAATTATATGAGGCTTAGACTTCAAATTCCATGGATTTATTAAATAATGTAATAGTGAGATGATGTATAAAGTTCTTCTCTTAGGATCTGTAGTATTCTTATTTGAACTTGGATTATTTTGAGAAAGATAATGGAGTTAGTGGTACATGGAATTGCTTTTTTCATAATTTTACTGTGTTTGAGGAGGAGGTACAGGATTATAAACCACCATTATGAAACTATTTACACACCTTATGAGTTGCACATGGTTGGACTCAGTTGGCAAGTTTTTCTCCAGCAGTTAGAGCTTCATAATGGAGGTGTCCCTCTTACAAATATATTCATTACCTGAGCTTTTTAATGCTTTTAAATATCTTCCAGTTTTCTTCATTGCCTCCAGTTCGTGTGGTGTTTGAAGTGACCATGGAGGGGAGCGCCCGGAAGGTGATAACAGTGCGCTCAGCCTTGATGGTGAAGAACAAGCTGGAAATTCCAATGGAGCTGCGACTGGACAGTCCTTCTGCCCCTGACAGTAAGTGCTGTACACTCCTGTGACCCATATTCCCTTGGCATTCCCTATATACTGTGGGGAGTTCAGCTTTCCCCCCAGGAAGATTCACCACTGTCTGTAAGGCTTCACATCAGAATACTCCTCCCTGGACAGGATGTGGATCATGTTAAGAAGACAGTCAGCAAGAGACTAGAGAGTCCAGTAGGATTTTTGGTTGTTGTTCAGATAAATAGGGAAAGCTGAGACTCTATGAAGACTGAATCTTATTTCTGTATGTAGCAAGGTTGTCTCTTTAGTAGCAGTCTAGAGGGTTTTGGTGTTACCATGCAGAGGTTTAGTGTAGAAATCTAATGATACATTGATAATGTACCCAAAAGGTTTGACTTTTGGGTACATTATCAATGGTTTGGGTACATTATTCAAGGTTTGAATTGTTTTTTGAAACAAGCATTTTCACTAAAGAATTTGAGTACCAGCAAGTTTTTAGGATGTTTCAGATTTACACACTGAAATTAGTCTGCTGCCAGATTGTTAATAGAGCTGAAAATAACAGGCTGGTTGTTGAAACATGCATAAAGCAGGAAGTGATTTACATTAAAATTACACGTATTGCCTTAAAAATTTGATACTAACTACTTCAAAATTTTATGGTTTTCAGTAAAGGAGCCTCTTTTGATATGTATGTTTTCTTCTCTGGTTGCAGAGCCTGTAGTCCTTCCAGCAGTTATGCCAGGAGATTCCTTTGCTGTTCCATTACATCTCACATCCTGGCGTTTGCAAGCCAGGCCCAAAGGAATGGGAGTCTTCTTCTGTAAAGCTCCTATTCACTGGACTAATGTCCAGAAGGCAGCAGAGGTGTGCAGCAGCAAGAGGGAATGTCATTCCATGGAGTCCGAAAACAGCCGATTTTTCAGGTAATTAAAGCCTAGTTCTTCTTCTGTAAGCTCTGATAAATGAAATCCTGTGAAAGTAAATAACAGGAAAGAAAATACTTAGAGATGAAAGCTGCTGCAGTTTAGTGGGATGTTTTATTGGGTCTGTTGGGCAGTAACAAAGCAGTGAAGTGTAGCTGCTCTCTTTCTGCAGTGCTCCTTGAAGCTCCTCTGACAGTGCCTGTTAAACCTCTGACAATACAAAGCACACTATGAATATTTATTGTAAAAAAAAGAAAATTTAGAAAATAGAATGTGCACTTGCATTAAACTGACTGCTCAGTCTCACTTAGGATAATGAGTGTTTTTCCAAAGGAGTGTTCAGAAATATTCATTCTTTGTCCTCAATGTCCTCTGCTCAGTTCTGAGGCCAAAAATGTCTCTGCATAGTGAGGACTTAATGGAATTTTGTAGTTTTCTGATACAACTGATTTAGGGTTGCTCTGAATTTAGGAAATACTAGGATAGGGATTATGAAATTGTTTCAGGAAATGACCTTTGCACACTATATAGTTATTGCTGTGTGTCAGTTTGACAGTTCATTTCCTAATATGCTGTTTTTTAATGTATCACAGGGAGCAAAATAAATAAAGTATTTAAAATGAAGGTATACCAACTCAATTTTTCACCTTAACTAATGAAAAACTGAAATGTCAAGTGGTTAGAGCAAGGATATATCTACTGGGAAGAAGAACACATTCAGGACACATTCATAAACACATTTATGTTTAAGAATATGATTGTCATTTACTTTAGTAGTTAAAAAATCTCTTTTTAGTAGCAATTAAGAACATGCTTTTGCAAGTTTATGAAAGTTGATTTTAAAGGTGGCAATCTCTAATAGCCGTTTTCTGTTAGGTCTCTGAATTGACCAATTTTGAAGGAACTAACTTTAGTCTTTGGTTAAAATCAGAAAACTCATGTTGTCTTAATGTCAGACATAAATACAAAATACCTTATAATAATCTACAAAGTGATTATGTGGAGAACAACTCTAAATGCTGTTTTTCTTATTAATTTTTAAGTCAGAGTATCTTTGAGGACTTAGTGCAATACAGAAAGACTGGGTTTAATTGTTCTGTCAAATTCATTGACTTCTCACATGTATTGGCATTCCCAGGTTTTGTGTGGCTATAAAGAAAGAAAATTACCCAGATTACATGCCTTCCAGCATATTCTCTGACAGTGCTAAGCAGATTTTCAGGCAGCCTGGGCACACCATTTATCTCCTGCCAACGGTGGTAATCTGCAATCTGCTGCCTTGTGAGCTGGAGTTCTACGTGAAGGGTTTGCCCATCAGTGGGACGCTGAAGCCTGGCAAAGAGGCCGCCTTGCATACGGCCGACACAGCCCAGAACATTGAGCTTGGTAAGGTTCCTGCTCAGGGACCATTTGCTGCTCCTCTCTGTACCACCAGGAAACTTGTTCTGCAAGGAGCTATGGCACAGAATGGAAAAATGGAAAGCATTTAAATGATTTCATTGGGTTGCAGAGCTTCTTATTTTTGATAATGAAGTGAACACATTGGAGAAAAACCAACCCAGTATTGCCATCATTCCTCCAGTTTTGTCAGCTGTCACTTAGAATGTTCCTTGTTCAGTTCTTGTTTTCTTGAGAGGGGAAACTGGAGAGAACAGTGGTAAAGAGGGGAATAAATCAAATAAGCTCCCAGTATTTTGGGTGGTTTTGCTCTTTTCTTTTTGACAGAAATAATTGGTTTTGAGAGTGGGTGTGGAGTTACTCAACATAGGCTAGACCTGTAATGCCTAAAGCAATAATTAGCCCTAAGCAGGGTCCCTTACAGAACTTGCTTTGCTGTTTGTGACTTAAATTGAGGCATTCTTCATGAGGTCAGAATTTACTATACCGGACAGATTTAATAGTTGATCAGGGTGAGCACTATGAAATATTTAGGGAGATCAAGTTATGCGAAATGCCAACTTAAATGCTTATCAAAAACTCGTGTTTGTGTGGGTGATGTTTTATTTTGCTCTGTTTTGTTTCATAGGGGTATTGCTAGAAAACTTCTGCTCTGCTTTGTTTTGTTTCATAGGGGTATTGCTAGAAAACTTCCCACTCTGCAAAGAGCTGTTGATTCCTCCAGGGACACAAAACTACATGGTGCGAATGCGATTGTACGATATCAATAAACGGCTGCTAAATCTGACCATACGGATTGTGTGTCGTGCTGAAGGCTCTCTAAAAATACTAATTTCAGCTCCATATTGGTTAATCAACAAAACAGGCAAGTTCTGTTGTGATCATGGAGTAGGAAATAAGGATTTCCCGTAGGATTTCCTGTATTTGGCTAGTTTTTCTAGCCAAATACAGCTTTTAAACGCTATATAAGAGGAATAAAGGTTGTAAGAATTTATATTTTTTATAGCACCAGCAGCTACTGTTTGATGCATGTTACAGCAGGTAACTTAGACATTGGGTTGCTCTATGACAGATTTTCAAACATGAGCTGTTGTACCTCTCCATAAATCAAAATAGATTAGATCACTGTTAA
This sequence comes from Peucedramus taeniatus, assembly GCA_013400575.1. NCBI lineage: Eukaryota > Metazoa > Chordata > Aves > Passeriformes > Fringillidae > Peucedramus > Peucedramus taeniatus. The sequence continues at coordinate 263,149 of WBNO01032358.1, read as the reverse complement.
AATTTGTGGTTTTCAAAGACTGAAATGCCTTGAGAAGGCAACGGGTCTGAATTGCATTGAGTCTGTGTGAACTTCCACTGGCACTTTCAGGTCTGCATGGACCAGTCTCATGACCTGCAGCTGTGAGCAGCTGTTTTAAGAAGATTAAGAAGAACTTGAAGGAGAATTCATTCACAGTAATGGCTAAAATACTACAACAAAATTATCTTGGGTTCCTTAATTTGAAATTTTTACAGTTCTCAATTTTTACAAAGGTGATGTGTAGTTTAACACTCTTTTCTTCTGTGTTCACTTAAAGGATTGCCACTTATCTTCAGACAAGATAATGCAAAAACAGATGCAGCTGGTCAGTTTGAGGAGCATGAGCTTGCTAGAAGCCTCAGCCCACTGCTGTTCTGCTATGCAGATAAAGAACAGCCAAACTTGTAAGTAAGAGGGGCAATCAGGAGGAAATTTACAAAGATGAAAGTATTAAGATGACCTGTGAAATGATTAAGTTTTTTAATACTGTGTTGAGCATATTGGATTCTTAGACATTTCCTACTGAAAGCTCCTTGGTTGGCCAATTCTGTTGTATCTCAGTTTATTCCAAATATTACTTTTTTTTTATTTTTCAAAGATAAAAGACACACAAATCTATGTGTGATTAATCAGTCGGGAAATTGCCAAGCTTTTTACAGGACATGGCCATTGACTCTTTACCAATGTGTTGAAAGGGCTTATGGCAGAAATGCAGAATGAGTCACTCAGTAAGAGATTTATCATGGCTTCAAATGTTTCTATATCCAGACACAGATGTTCTTCTTCTGTCTGGGTATGTGTTTGATCACCAGCATCATGTTGCTACCTGATCCTTCATTTAAATGACTGAACCTTTGTGTTTTCTTCTTACCCTTAGCTGTACAATGCGGGTTGGAAAAGGAATCCATCCTGAAGGTATGCCTGGCTGGTGCCAGGGTTTCTCCTTGGATGGTGGTAGTGGTGTCAGAGCCCTTAAGGTGATCCAGCATGGAAACCGGCCAGGCCTCATCTATAACATTGGTAGGTGGTGATGGAAACACTGGAAAACCCTGTGGAACTCTTGGTGAGATACAATGTCAGTGACAAAAGAAACAGAACAATTGCAGCAGAGAAATGTATCTTCTTAAAGGCTTTTGAGGGTCCAGAGAAAACCATTAAACAAAAGACAGTATTCTAAGTATTTTTATATCTTTGTTTTGAACTTTATTAGCTTAAAAATTAGTTTTCAGTTATTTTTAATTTTACTTTTCATCAAGTGTTAATGACTAACAATGTCAAACTGTTCTGTATGCCTCTGTGTTTTTATTCCCCCTGTATGTTAATTCCAAGTACATTCTAAATCCCATGACATTACTCTCATTATTTTGAGTGTCTGTGTACTGTAACTGTTCAGCCATGTGCCACTTCTGTGGGTTTTACTTGGTGGTGCCTGCATAAGCTGGTGTGCAGGAGTGCAGCTTCTGGATTCCTTGAGCTCCTGGTGTACATAAAGTACAAGCAGGTTTTAGTCTTGAATTAAATGAGAGTCTGGAAGTTGCTTTGCAGTGATTGTCGAGGAATTTTTCATATGTTTAAAAGTGAAATAATTGCATTGATAAACTTGTGATTGGGAATTAGTTTTGGGTTTTTATCTTCAGTTATCTTCAGTGTTTAAGTTGTACTTGAGAAATAGAGGGTAACAGATGGCATAAGGTTACATTTACTGTTTAAAATAATGTTCCAGTGCAAGGCAGTTGTGTGGCACAAAGGCTTCATCGCAGAAAACCAAGGAAGAACTTAGGTTCTCTGAAATATACCATGGGAGCTGTCTTTTTCTTTTGTAAATAATAGCTATATTTTCACATTGTTTTTATTACTAGGTATTGATATCAAAAAAGGCAGAGGCCGTTACATTGACACCTGCATGGTCACCTTTGCTCCCCGGTACCTGTTAGACAATAAATCAAGCTATAAACTGGCCTTTGTTCAGCGGGAGTTTGCCAGAGGTCAGGTAAGAAGCTTCCTGGTTGTGACTGTTTAGTACAGTACTGTCCTGGTTTAGGGCAAATTTGGGAGAGAACCTCTAAAGGGGTTCCTCTAGAAAGCAAATTCAAGCAGCTCCTCCCTCAACCAGTTCGGGAAAATATTTCCTTGGAGAAAAGTGGAAAAAAACTGCTTATTTAACAGGCAAAGCATTCACCAGCACAAAAAATGAACAAGATTAAACAATAAAACCTCTTGCCACTCCAAAAGAGTTTACAAACTCAGAAAGTCCCCTTCATGGGCTGTAGGTTGGCTCACTCAGTCTCTTATCAGTCCCTCCGGCGCTGGAAATGCTGCGGTCCAGACCCAGCCCAGTGGGCCACAGGTGTGAGCTCCTGGTGCTCTCTGGGTGTTCAGTCCAGAGCAGGTTTAAACAGCTCGAAAAAAAAAGGAAAACCATAGTCCAGGGAACTTCTCTGGCTCAGCTAGCTAAAAACTAACTAAAAGCAGAGGAGAGCTCTGTCTCGCCATTTGTCCATCTGCAGACAACACAGTCCAGGAGGAGGAATGTGGAGGAGTGAGTGTTTCTGAAAACAAAACTGCGTGCTTCTTCTTCCTCCCCCTTTGCTCTCAGAACCAGTCTTTAAGGGTGCAAAACTTATTTCTGGGCTAAGCAGACAAATGGGGATATGAGCATCATAAAGTCATCCCAGGAATGTACTTAGTCACAGCATCTGCTCACCAAGAAGAGCAAACATTGTTCTTGAAAGTATTGTTGGCTGGTTATGAGGATCTTTCTCATTATTCCAATAGCAGCATCCACAGAAGAATGTGTTTGTATTTTAGAGGTGTATAGGTTAATAGTGGATTTTTCAATGCTGGGATTATTTACCAATTATTTACCAATTTCTGTTCCTAGGGAGCATCCAATCCTAATGGCTACATCTCCACCCTCCCTGGTTCCAGTGTCGTGTTCCACTGGCCACGGAATGATTATGATCAGCTGTTGTGTGTGAGGCTGATGGATGTCCCAAACTGCATTTGGTCCGGGGGCTTTGAGGTCAACAAGAACAATTCGTTCCACATTAATATGAGGTAGCTGTGACCTATAAACCTCCTGCAGCTGCTGTGTTTTGATAGAAGCAGCTGTTTAACACTGCAGATAATGCAGATCAGAAGTTTACATGTCTTGTACTGTGGTCTTCTTCAGGGACACCCTGGGAAAGTGTTACTTTTTAAGAGTAGAAATTACCCTTCAAGGAGCCACATACCGCATTGCGTTCAGTGACACCGACCAGTTACCACCACCTTTCCGCATTGACAATTTTTCCAAGGTAAAAGAACCAAATGCCATATTTTTTCCTTTTTTTAGTAAAAAAAGTAATTCTTCTGTATTTGTTAGAAGTGGGAGATGACTAACCTGTGTAATGAAATAAAATGAAAGTCTGTGTATTTGTCTGTAATAATTGTAATTTTCTGAAGTTTTAGTAAAAGTTGGTAGTATACAGCTACATCATCTTTTTCAAATAATAGTGGTAATATTGTGACTTTCATGAGTGCTTTAAAAGTCTTACAAGGAAGAGTAGTATTACCAATGAGAAGGATGGTATTTAATCTGTTCCAGTCTCGTAACTTAGATTAGCAGGGTTTGAGATGCTCCATGGGCCTGCAGACATTTTAAACCACAGATGACAGATAAAAGCAAAGACAGTTGTTCACCCCTTAAAGACTCTCTTTACTTGAGATCTGAATAGAAGAATATGCATATGGAAATGATTGGGAGGGTGGGGAAAGAAGTGATCTGAACATGTCATCAACTCTTGGTAAATGAGCAAATGATAGCAAAAGGTCTGTCTGATGAACAATTCCTGTATGAACAAACTCCTCTTTCCTGGCTGTTACAGGTCCCAGTTGTGTTTAAGCAGCACGGGGTGGTGGAGCCCAGGCTGTCCACTGATGTGAAGCCCATGACCTCTCTGGATTATGCATGGGATGAGCCAGTCCTGCCTCCCTTCATCACCCTGACTGTGAAAGGAGCAGGCTCCTCAGAAGTTGTCTGCTGCATGAATGACTTCCAAGACAGCAAACAGCTTTACTATGAAAACTTCATCTATATTGCTGCTACATATACTTTCTCAGGGTAATTCTTGATTTCTTTGATGGAAATATTTTTAACCTTCACATTAAACTTTAATTAATGAATATCAATTTATTATTCTCTTTATGGTTACCATTCAGAAGCTGTCTGGCTGTCAGTAATTTGTGCATTTTACCTCATTTGGTAAATGAGGTAAAAATTTGGTAAATTTGGTAAACCACCTTTGCTTTAGAGGTGCAGCTTGACAGTTCATTCTGTCACACAGTGAGAAGGATTTAGCATCTGGCATCTGCTGTGACCCCACTATGTGGTCTCAGAAGAGTTGGGATGTTTGAGGTTCCCCTCTGGGGACTTAATGTCTTTTGGTGTATAAAGGACACTTTACCACAAGTTGCACCTATTTATAACATGCCTGTGAGGTTTAAGTTGCACTAGTTTATATGCTACTGAAAACAGCTCTGGGAGATTGATACAGGACTTTGTTATTTTCCTAAAAATGAGGTAGAAAACTGTCTTTTAATTCATTTTTGCCTGTTAAGTTCCTAGTTCCAGTGAGAAATCAAAGCCCCTTTTAAGAATGTACTCAAGTTACCAGCTTGCCCTGGCAATTCCTAACAAGAGGGGAAAAATCCCCAAAATAACTGTTAGTCTGAGAGGCTGTATTGGAAGTGTAAACTTCAAAATGAATTTTGGTGGAGATCTAACTCGTGCTACAAAAGAAGCTTCTACTCTGAACAAACATGATGCTGTTTTCTTGGTGTTTCAGGTTACAGGAGCCAAGTGTAAGACCAGTTACTTCACATAAGGATGCTGCAAATGCAGAGCTTGTCCTTGATGTTTCTCCAAAGACTCAACGAGTTTTGTTGAAAAAGAAGGTACCAGGACACATTTGACTTATTTTTTAATAATACTGTTGCTATGTGCTGAAGTAAAATCAAATGCTGAGAGTAGGACAGCATTAAAAAAAAAATTTCTAACTTTCAAAGGGTAGAGACAGACTCCAAACTGAAAGGTTATTTTGAATTGTGGTGGTGCTTCTGAAGACTTCTATAGGGGTAAAGGTGACAGTAAAGGGAACTGGAATAAAGTAGCAAGAAAGGTTTGTAAATGCCTCCAAGACAACAGAACATCGTAGTTGTGTGTTGGATATTCTCATGAAGTTACAAGGTAGGACATGCTTCCTTTTTGTGAGCATTTTTTGCAAGGCAAGCCATCTATTTCTGGAGCTCTTAAGAAATAGAAACTGTGTTTAAATATTGCTAGGATTAACAAACAGCTTTTAAATGCAGCTCTTCATCTAGCTGCTGTTGTGTATTCATTGAATATCAGAGTTCAATCAGAAGCCTTTATCCAGTCTAGTTCCTTATTCTAATTCAGGGCTTTGAAGTTAAATAATATACAAGTCATTACAGGAACTAGAATTCAAAGCCTCTGATAGCAAAACAGAACAAAAATATTTGCTCTGTACTGTATTTAAATGTTGAATTTTTCTGTAACAGGAGCCAGGAAAGCGATCCCAGCTTTGGAGGATGACAGACTCAGGAATGCTTTGCCATGAAGGTTCTTCGGTTCCTCATAACCCCCACAAACCTTCTCCTCGCTCTGAGGACTCCAGTATGATTTTAGATATTGCAGGCCTAGCAGCTGTCACAGATAACAGGTATTGAAATACAGTTCCTCAGGAAACTGATGGGGGTTTCTAACAATGTCGTTGAAAACATACTTCATCTCATAATCTCTGAATCCCGAAAGACATTGTTCTGAAGGTATATGAAAGAGCTGGATTTTATCTAGTGTTATTAGAAAATCTCAGGATCACCTGTGTGACTTGGAAATACTTAAAAAATTAAGTATTGGCATCAAGGCTGATGCCTTTTCAGCAGGTGACTGTTGATAGAGCACTTCAGAAGAGAGATTAGGAAAATGAGCTGGGGCGAAATAAATGTTCAGCATTAACACAAGTGCAGAGTAAAAGTTCTGAGGAGCATCCTCTGAGCACTGGGGCTTCCCCTGCAGGTACGAGCCCCTGATGCTGAGAAGGCCGGACCGGCGGCGCAGCACGACCCAGACGTGGAGCTTTCGGGATGGGAAGCTGACCTGTGGTATCCATGGGCTTGTTGTCCAGGTTAGTACTGATTATATGTTGAACCTGTTTTGTTTGTTGCTGGTGTAGATGACAGTCATTTGGGCTTAGTATTGAAGTGAACTAAAAGCTTTGAGGCAAGTTCAGAGTATGGAGCAAAACGAGCTTGTGTGTCACCCCCGTCCCGGGAGGCGACACAAGAATGACACGGAGCAGCTCTGGTGGTAGCAAACTGAAAAAACTTTTTATTAAAACATCTGACTCCATATTTATATCTTTCTAAAATCCCAGTGTCATTGGAGGGTTACAGTGCCACCTCCTCAATGTCACTGGGCAACCTAACTGTCTGTCAGGTTGCTCGTCCTCCATAAAGGAATGCAAAACAATAAGTTATTTACCTAAAGTGCATGAGAAAGTTTGTGCAAAGAATGCAAACATCAGAAGGCTTAGTAAAACTTGAGAAAATCAGGGCGACACTTGTGCAAGCACCTTATGTTTTAAGTTTATATTTGAATGTTCTTATTAATTTCAAATAATTAAAGATATTGCACTATTAATTAGAAATTAGAAAAGTATTTCACTTACCATGATATTGCATTGATCATTTTGTGATCAAATTACTGCAGTGTTGTAAATTACTACTTGAAGCAACCAAAAAAGCTCTGTATTCCTGTCTATAGACAGCCATAAGTAAGAATTGACTCAGTAAGGATTTACATTCTCATGTACAGGTCCAGAGTTCATCTTTTAAAATGCTTCCTACCATTCAGGAAGACTTTTCTGGAAGGACTTTCCAATGTTCCTTGATGATGTGATAGCTTCAGTTTTAAATGTGCAGTGGGAATACTTAATTACCACTTAATTATCAATTACCCACCTAATTATCAATTATTTAATTATCAATCTTGGCTGTTCCTTTTATCTGCCAACTAATTAAACATGATTAGTAGAAACTGTAGTAATATCAAGTAAAATGCTGCTGGACTGCTCTTCTTTTAGTTCTGAAGAATAAGGAGAGGAAAGTAAAATACAGTTTTACATTAATATATGTGTTTACCTATTGCATAATTACTTCATTTTCTTTCTCCAGGCAAAGGGAGGAATGCAGGGTCTTCATGATGGAGCTGAAGTTGTTCTAGGTCCTGATAACTCACTTGAACTTTTGGGGCCAGTTCCACCTGAACAGCAGTTCACAAACCAAAAGATGAGGCCTGGCTCAGGAGTACTGGCTGTGAGAGTCATCCCAGATGGGCCAACTAGAGTTCTGCAGGTGACAGTCCTTCATTAACTAGAATCTAGTTACAGTCTTTGCTTATACTAGAAATACTCTTTTTCTGTATTACATCTATAAATCCTTATGAAAAGCTCCCTTTATAATGACATGAAGGGGATGGGAATATCATAAAACAGAAGTAGTTAGTACAAAAGTTTCCTTGTCCTTACATTTTAAAAAAGATAATTTGCTAAGGTAGGACAAGGTGGCTGTTATTTATATATATGAAAGGGATCACTGTAGTCATTTATTTGTTTTCAGATAACTGATTTTAACCACCGTAGAAATGATCGTTCATTCAGTGAAGGAGAAGAACTTCCAGTTACGGAACAAGATCTGCGCAAGTTCAAAAATCCAGATACAGAGCAGGAATTAGAAGTAAGATTTGACAACTAGTACTTGTGGTTTTTTTTTTTTTTCATTTTCCTTTCTAGATTTCAGGAGGGGGATGATGGTCAGTAACCTCTCCTAATGATGACCTTGTGTTATGAACTTTAGATTTTCCTGCTACAGCTTCTCGTTCTTAGAATTTGGGTTAATATGCCTTAACCCTCTTGAGTCTAAGACTAATTGTTAATGAGCTGCTTAGTCTCTCTGGAGATGATCCTAAAAAAAAATTTCTTTGCAGAAATGTGTATTTGATACCACAGGTTTTTTCAGTGTTGGTTTGTTAGCCGTGGGTTTTTTCCCATTCTTTTCTCAGGTGCTTGTGAAACTGGAAGGTGGAATAGGATTGTCTTTGGTCAACAAAGTCCCTGAAGAGCTTGTCTTTGCAAGCCTCACCAACATTAATGTCCACTACACTCAGCTCTCGACCAGTCAGGTGCTAGAGCTCAGTGTGCATGATATACAGGTATTTGCCATTTTGAAATAAATTCATTTATTCATGGGTCTTCTTTAGTTTTTTTGAGTCATAATAGGTTTGAAAAATGTTTAGAGCTGTGACTGAGATTTTAATTCCTAAATATCACTGGAGTTTCAATTCATTTTCTGTCAATTGTATAGGTGGACAACCAACTTATTGGCACCACACGGCCTTTTATGCTCTTCCTGACGCCCAGGATGAGTGAGGGTGAGCCCCTGGACCCTGGGCCTGCTGTGCAAGTCAATGCCATGAAATTTCCCAGTAAAAATGCACTGACTGATATATACAAGGTGAACCACAATGTTTTGTTTGTGTAACATAGGTATTATTTTGCTTAAATGACCTTTCCTGTTCCTAATTTTTACTTGTAATCAGAATTCAGTGATTTGTGAAATACACTTTGTTGAATCAATTCTGAAGCCTAAAGGACACAGAGTCCACCTTCTCGTGTTTGCAGTGTTTAAAGCTATAGTACAGTGATGAACAGGGTAATAAGTATGTTTAAAAATGTGACAAATCAGTCCAGGCCCCTGTCTGTCCATGTCTGTGACCTTACTTTTCAAGGCAATTCTTCTCTCCTGAGAACTGTAGCACAGTGAACCAGAATATCTATGTTTTGCTCTTCAGTAGTTGAATACAAGGTTATAAATTCTCCCTGATAAGCTGTTATCTTGCATCATAAACCTGGTTCTGTGCACTGCAGCCATTTGGGAACATTGGTTGTAAATTTATCCTCAAACTGTAGTATGTACTGTGATGGCAAAACTGAGTTGGTTGTCAAGACTTACTTTCTCACTTGGAATCTTCATGCATGTATTTTGACTCTGTTTTGAAAAGCAGCTGATTTTAGTGTTGGAGATGCAGCTAAGATTTTGAAGTGTTAGGATTAGGTAATTAAGCACAACGGCTTCCAGAAAATGGAAATAATCATCACTAGTTGTAGATAACTTGCAGCAAAGAAAGCTACCAAAGACATTTTGAAGGTGGGAGTCTTGCTACAAATCCATGAAAGTGAAAATATTCCATTGAAGTAGAGTGTGTTGTCCTTTTTAGTAGCTTACATGGATTATATTTCTGGTGTTAATGCTGTAAACTGAGACTTGTTTATCTCCGTAGCATCTGATGATCACTGCCCGAAAGTTCACCGTTCAAATTGAGGAGAAACTGCTTCTGAAGCTATTGAGTTTCTTTGGCTACGACCGGTCAGAATCAGGTATTAAATTGCACAGCTCAGTTTTACAATGTACAGAAGTATTATGATCTTTGTGTATAAAGAATGTAGAAGACACCAGCACACTCTTGGCTGTGTGGAACCTCCCACTCTTGAACAGAACTGGAAATGCCTCAGTGGCCCCTGTGAAGCTGTTCATGGATGTTGTGCCTGTTGCAGAGCTCAGGTGATGGCCCAAGTACAGCCTATCTCTGGAAGGAGTTCAGTATTCATTTTCAGTTCCTGTGTCTGGATTCATCTGAACTTGGATAAAAGAAATTGTGTCATTAATTTAGCAAGCCACTTTGTTTAGTGATTTGTTTAGTTTGTTTATTTAACCCAGGGCTAGAAATGGGATCTGTGTTAATTTGTTCCTTGGGCAGTTCCTCTTGCTTCACTGCAAGAAAATTTTGTCTGACCTTTGTTGTAGCATCCATACCCCTGGCTTTAATTGTGATGTAAGTTTTCTTTTATTCACTGAGGCAAGACAGACCTTTTCAATCTTCAGATCTCATAGGTGCTATTCCAATCCTCCTATTTTAGTGTTTATCTGTGCTTTGGAAACTTTCTGAAATATTTGTTTTGGAGTGGCAATTGAAAAAGTCACTTCTATTATGCAGTAGCCTGTGTACTGTTACATAATAACTGTCACAGGAAAAGAACTATTTCTGGCATGATTCCAAATGGGGCCAAGCCTACAAATGATGCTCCAGAGTTCTGTCTTGCTAATCCACAGTGTCCTCTGAATTGTCTCTGGAAAAATAACACTATTGCATTTCACAGAGGATTTTCAAACTTAAATCTCTAGTGATGAGAAAGAAGTACAAATTTTGAGTTTTACTCTCAACCTTTTAACTAATCTCCCCTTTGTTCTGGTTTACCCTGTTCCTTTTGCTCTTTTTTTCCCCCTTACTTACTGTACATTATTTGTAGTTTATCTGCTGATGTCATTGTAGACTCAGACAAAAATAATTTTCTCATTTTTAGTTAGCATGTTTTATTGTTCATAAGTCAGAGTTCATAAGACTTGGTCATCTTTGATCTTTACCCTGCTTCCTCACACCACCCAGGTGCTCTTACAAATAACATGAGCCTGTTAATGTCAACCGAATTTGAGTCACTCTCCATGTAAATTGATTTATTGGATGTCTTCCATGTAGGCATGTTGGCCATTGTGTGGTGAATATTTGAAAGCTTGCTTTGTATATTATATTCCTAGTTAAGTGTGTAAGGATTTACAGAGAAAGGAGAGAGAGGAAAACAGACTGTAAGAGCATGACTGCACAGTAGGAACATTGCATAATCATGTGTTATCTCCTTGTTTCTGTGTGCTGATAAAGAGAAATTAGAAGTGAGATTAAAAGCTCAAATAACAGGTTTTGGAGATACAGAGAGATCTGACAAAAATTCTTGAGCCTCAGAGGTCAACTTCGTGTCACAAGGCATGAGTAATTTTGCTGGCTCCACCAGCAGTCACACATACTTTTTATTTGTGCAGAGGATTGTTAACTCTTAGCAGAGTGTGCATTCCTAACCCCATATTTATTTATCTTTAATTGGTTCTGATTCCTGTGTTTTGTCTGGATGCAGAGGTTGAAAAGTATGATGAAAACCTCCATGAGAAGGTCGTTGAACAAGGCGGAGCACAAAAACGATACTACTTTGAAAATCTGAAAATTAGTATGCCTCAAATCAAGTTGAGTGTCTTCACTTCCAACAAGCTCCCTTTGGATCTCAAGGTACACCAGTGCATTCCCAGAGTGAGGTTCCAGTAAAGAGGATGAAAAGGGATCAGATGCTTTAACTTAATACTCTCAGTTTCCATTTACTCTTGCATTATCCAAGTTAAAAATAATAGAAGTTCCAGCACTTCTGACATTTAATTAGCATAATTTCCAGTGTCTTCTGTAATAGTCCTTCATCTTAGTAATTTCAGTTGAAACACAGCCAACTGGACCTAATGACTCACTGCTTCACAAAGGACCTTAGTTACAATAATGGAAGTGTAAAGAGCTTAAAGGGAATTACTGTCTTAAAATAAGAAGTTATTCAACTTAGAGAACAGAAATACAGGACAACTCTGAGTGTTTTCATCCAAGAAATGCTGTTTCATTGGAATTGAAGAATTTGCATGAGCACTGTGCAATATAGTTGAAAGTTAAAGTGAACTGAGATTGAGTCTGAATTTAAAATAAGGGAGAAGTCTGACCTTTTTCATATGGTTTTAAATCTGGCACAGTTGGGAAGTGAACTAGGTATTCCAGATTATGGCCAGAACATAATCTCATCCAATGTTCCCAAATTGTGTGTTAGGACTTTCCTGGACACAATCAAGTGGCAGCAGTCAGTTGCCACTTCAAAAATGATTAATGTAATGTTTCAGTCAGAAATACTTCAGTTCTCTCTGAGCTAGTATAGCTACTTCCCTCCAGGGTAGGAGAGTTGAAACAAAACCAACCAACCAAACCATAAAAAGCCCTCCCTGTGGAGAAACAGAGCTGCTGCCTTTTCAAAAAACCAAAACTGAAACACCAACTAGGCTTTTTTGTCCTTGATACTAAGGACATCATGATGAGCAAGCTTCTGAAGAAGTTTAGTGTTGTATAATGAATGTCTGTTGTGGAGTCTTACCAAGATGATCCAGAAGATCACCAGTCCTACATTCTTGTATTCTTGTCACTGAATCCTTGTGCTGAGGACAGTTCAGCAGCTCTTTGGGGTATTCCTTGGCTGTGGTATTCCTAGCTCTAATATTCCTCAGCTGTGATACTCCTTACTGCTAAATAATAGCAGCAGTGTCCTGAATGTGTAGTTGCACTTCAGCTTCAACATGAATACCCTTGTAATTCCATTAGTTAAAATGCAGACTGAGGGAGCAGAACTAGTAGTGAGTGCCTTTAAGAACCCAGCACTGTGCACTGTTCTGTTTGGATTTCCTGCCACCCTTGGTATAGGATTGCACATGGATCCATCTTGGCAGTGTTCCCAAGAGAAAACTTGGCATGTACATTTTTCCCCATAATGTTAACAGTCCCTGCATATTCTGTATATTGACTTTCACAGAAAGAGTTCAATTCAGTTCTGTAGCACAGGAGAGTTCAGGGTAGGAGGGAGAGAATAATCACAGTAGAGCCTTTGTGGAAGTTTTTCTAACTACCTCTAATGTTTCTGGTTTCGACGTGGCTGTCTGGTAATTTGGTGTAGACAGATTATTTTTATTAGGTACCAGTATTAACAAAGTTGTCTTATATAATATCTGATAGTTAAACAGGAAATTACTTCCTACCCAAGTGAATAATGAGGACTACTCTGGTTGGTCATCCATTTAGTGAAAAAATAAATAGCTCTTTTCTTACTTGCAAACTTAACTGAGACCTGTAACTTGCCTTAATTGCCTGCAGATGGCACAAAAACTCATGTTCCTTATACCAGGCAGCTTTGGTGATTAATGTGTAAAGATAAAACATCAGCATGAAGCTTCTTGCCTTCTTCAGTGTCTGATGTTGGTGAGTGTGCAGATGCCATTATCAAGACCTGAAGAAGAAGGGTCCTCTTTCTGTCTTAAAAAATGAGTTTTCTTTTAATTTTTTTCCAAATTATTTTATTTATGTGTGTCTCTATTTAGATGTATAGCTTGTCCACCTTAAATATGTTTTTTAATGTATAAATTGTACAAAGTACAGCTGGCCTATGAGCTAATTACAATTTTAGTTTTCTTCCTTGAAAAATAGTGGGAAAAGCTAGTTTAAAGAATTTCTTTAGACCACTTAATGTTAAGAAATGAGCCTCAGGCTTACAGGAAATTATGTATGTTATTCCAGCTCATCCTGACACTTAATCCCTTCACAGAAGTTCAGCAGGGTGGAAAATAGGCAGTTCTGTCAAGGAGATTCATTTAGGGTTGGAGTTTAATTGAACATTAAAACAATATAGCAAAGTTATATATAGAATCTTAGAAACATTTTGGTTTGAAATACTCCTATCGGGTGTGGGAAACAGATTGCATTGGGAACTTAGTGACTCTTGAGTTGTTGAAGAAATGCAGTGCTAAGTTATCAGTGCTTAGAATTAAAAGGTTTGTGGGTGACTGCTCTCTGTATCAGTGTCCACACTGCAGTGGTAGAGAACTCCAGCAGCTTCAGAGAATTTTGGTTTGTTACCCATTTAAAGGATTGTGTGAACAAGAAGCAGAGAGAAGAATTACAATGGCAATATCTTTTATTTGCTCAGGCATTGAAAAGCACACTGGGGTTCCCTCTGATCCGATTTGAAGATGCTGTGATTAATCTGGATCCTTTCACTCGGGTCCATCCATATGAAACTCAGGAGTTCATCATTAATGACATTCTGAAACACTTCCAGGAGGTCAGTGTGATTGAGATTATGTTGTGGCAAAGGTTGAATTCCTCTTGGTTGAGGAGTTCTCCACTGAGGATGTGGAAACTCTTTCCTGACTATTAGGTGTTAGTGCTGTGTTGCTTCTTTGGTATATGGAGAAGCAGTATCCCAGAAGAATTCTAAGAATACACTGCATTTTAAGATGAAACTGTTAATTTTATTGGTATTTTTGTGTTGATTTCTCTTATAAACCTACCTGGGTTGGCATAAGCTTCTGTTGTGGGTAGGATGTTTTGTTTTGTTTTTTTTTTCCCTCAACCTTGCTGGTGTAAATGTGATCCATAAGAAATACTTCATTCTTCCTCTTGATTTTACAGGAGCTGCTGAGTCAGGCAGCAAGGATTCTAGGTTCTGTGGATTTCCTTGGCAACCCTATGGGTCTGCTGAATGATGTTTCAGAAGGTGTTACTGGACTTATAAAGTACGGCAATGTGGGTGGTCTCATCAGAAATGTCACTCATGGAGTATCAAACTCTGCTGCAAAGGTAAAAATTGTGATAGTAAAGTATGCTATGACAATAAGCAAAAAATAGGCAAGAAGTCAAAAGAACTATTGACCATGCTTTATCTTTGTTTTGTAAAAATGGCGCTTGAAGTGTAGATTTTGTTTTTCTTAAATGCTTTCTATACATCCCAGGGACGCCAGAAACAGGAGTCAGTGGACCACTCAAAGCCCTATTATTGCTGTACAGATACTTGCAAGTTGAATCAACAGTTGAATCTCACAATCAAAAAGAGAAATAATTTGCTCCTCCATGCAAATGAACAAAGCTGTGTTAAATTATGTATATCATCTACACAGAGAGAGAGAGCACTAGAGAAAGGTGGAGTATTTAAGGGGTTATTTAGTATAGCAGGAGTTGTTAGCTGTTATTTTTGAGAAGTGATTAAGCTGATGTGAATAGCAATTATTATGCTGACACTTGAGGTTTGGGGGGTTTTGTGCCACATAGCAACAAACTAAGGAATTTCCAGATTGCTTTGTATTTATCTGTAGTTTAATTTCAAAGTCTCTGCATGGTGAACATTCTTTTGTCCTTCCTGATAACAGCTGAGAGAATTCAATTATATCAGTGAAAATAACTGTATTTAGTGCCCAAGAGAGGGATGATCTGAGGCAGGAGTCAGAAACAGGAAGTAGTTTGGATCATGGTTGATGCTGTACTTGATACTTAGCAAACATATGTTTTTGAAATGTTTCATTATATACATGGTGTGTCAGCATGAGTCCCTTCATGGGTATGACTGTGGTAATGCTTTTTTGACACAAGGACATGTTGGTAAGTTTGGTTTTGTGAAAGTTCTTTACTTTCTATTTTTATGATTTTCCTAACGGGTAACTTTGTGTGTATTGCCATGCTTCATCTTTTAACATCCTTTCCCACTTACTTGTATACAAGGAAATCTGCTTTTTCCCTTCCTTAGTGAAAAAAGGTAATTCAGAAGATGTGAAATGCAGAGTCTGTATAATTACAGAGAGGTCCAGACTAGCATTATCAAACCTAGTCCATCACCAAGTGCAGAGCTGGATCTGACCCAGAGAGCTGAGCCATAAGGAAAGATGACATGCACATTCTCTGCCATAATTGTCTTGTTTGCAACATTAGCCTATTTTGTACAATTTCAAGAAACTCAAACAAAATTTTATGTTGATATTCCTGCCTTAAGCTCCTAGTAGGTGTTGCTGTAATTCTCAGCACTGCAAATACAAGCAGTCTGGTAGAAGACTTGCTGAGCTTCTGGAAGGCAGCTGTATCTGTCTGCAAATGAGTACTTCTGTCCATGCTTTGTCCTCATGGTTGTAGTCTCTGGTGACCCATCCACTCCACCCAATAGAGTATGTTTCTTTAGAGTTTCCTTTCTATAAAGTGGTGTTTCCTCATTGCAGTCACATCTGCAGCAACAATCTCATAAATCTTCCTTTAAAAGGCACGAGCCTTCCTCTGTTTCCCACAAGGGCAAGGTCATTCTTTGAACTTTGGAGTCATTTGTAACCAAGGGGTTTGTGAAGGAAGATTTTCAAAGGCAGAAGGGCAGTTGGATGGTGAACTCCTTTCAAAATTCAACAGGAGCTGAGTGCCTGCTTCCCATTTATACCTTTGAAAATCATCCCATGTACTATTTATTTGTCTTCCCAGGTATTTTTTTTCTTTCTCCTTGATTTATCAGAAATGTCTCTGTGATGTAACTCTCACACAGTCCCCTTTTCAAAGCTTTTTATATGGTTTATGTATTTGTCCTTTTGGAACAAGGAGAGAAATCCATAATTTAAGAAGGCTTAGTAGTACATTGTGGAGCTGCTTGATAAATCCTCCTTCCAAAGGTTGAATCTTAATTCTGTTGCATAGAAGACAATGGTAAAAAAGGCTCAAATAGTCAGGTTGAATTCTTCCTTATGTGTTGCACTGCTTTCAGGTATTTAAATCTGCTCAAAAACTAAGCCAGGAATGTCCATAGGATAAAAAACCTGGCATTTCAAGTTCAGTTTGGGATGTGTTGTGTTCATGGTACAACACAGAAATTTGTCTTACTTTCTGCTTTATGCATGTGTCTAGGATATGTTAAGTGTTGGTAAAGAAAATTATGTGGAGAGAAAAAACAATTTGAGTTAGTGAAGAGAAACAAAACTGAAACAATAGGTCATTTTCATCTTACTGTTGGTGCTCCAGGAAGGTATTTTAAAGTATATTTTCACTGCATAAATTTTCACCTGATTCAGCTGTGCCACAAAGGGCTCTTGTCTTTGCAGCTTATTCTGTGGATCTGGTAACTAAAGCAGCCAAAACTAGAGGAGCCTGTGTCCTGCACAGGCACTGAGGGCTGGGAAAAATCTCCATTTCGATTGTTTGACTACCTGACTTATGAAGTGTCTAAAATAAAAATCTATCCTAGATTTTAAGATGAGTTAGCTATTAAGGTGTGAGTAGATAGATAAACAAAGAGTAATGCTATAATCACAGCTTTTAAAGTAACACTGCTCAACTGAATCGAGAAGTAAGGTATTGGAGTTGTATCTGGTTTTGTCATTTTATTGCTTTTCTATTTTATAGTTGTGCTGATTATCCCTGTAATGGCTTTTCCATGCATTTCAGAGCATGCAGTGGGTAATGCCTTCTTTCAAGTGGAGAGCTGCACTGTATTTAAATTGGCACAAAACCTTAGGTTAAATAAAGTTCACTACAGACAGTTTTGTAGTTTTTTATCCCTTGGAGATTCCAAGTTCTGTATTTTAAAAAGTTCTTTGATCCTAAATATAGACACCAGAGGGAATTACATTCCCTCTGAATGGAGCCTTCTATAGTTGCCATATGCGTAGAAATGTCTCACATTCTTGGCATCCACACTTTTTTATTTCCCCCGTTAGGCATGATAGAACTAAATCCTAAATTTCCCTTTTCAGATGTGTTTCAATTACAAATGAATATTGAACACTGAATTAGCAGCTGAGCAAAACTGTTCTGTAGCTTGTGTTCCCCAAATGGAAAAGTGAGTGTGGCTGTATCTATTACTGGCAAATAGGTGTTATGCTGGCATAGTGAAAATCCTGGTGGTAAAGGATTGACAAGATTCACAACTTGTCAATACTCTATTTAATGTGTCTGATTTCTTTCTACCTCTACCATGAATTCTCTTATCTTTTAGGAATTATGAGCACATAGTAGTGTAGCTGTTATGACTCTGTTAGGTCATAGGTTATAGGATGGAAATAATTGGTGTGTACCTCCCTTTCTCTTGAGAAAAAGAATTTAATGAACTTCATGAAAAAGCTTAATTTTCACATTGAAAAGTTAGAAGTTAGAAGTTTCCATTTTAATTAGGCTTCTTAAGGAAAGGTAAGCCATCAGTCACAGCTGCATTTTCCTGTTAGGTTTTTGGGAAGCATGCAGGATTCTGGGAGACAGGCTTCCTTCCAGAAGCAGGCACCTGAGATGCCAAAACTTCCCTAGAGCTGAGTTACAGCAAATTGCATTTGAGTGTCTGTTTTCTCTTATGGCTGATGAACCTTTCTACCCTGGACTTTCATTCCATCTATTTATTTCAACTGAGTTCAGACTGATGGCAGAGGTGCTTAGGTGCTTAACAGAGAGAGGAAAAGAGGTGAGGTGTTAGAACCAGATAAGAACTTTAAGACTAGTAAGGATGCTCCAGGTGAGTGTTTGGCATGGAGGCATTTGTAGAACAGGAGCATGAAAGCAACAGAAAGGGAAATGGAAGTTTTAACCCTCCTTGTAAGATAAATCAAAGCAGAATCTCGAGTGGTTGGCAGTGACAGAATGATAAAGATAACTGAATGGAAAATAAAGAGGAAGTAATAAAGGGATTATTTAAAAACAGATCTTGGACAAGTGTTTGACTTGCATGAATGTTAACTTTAACAAAGTTGGCAGTAAATAAAATGAGAAGTGGCTGTAGCAGAGCACAGAAGGGAAGGTACAGTTTGAGCAGGCTCTACCCAAAAACAGACAGAAAGGTTTCTAAAACAGTCAAAGCTGATGGTTCCCTTTTGTTTAAAGTTTCTTATTTCACTTAACCAACCACTCCTCTTTGGTACCATTCAGAAGCAAGAACAACTACCATTCTCCCATCTTTGGAGTAACTGCAGTTAAGCTCTAGCAACATCAAAATGGCAAGGAAGTAGCTGAAAATAAAATCATATATTGGTGTCAGGGAACTTCTAGCAAAAGCCTTTGTATATGAAGCCTGAGAAAGAAATACATAGTGGTGTTTTCCTCAGAAGAGTCTTAAACAGAATCAACAAGTGATGCTGTAGAAAGGTCATGGTGGTGTTTGGGTTCTGAGTTTGCTGAGTGTCCTACCACTCTGTATTTTCATGGTGTTTGTTTGGTTCCTCACTCTTTTCCATAACTCCTAAGAGCAGGATGTGTGTGGTTAGTGTCAGTATCACTGGATAAAGGTGAGGAGGGCCAGAATACATGTCATCTTCCTGGGCAACCTTGCAGATTAGAATTTGTGTTTTCCTTCAGGAAAGCTGGCGGTCATCCCTTACAAAGGGTAGTTGAGTTATTGAAATAGTGGGATTTAGCAGCATTTACTGTAAGTTTTTCTATTCCAGCTGTGATTTACACAGTTTGGGTCAAATGTAGCTTTTTTTTTGCATTTTCTTCAGTGTAATCTTTATCTTTCCCAGTGTGGCATAGAGGCTCCTGCAGCCTGTCCAGGTGGCACTGCAGATCATCTTCAGTTTAACTTGCATTTCATCTAGAAATAAGCAACTTGTGCAGGTTCACATAAGCAGTGAGAATCTGTATCAAAATGTGCAGATTATGAGGTGGAAAGCAATTGAAATTCTCAGGCATAAATGTTGAGTACATGAGGGACATTACAGATGAGGCCATTTCCCCATTTCCTGCCAGTCTGAAACGACAGCAAGTTTTATGACCAATTAGTGGCAATCAAAAGCCATGGAAAGTGTCAGTTTTAATGTGCAGAACATCTGGTATCTGTAACTAGTATCTTTGAAAGAGGTTTTGGGATAAAGGATCATCTTTGAGAAGTTTGAAGTATTTTGTTCTTCCTGGTTTTCATTTGTACCATGGGATAAAACGTGTGTGGCCAGCATCTAGGTTAAAAGTTTTCTTCTCAACTTGGTTTAAATTCAGCCATTCTTTTACAAAGCTTCTTGTACAAAGTGAACATACTTTACTCCAGTGTATTTCTATGTGGAGAAATGGGTATGGGTAGACAACAGAAATGGTGATATATTCTGTGGGAAGAAATGGTTTAATATGGACTTAATGCACTAAATGTATCCCATTCAAAAGCAAACTGGCACGTTGGTGGCAGCTTTGGATGAGCCTTACCCAGGAGAAATTGCTCAGTTGACAATGAGAGTCCTGTAACAATGCAGCAACTGCACACATGGAGATGCACAGCTGGATAGAAGAATGTACAGGTGACCATTTGACAATTGAAAAAGAGAGAGATAAGAAAGCTTTAGGTTACCAGCTCTAGAGCTTCATTTTGAAGGGGTTTACCAGCTGATTTTCCTGTAAAATAAAATGCACTGTTCCTGTTTTGCTGACTCATTGGAGAATTCAGTGAGCGAAGGAGAATTTAAAATGAGGTATGCAGAGAGTTGCCAAGTCATAAACTGTGACACTGGAAGTAAGCATTTATCATAGATGAAATGAAATTTAGTTTTAACCTGCAGTTTTTGAGTGGTTACATGTCAGGCAGACAGGCACTTCTATCCCATATATCACCATTAGCATCTGAAGGAGAAAAAATGGGGTGTGGGTTTGAAATTCATCATTTCAGTCTTGATAAATGGCTTGCTGCACCTCCCTACAGGTATTTAAAGTTGTAGAGTTGAGTATTATGTTAAATAGTACAGACTTGAACAAGTTCCTTAGCTCTGTATCCATGAGGAGTGAAAATAGTGTTTCTATGTCCAGGGGAGGAGGCCAAGCTGTACCAGGAGATCCAGAGAGCTCAGAGTTGGTCACTATTTTCACACACACACACACACACATGATAGCAGGTCCAGTTAATGCTTGCATGGGCTTTCCTTCAAAATATCTGGTAGAGCATGGAAAGCCTGTTAGTTTTTAAACAGGAGGTTCTTTCAGATCCCACGTGTGGTCACAGGTGGTCGTGGCAGAAAAAGAAATTGTCTGCAAAGAGCCTAAGTGCTGCAGTTAGTGCAGATGGAAATTCTTTTGGAAATCAAAATCAAGAGAGCTGGTAAAGATGATGTTAAAACCAAACCTAATATGGTCTCTTTTTGTTGTTACCTGTTAACTCAAGGTATTGGATCTCTTGAGGCTTTTTCTCTGTTTTTCAGTATATTGAGGGGGTATAAGGAAGGAGGTGAAGGAGGGCAAATAATTCCATTCCCAAAAAATAAACAAACATTAAGACCTTCAGGTTTGGTAAGAGTTAAGGCTGGGGGGAGGGGAATTATCTGTTAAGAGTATTAGTTGTTTAATAAAGCACAGTTGTCCTCCAGATGAACCCGCCAGTGACTCCGCAATTGGGGTCATTCCAAGTTCATGCTGTGGACTTTTGACTGCCTTCTGTGTCTGTGAAAACAGCCGGCGGTTCCTGCAGGGATCACTCATTCAGCCCTGTAACACAAAACTATTGCCAGCGGGCACCTGCTGGTGCGGCTTCCCAGGAGGTCCCGGGGGGAAGCGGCCCCGCTGCCGGGGCACGGCGGGCTGGGAACAGCGGGGCTCCCCTGGGATACCCGGCTAATCAGGCTCCTCGCAGCCTCACATCAGGGGTTCCCGCGGCCGCCAGCAGCCCTTGTCAGGATGCATTAGGAAGCTCAGTTAACGATGGGATGTGAGCTAATTAAAGCGCCTTTACTTTGGGCATATGACATAAATAGGGGTGGGGAATGCTGCAGGGAATCTCAAGGAACATGTTTGTTCAGTAGGAAAAGCCGCCGGCTCCTCATGGCTGTCAGTAATTTGGAGAGGGTCAAAGTTTATGTTGCTCTGAAAATGAGAAGCTGATTATCACTTTTTGCTGATTTAGTATTTTCTAAATTAAGAGTGTGTTGGTGCTGTTCAGAGTGCCAGGACTCATTTCTCTCTGCACAGCTTGGCTGGCTTATAAATGCCTCAGAGTCTCAGCCTGAACTGTCCTTTCTGGTTAGGACTGGATCGAAGAGTTGGCTTGGTCTGTCTTGATGTGTAAAGGAAAGTGTAAAAGTCTAGAGCATATAAATTTAAATAAATTCACAATCTTGCCTGCTAAAATGCCCCAGGTAATTCTTAAGAGACTGGCAAAAGTATTTTGGGGAACAGCTTCAGACCAGTAGGCCTTTGAAAGCTGACAAACACGCACCTGTTATGTTTTCAAATAAAAGCATTTTACTTTTTAGTCCCAGTATAACACACCATTGACCACAGTGATAGGAAGGGAAGAAGCTGCATTTGTTGTCTGTGCCTACTGATGACCGATTTGTAAAATTAAATATATACTGCTTCCACTCTATAATGATGTGTGCACTGATGAGCAAAGAAGCTGCTCTAAAAGCTATTTTTATGGTAAGCCACAAAAATATATTACATATCAATCCTGAGACATTGTAGTAAAAGCAGAAAAACTTAATCTGCAGAATTTACTGGACAACTTTATCTGTCCCACTGCACCCAGTCCGTGTGTATATCCAAGAATCTGGCAGGGCTTTTTGATTTTTGCACTTTCCAAAGAATAGCAACAAGATTTGAGGATGACCTTTTTCAACCACAAATCCTAACAGCATGTATATGCCTCCTTAGCCTGGAACATGTACATTGTGAGGATTTTTTGCCTCCATAGGCAAATGCTTGATTTGCAACTGTTGTAATTTATCAGATATCAGCATAAAAAACAGACATCAGCATAAAAATTGGATTCCTCTAAAATACCTTTAACAGGTCGTAGAGTTGTAGGAAATAAAGGTGATTTTTAATGATGTTGCTGCAATGCAAGTGACCACAAAGGATTGAACTCCTTTCTAAATGAGTTCTGCAAAGCAAAAATGAGAACCAAATAAACCCTTTGATTTCTGATTTAAACACAGTTCATTGTGAGGTTTGCACAGAAATTTTAAGTGATCTATGTTTAATTTCATCACTTTCTCCCTTAACATTCCATCTTGGAATGTTCTGCTTTGCTCAGTCAATAATATTTGTAGATGTACCATTCTCTGATGCTAGAATTACAATGGAATGTTTGGACTCAGGTCATAATTGTGTATTTATCCTTTTGGGATGTCCTTAGAGAACCAGGCAGTGCCAAGAGCTTAAAAAGACTTTAAAAGATTACTTAAAACTTATTTCCATGCTGTGTGCTTCATGCATCTGGCTTAGAGGGAACAAGCAGTCCAAAGTTGAATTTTCATTTGCTTTGAATTCTTTTTGTGCCCCATAAGCCTTAATTGTTTGGCACCAGCTTGGGTTCACAAACACTGTATATGGGTGGTTTTGTTTTTCTTCTATTGCTTGAAACAGCAAGGGATATGTAGTCAGTGGTAAAAGGTTTTTGTGGTAAAACTTCCTTAATTATTGTGCCTTTAAAAAGAAAAACAAAAGACCAAATAACCCCAAACATGAATAGATCTGTTTCTTGTACAGATAGTATTTCTGCTTTTGCAGATCTTGCTGAATAGTTAGTATTGATTGTTGACACTGTGTAAATGTAAAGCAAGGAATGATGAATCATTGATTTACTTGAGTCTGCAGAGGAGGAGGCTGAGCCCAGCATGCCCCAGGCTTGCAGAAGTGCAGTAATATCTTCAATGATTGTGAAGGGCTGAGAGTGGTTAGCATGCTCATCCAAAGGCAGTCTGCACAGTAGAATAATGTCCTGGGATTTGGAGGAAAATGTCATATTTCACCCTCCTTGGGAGGATGAGTTTATGTTACAGCAGGTAGGCTGAAGTACAGTGGGGGATGTTTTCTGCTTGCCATATGATATCAGTCAGTAGCTTCATATCATACATGAGCTGGTGTGGGATGAAAACCAGGGATCCAAGCATCTTTAGAGTGTAGACCTAGAAGAAAAGATCCGTGTCCCTCTGTAGAAGGAAAGTGCAGGAGGAGCCATCTGCTTTGGGGACAAAAAGGGTGAGAGGAGGCAGAGGGTATCTTGTGAATGAAGGTGGATGAATGCTCAGCTGCCTGGGGCTTTCAGGAGGGGTCCTCCTTCTGTCCAGGCAAAATGCATAAGGCAAAGTATTAATGATGATAAGTTCAAATATTTTAAGTACCTGAAATGACAGAGCTTTTAATCAGTAGTCTGGAAGGCTCCTGTTCCCCTCTGTTTGGAGAGGCCAAGTTAACAAGTAAAATACCCACTTCTACGTGTGCCTTGTGCAGACTGACTTCATCCAGAAACATTGGGAGCCTTTTGGTCTGGAAGCAGGTAACTTCCCTTAGCTGAAACCAATGTATTGTGGTGCAGTTCTGTTTCAAGGCAAAGGATGTCTGAAATGGGAAAAATGCAGAGATAAAAGATCAAGTGACTAATTTTATTTTTTTTGTTCATCAGCAAGTAGACAAAGAACTCATGAAAATTAGGGTAGAGAAGAGGGGGCTGGTTTTTACAAGTCCCTTGATTAGTTTCATGTTTGTTCCACAGACTGTTGTGTTTAGTTATGTTGGCATTTACATGGTCTTGAGTAGGCTTTGAAGTTACCAGGTCACACCTTATTAACAAAAGCTGAGGAAGACAAGGGTGGGTCACACTTTTGATGTCACCTTCGTTTATCTGGAGCCTATTTGCTGAGTGACCGGGTTAACAGCTCAATAAGGCACCATCTCTGCTCTTTCATGAGTCTTAAAACCACAACCTCAGCAACTGATACTGCACTCCCCAAAGGAGGCATCTAAAAGCAAGACACTTGGGGGACAAAGGTAAGTCTGCTTCTGTGCTTCAGCTTGTTCAACTCTCCCTTCAGAGTTTAAGCTGGACTTAAATTGCTTAAATTTCTAATGTTTGCTTAGGTTTCAGATCGTGAGGTAAGGGCTGAGGAACTTGTTCTCAATACAGTGATTATAACCTGGATAGACTGGGCAGGAGGTGTTGGGCAGGTGTTTCGTTAGTTGTGGGTTTTTAATGTTAGAGATCTTTAATTTCCTTACTGTATAGGTAGATACAATCCTATTAGCTGCAACAAGCTTCAGAAACTATTTCAGGATAAGTATTTCTGAGGTGCACAGAAGAGTTAAAAAAAAAGTGTCAAATTGTGATCCCCAGCAGGTATTTCAGTCAGGTGGTATTACCTGTAGTGGATGATAAGGATGGATGTAGGTGTGATTCAGATCAGTAATCAGGGTAACTCTGATACCACAGTCTGAATCTTTATTCAAATATGAGTCTAAACTTCATACAGAAAGGTTGAGTTGCCCCATTGCCCAGCAGCCTTTCCTAATGGCTGTGGAACATCCCCTTGTTTTATCTTCCCTGGCATTTCACCTCTAATTGGCAAATGCTGCGCCGCAGAGCAGGAAGGGGCTGGTCCCAGCTGGAAATGGCTCAGGAGGGACCCTCTCACTGTGCTCACTGAGGAGACCCCTTGGTTTGCAAATGGTGCAGATGATCACAAAGGTTTGGCTTCTGAGGCCAGGAAACAAACAGTCCCAGGAGAGGGGGGAGAAGGAGCCACTTCAAAAAGTAATTCCACATGAAGTTGATGTTTTGTAACTAATGTGTGCTAAGTTCAGATTTTGTCACCTGAATCAGGGCGAAATGGAAGCATTCCATGGGACATTTAAATCCTTAATTTGTTTTGCTTACATCTGTAATTCAGTGCTATTTTCTAAATAACACAAACAAAAATGTCCCTGTTTAACTTTGGGATTACAGCTAATGGGGTTTGACTTTTAAAGTGTGTGCATGGGATTTTTTTCTTTTTCCTCCTTACTAAGAAAAATGAACTATTACATTGAAATTCTCTCTACACACAAACAGGACTGCTCTTGACAATTGTGGATCAGATTCTGTGTCATGGAGGAAGGGATATTTGAGGAAAGACTGGATTATATTCGCAGGAAGAGCCTGGGGTATTGGAGTTGGAAGGTGTGAGTGCAGGCGAGGGAAAAGCTGTAAAAAGAGATTACCAGTTCTCATCAATACATTGGTTTATTCCTTCTGGCTGATTGTCCAATCATGCACTACTGTAACTTCCAAAGTATGTGCTTGAAAAAGCATTTTCAGGTCTTGAGAGATTCTGTAATGAGGTTTGAATTTTGAAGACTTGTTGAGCCTTTCAATCTTTATAGCAAATACTTTAATCCTCATAAGCAAAGCATTTTTCGAGAAAAAACCCTAACCTTAAATGCAGTTCATAGATAGCTTCAGGTTGGTTTCTATTTCTAGGCTAATTTTTTAAAAAATAACATCTACATTAAGTTCCCAACAAGGTCAGAAGTAACTCAGTCCATGATCACTGTTTAGTCTCCATATGATGAAGCCACAAGAAAGGTCATGGGATTTCATTTTCATCCCTGTTTTTAAAATCTGTTTGTTTAGATAATTGGAGCCACTGGACTGGTTTGTCTTTAATCTGAAAAGGAGTGTTTCAAACCAGGACATTGTGTCATTAGTGAAAAAGAAACACAGCCTTGGAAGAAATGGCAGGAAAAGGAGGGGAACTTCATCGTGGCACTGGGCCCATAAATGAACTGTTTGCCTGGTTCTTTTTTAGTCTTCAGTGTATCAGGGTTTCACACCAGGTCTCAGTTGTCCCCTGGTGCACACCTGAGCCACGGAGGGGTTTTACTGTAGCTGCTGTGGGTGCAGAGGAGATGGTCCATGAGACATAGGCTGGTCCTTACACAGTGAAGTCCTTGTCCTGGAAGAGCTGTTGTCATGGAGGACACTGGGGACTTCAGCACCCTGAGTGTCTTTGACATTCCTGTGGCACCTGGTACATTCCCCAGACCCAGTCGAAGACACAACAAAATGTGTTTAAATGATCTTTCCTTCCACAAGGGCAGAGAGGATGAAGTTTGTTCATTTCTTTCTTTGAAAGGAGATACAAATGCTGATAGTAGTTGAGAGTGGTACAGAGGTGTCCAACTCATAATCAAATATCAGATAGTTTTTTGAGAATATTCCAGGAAAATTCCTTCTAGGAGCCCTTTTCTCTAATAATATCCTGAATACAAGGCAAGGTTTCAGGTTTTCTGTCTCCTTTTCTTGCCTCCCTCCTTCCATCAAGTTTCTGGTTTCTATCTGATTACATTAGACTCAGGGTGAGCAGATCACAATTGATAAATGTTATTTGGTGCTTTTTCATTGACTCACACACATCAATGGTCAGAGTTCTCAGAACAAATCCTGTTTGGACATAATGTTCCCTTTCATTCATGAGCTTGTCTGCAGTCCTTGCCCACACTTCTCAAGGTAAGTGTAAGGAGTCAAAATGCTCCACACACACGCTCAGGGTTCCCCCTGAGCTTTTGGTTAGGTACCTGTGGACACTTGCTGGAGGTTAGCATTTGTTCTTTTTTTTTTTTTCTTTCTCTCAGGGAATTTTCTCCCATTTGTTGCCTAAGAGATGATAATGATGATTCTTAAGAGAGACAAAAGATGTGCTGGGATGAGGAGGAGGGAGAAGGGTGCAGTTGGCCACCCTCTGAGCTGTGGGGGCTTTCTCTTGGGAAGGGCAGAGATACCATGAGGTTTTGGCCAGGGTAAGGTGCTGGGCTCAGCTCCTCACTCACTCTCCCTCTCAGAACAGAGGGGAAATGGCTGGGCTATGGCTGCTGAGGGGAAAATTCACTGCCAGCCTGGAGTTGTGTCTTTTACTGCTTCTCCTTCCGTGAGTGAGGCTTTGCTCGTGAGGGTGACCATTGAACTGGGACCTCGTCAACACCAGAGCTCAATGGAAAGGGCCCTCACCATCAGCTCTGCTGCCTTGGGAAAAACTTGGGACCCCGAGCCTCTCTGAGTGAGGGTCTCCCAGCTGTTTACAGGTGTCTGGCTGCCATTGTCCAGCCGTGCTGTTTTTCTGCCACTGCTTTGGGTTTCTTGCTGCACCTTAACTCAACATCCCCCGTCCGCCTGGCCTCCGACCTCTGCAGCACCTGCTACGGAGTTTCTGCTGCACTGTGTTTGCCACCCCGGGGTGTGCTCCCCTGTGCCGTTCCAGCCTGCTGCTCCGAGGTTCCTCTGCAGTCCATTCTGCCGTGCACAGGGGCACCCGGCCCAGCTCCCCCGGCAGTTTGCAGCGGGAGCCCCTTTTCCCTTCCCCTCCCGGCCCAGCCGCCACAGCCCGTGAGGGACGGGCGGGCCGCGCCACAGCGCCCCCTGCAGCCGCGGGGGAATCATCGCACCCGCCCTGCCCGGCCGGGAGCCAACAGCGCCCCTGCCGGCTGTGAGCGGAACTGCACCAAAGGGGAAATGGCTGCGGCCGAGAGCGGCTGGGCCTGGGGCTCTGCTTTTGTTTGTTGTTGCTGCCATTGTTGTTGTGTGTTTGTCTTCCTCTACATATATATGTATATATACACTAGTAAAATCCCATATCTTTTTCTGAAAGTCCAGTCATTTCAAAGCTATAATAATTTGGAGGGAAGGGGGTCACATTCTCCAATCCAGAGGAGGTTCCTGCCTTCCTTTAAACCTGGACAATACTTCCCAGCACAGCTGGGAATCCTGTCAGGGATCTCCCCATGTTGTGCCATGGGTGTGGCCTGGCTCCCACTACTTCTACAACACAGCCACTTCTACCTTGAGTTACTGAAAATAATTTAATTAGCTCTTAAAAATGTTGTAGTTTCGTGACAGGCATATTTGCCTTGAAGCTTTGCACATATCTTTGCAGAGGAAAAGCTTTATATCTATATAACATTCCTTTTAGGTTTTGAGGGGTTGCAGTTGGGTCGTGGGCATTGTTTTCGGTACATCTTTCACATACTTGGTTTGTTTTGGCTTGGCCACAGTAGCTGGGGCACCTTCTTGTCACCTCAGGATTCCAGTTGCGCCTGTTGATAAAATTCTGAGCTTTCTCCATGGTAAAAGGATTGGACAGATTCTGTTATGTATCAAAATGAGTTGTATAAATGTGCATTTCACAAGAAGGATCTAGGAATTCTCTGCAGTGAATCTACTTAGGAGAAACAGCTTCTGTTCTTCCAATAATGGAAAAGGTCTTCTCTTGCAGTTTGCTGGGACTTTGTCGGATGGTTTGGGAAAGACCATGGATAACAGACATCAGACAGAGCGGGAATACATCCGGTACCATGCTGCAACCAGTGGAGAGCACCTTGTAGCTGGAATCCATGGACTTGCACATGGTAACCCTTAGCTGTAATTTTAACTCATTTCTCTCTTAAAAGGGATGATCAGATTGCAAAGAACAGTGGGTGTTACTGCTAGAAGCCCGGGCAGTGGAGCTATCAGAGGCTTTATGCTTGAATTTCAGTGCTGGCAGGTCAGGGTGGGGGCACTGTTTGGTCTTCAACAAAAACTACATTTAATATCAAGGTTTTTCACATGTAACTGCAAGTAAAAGATTTTTTTGCAAATTAAAATGAAAATTACAAAGGAAGTTCATCCAAAACATCAATTTCTTTGTAGAGGCAAGAAATACCCACAGAAACTTTTTTTTTGAGGGCCAGACATTAAAAAAAATTAGTATGGCTGGGTTGTAGCTTTCTTATATTTGCTTTTAGTTCCAGAAACCTGAATTTCCTTGGAATCAGTACATCAGTTTAAAGTTACATTTCACCATTTGGGTTATTTTGTGGGTTTTTTCAGTGTACTAATAACTAGAGACATTTATTTGTGTAAAGGGTAGTGAACTAGTTTTAATTTGGTCAGAACTTCACATCGATTTAGTTCATGATTTATCTGTTGAAGAAGGTTAAATCAATACAAGCCAAGTTTAAATCAAATATTTATATTTTGCATCATCTTGGCTCAGTTATTTAAATGTTAAATGTAACTGTTGCAGCCTGTGCAGAGCTGATTTGGCTTTCACTAAAAGAGAATCTTTCCTGTGCTGAGAAAAGTCCTTTTGCTGTGGTCACACAGAGACACTGTGAAGGTGTGAAATGAATCATGAAAGGTTCCTCTCACACTAGTGTGCTCAACAGTCTGACATAAATTGGTAGAAACACAGGAAATCCAAATTATGTGAGTCTCTGCTGAAAAGTCCATTATAAAAGCACTTCACTGTGTTGTATTATCCAGTAATTAGTGTGACTGTTCTAGTCCTAAGTCTGCGGCATTTTAAAATGCTTCCCATTCAGTTTTTTTATAAAAAATAAAGGAACTGCTAATTACTACATTTCAACAGACAGGATTTAATCATAAACTATAGTTACTCAAGAGGAGAGATTTAAATACTTTGTGCTTCTTGAGTGTGGCAGTTTAGATCTGTCTGGTTTGTACTTGAGTTACAGACCCCAGAGGAGCCCTGGGCTGCTGGAAGCTGGGCAGGTGAGTGCTTGAGGCAGGGCATTAGAAACTGATATTTTAATCATGGAGATGTGAAATCTCCAAAGTGTGTTCTCAGACAATGTGAACTGTTCCAAGTCTTTTGAAACCTCAGTAGGTGCTTGATTTCTCAGAGCATTGAAGTTCTCTGGAAGGGAAGTGTGCACAAAAATGTCTGTAGTCAGTATCACAGTTAAAGTCACTTAAACTGACTTTAAAGACACTTAAAGTGCCAGTTTAAAATAATTGACTTTGTCCAGTGGAGAAATGCACTCTGTTGTTTTCTGTCTCAAATTGTACCAGCTTTTGTGGTGATTGAATTTTGTCCAATCCTGAGTAACCACTTACCCTGTGTAATAGATGAGGACTCTTGGTGTGAGTGCAGCTGGAAATGGACCAGTATAGAAATACTTTTAAATACACATATTTAAGGATTAATTAAATCTTTTTCTGTGGGATAATATGGTCTGTACATATGTAAATGTATACTACATATGCAAAGTAGAAAGTTATTGCTTAATGTATTTGAGTTTGAAAGTTTGTGTATTAAATTAAATGCACAATAAACTGTGTAGGCAGAGAGCATCAGGTGGATGAGGTTCTGTAAGCTCTGGAGCCAATAATTTTGGACTTCTCTGCTGCTCTTGTCTTTGCCAGGTATCATTGGAGGATTGACAAGTGTCATAACATCGACAGTGGAAGGTGTGAAAACGGAAGGAGGGGTCAGTGGTTTCATATCTGGCCTGGGGAAGGGGCTGGTGGGCACTGTCACCAAGCCCGTGGCGGGAGCGCTGGATTTCGCGTCGGAAACCGCGCAGGCAGTGAGGGACACCGCGACCCTGAGCAGCCCCAGGTCAGCCACCACTTGGTGTTTCTAATCAATAATACTCTAAAACTGTTATTAATGCCTGCTGCAGCTTCTGAACTGATTCTCTCTCCTCAGGCAAAGCAACAATAAGCAAAGTTAACATGAGCTGTTATCAGCCCATTGCATTCCATTTGCTTTTTGTTGAATAGATGGCATTTGTTGATACTCTAACAAGAGTGAAATTTGCCTGGAAAAGCTGCAACACAAAATAGCAATTATTAAACTGCACCATTAGATGAAGGAAAATGTTAAGAAAGGCTGTATGTAGTAAAATTCTACCACTGAATCCTCACACAGAGTTGAAATGATGGAGTTCTCCCTGCTCTACCTCCAGCTTCCATTTTGTTGTAGAAAAACAGTTCTTGAGAGGTTTGAAGAGTTCTGTCATCAATGCAGTGCCACTATGTTTCAGTTTTTATTTTGTGCAAAGTTCTCAGTTATGAAAGGGGGTGGCTGTGTGCCCTTATGTGCATGTGCCCATACTCCTGTGGCTGTGAGGTGTCAGCACATCAGGACAGCTGCTTTGGCTTCTTCCTGTGGTCTGTTACTGTTGTAATGTGGGCTCAGCAAAGGAACGATGGTTTTGCTTAAATAAGTGTTCATTAGCACTGACTGTGAGTGTGGCAGAGGGAAAGGACCAATCTCTGAAAAGGCTGCTCTGAGAGAAGAGTCTTTGTGTCCAAGAGTTTGCTTTGTATTACTGTGCCTAGAAGTCCTCTTGTATGTACATGAGACCTGTGTGCTGAAGTGAAAGAAAACCCTCAGTGGGTTTTATTGTCAGAAAGTTTGGAGAAAAATGTTTGAAAAATGTTGGGTTTTCTGCTTGTTTCGTCTTCCCATTTGGCTTTTCCATTTCCTGTGTTTTATTATGCCACTCTGGGAATTCTGAAGGGTCTACATCAGGGTTTCAGTAAACAATAAGTTTGATGAAGTGTGAGTGAGGTGCAGGAAGCCTGAAGAATTACCCTAGGTGGGTTTTATTCTGAAAATGGAAGTTTGTACATGTGTGTCTTACATATTTGGGACTTACCCTGATTTGTAAAACCAAGAGGTCAAGGATTGAAATTCAGTAAGTATATTTGCATGCACAAAATTAAATGAGAAATCAAAGTGTATTCCTGAGAAAATTCAGTGTTTTGCTTGTGCATGTCTTAATTTTGGTACTGTGCAAGTTGGCTGTTTATGTAAAGGTAGGGAGAAGACATCTGTCTATGCTGTTAGCTAGATTTCTGGTTGAGCTGTGTGTCTATTGTAATTTGTTTCAAGAAACACATATTCTTAAAATTCATGTTTTGACATGCTTCTGTGAGATACAGCCTGTACACAGGTGTTATCAACAGTTGCCAAACTGGACAGCAGCTGGGAGAGAGAGGGCAAGATGATCTCCAGCCAGCCTGATCTTGGGCTTGTGTTTCCTTTGGGAAATATTTCTCTTTGCCTTGTTAACTGTCAGTTAAGAGGTTAAGACAGATGAGCTGAACCATGTTTTTGCTTCCCCTAGATTTTGAAATCCTGTTGTCACGGATGAGTATTGTGAAATGATTTTAGTGTCTGCACACAGTCTGTTAAGTTTCTGACCCAACAACCTTTTACAAGATGAAAGAAAAGAAAAATGGGAAAAAAGCCCCAACCTTTCTCAGGTTACTCAGTTACTACAGTTCTCCAGTCAGAGACAAAAGTCTGATCAAAACTTTTTTTTAGCTAAACAAATGTACTTGAGAATATGTAGATAGTGTAAGGGGTGTGGGGGGAGGTAGAACCAAAATGCCACCTCCATCTGTAAGCAACCTCGCATTCATGTTTTGTTTGGTGTGTGGGGTTTATGTGCTTATATAATGAAGGAGCCAAATTGTTCTTTTGGGGGTTTAAAAAGCCCCACATGACAGAGGGTTTGTCTGTTTTCTGGGCTGCCGTGTCCCGCTCTCCCCCCGCCGCGTTTGTAACTGCTCAAGTATGTGTGGTTTGGAACCGCAGCAGAACAACGTTCCCAGCCCGAGCTGCTGGCTCCACTTGGGCTGTGCTGGGCCATGTAGGCTCTTCCAAGCTCAGCACACAAGAGCAGCCTTCCCTGATGGATGTGACTGGAAATGCATGGCAGGAGCTGATGTCCAGTGTAGTTTTGAACACCTGAAGACTGAGTTCATGAGCGTGACAAGAGCTGTTTGACCTCACCCTGCGCACGTTCCTGGTGCTGCTGCAAAGCTGACTCAGCCATTTAATTGCAAGTTGCATTTAAATAGCAGGATACATAACTGTAAATTATAGGCCCCTTGCAATTCTCTAATTACATGGTTGAATTTTAAAAAAAGATATGAATTTCAGCTGCTTTACTTTTACCATTGAATCAGGTTTGAGTGGGATGAAGAATTTTAATTGAGGTTGTTGGCTTTCCTAAAAGACATAGTCCAATTCCAGCAAATTCAGTTCATCAAATTCTTGAATGGAATGGAACAGTCTGCAGCATGTGTTCCTGTGATCAGGCTACATGGACATGAGTATTTTTTGTCTTCAAATGTGTTGATTTGTGTTGGAACTCCTGCAGCAGGCACACACCATATGTTGGGAACATGGAGCCAGACCAGCATGGCTGAGGCACAGGTGAAGGCTTTAGACCTTAAGGGGGTAATTTCAAAGGTGATAGGTTTAAAGGGCAAGAAAATATTTTTTAAATCTGACTTTAGGCTGGACTTTTTCAAGGTTAATCTTATAAACTTATTATTTAATCATAAAGATGCCCTACTACTTCTAAATTTAATGCAGAAGGGAGCATAAAGCAGTTGGTGAAAGTACAACATACATCTAATTTATAAACAGTTAATGCCTATGATTCGATACCTTTATTGAGAGGGTTTTATGTGTTCCAAGTACTTCAGTGTCACATACAACAGTTCTGATTATTTCCATATTTTTTCATATACTGCCAAAAGTTTTAAAGCCCAGTTCAAAACAGGAAAGCTGTTAGGTCTCTGGATATGCTTGGAGAGCTCTCGCCTAGAAACGTGTTTTACGTCCTGGTGCAGCACAAGTAAAGAACATTTATATTTAGATGTGTGTCTAACCTAACAAGTAGTGCAGGAAACCGCCTTTATGGCTTTCTCTCAGGCTTCTGCCAGATCAGTGCAAGTTTAAGATTATTCTTGGACTGTTGCTGCAAGGGTTTGTGTTCTTTTCTGAGTCACAGTGTGAAAATTAGAAGTAGATAACTCTGTGACCTCCCCAATTCTGATTAATTCTGTTCATGAAGTAGACTATTATTAGTAAAGAATAGTTTGAGATTGGAAAGCCATTAATGGTCACAGAAAATTGTTACGTAAATATTTGATTCTTTCAAAAGTACTTCATGTGGAAAGCAGCAACCTGTGCTAGTTGTTCCTTTGTTCATCACTTGGAGTGTGCAGTGAGGTGGCAAAGTTTGACACAATGTCAAAAGCAGATGATTATAATTTAAATCTTTTTGGCCTTTTTGCATCCATCTCTCTGTTAGCTGTGATTTGCATTGTGAGGTCAAAAGCAGAGTGGTTGAGAGCATGAATGGGAGTGACACCAAGCAGAAGTAGGAAATAGGTACCTAGTTGTTTGGAGACCAACTCAGCCAACATACTGCCATGAGGTTCTCAGGTTTAACAGATAAATACTGTTTGAACCTTTACACTTCTGTATGTGCCCCAGACTTGGTCCTGACCTTGGACTTGATCTAGATTTGACTTTACAAGTCTTTACAATAATGTCAGTCATGTATGGGCCCTTCTGGTCAAGGGGATGTTGTTATTCTCCTGGTAAACCCTTCCTAAGATTTTCCTAGAAGCCAGAGAGGAAATGTATTTATCAGTCTAATCAATAAATTACTTGAGCAGTGTGATTTCCTTCATATTCTTCCTTCTTTTTCCCAGGGGGATAACAGGTCTTCATCTGTTTTCTTTGAGCAGATTTGTCCATTCCTCTCCTTGTTGCACAGCTGTAGCCATGGGCTTTTCCTCATTGTCAGCCCAACTCCTGTGCTCAGTCACTGTCCAACAGGATTTTGTGGTTTACATTCTTCTGTCATTAGCTGATGTCCAGATTGTTCCCCTGTTTTTGTGGAGGTGCTTTGGAATCCCCCACCTGCAGGTTCTCATCCATGTGCAGTGAAAAGGGCCCATCATCCCCCTGCACTGGGACCAGCTGTGCTCTGCAAGCCACCCAGAATTGTCTTGGTTGGTTTTACTGCCATATCCCATTGCAAACTGATGCCCATTTTTCTGTTTGCTCTTTTGCCCCAAGAGGTTTTATTTTTGTTTGATTTTACTGCTTTGCAGGTATCTCCTTGTCATTTCACATTTGCGTTCTGGATTATTTTTCCCCAGAAATGCAGTGTTGTAGATTGAATCCCATTTAATTTCCTGTCATATTTCTGGCCTCTTCAGGTCCTTCAGTACTTCAGTGTCCTCACTGGTGTTTTAAATGCCTCTTAATTTGTCCTCCAAACATAGTTTTACATCACTAGATCCTTGTAGTTAAACAAACCTGTGTTTGTGTCTAACATTTTGCATCACCTCAGTAGATGCTACTTTTTCTGTGACCAGTCTCACCTGCTTGGTATTCTTGTTAGGTTTTATTTTATCACTGGTAGCTTTCTGTAGTTCATTTGGAGATCCTGGCACTTTTCTTGAAGTGTCTGCTCTTGCTGTTGCATAAGTAATTGTGGATGTCCTTGTGGGAGAAGCAGTTCCCCAAATGCAGCCCTGTTTCTCTTCAGTGTGTCTGATTTAATCTCAAAACCTTAATTTCTTTCTGGAAATGCACCTCAGCTAATTGAGTTTCTTAACTAGAAAGATAAAATAATCCACCATCTAAGACCTAAAATGATTTCTAAATAAGTGAAACTGCCCTTTAGAATGATCAGAAAGTGGTTCTCAGTTCCTTTTTCTATTCAAGGAGTGCTTCTTCATGAGACACTTCTAGTTGGTTTTTTTTGGTTCTATTTGGCTTCTAGTTGGTTCTTTTTTCTACAGCTCTCTTGTAAGAATATGTTAGGTTTTTTTCTTGTCTCTACTTGGATTTTATTTTGCAGAAGTCCCTTGCTATGCATAAATAAACTAGTAGAGCTTTTTGTCAGTCAAGTACTGATTATGTTTGCCTGGGAGTGGAATCTGTCAAGATTGCTTTGCATGTTCACTCTTCCTAAGGGGAAATTCAACTTCCCCTTAAAGCTCTCTGGAAGGAATTCAAGCAGCTGAGGCTTGTGGTGACTGTTCTGGAGTGCCCAGAGTCAGGAGAACTGAGGCTGGGCTGCCATGCCATCCCACATTTCTGCAC
Source organism: Peucedramus taeniatus (assembly GCA_013400575.1). Classification (NCBI taxonomy): domain Eukaryota; kingdom Metazoa; phylum Chordata; class Aves; order Passeriformes; family Fringillidae; genus Peucedramus; species Peucedramus taeniatus. The sequence continues at coordinate 227,176 of WBNO01032358.1, read as the reverse complement.
TTCTGAAACTCAACATACTCATACAGTGACTAATAAAAATTTGTAATTTAAGAAATAAAAATAAAAATTTCAAAGTGATACAACTTTAGAAATAAAGTGAAGTCAAGCCTGAGTACTTCTGTGTGAGAATGAAATACTGGGGTCAGCTTTTCATTCCTTTTTTTTGTTCTCTCCTCCAGCATTGACAGGCTGGGCATCTTACAGTTTGTTCCCTTTGCCCTCCTCCCTGGAACAAAGAGCTGGAGGACAATTTCTTGGGACTACAGGCTCTGTTCTTCACAATAAAGCAGGATTTGCTATGCATGACTGAAGAAATGATGCATGTAGTTAGTTTTCATTGGGTTTCTTTTGTAACCCACAAGATACAGTAAAAGAAAAATGGAGCTTTAAAACATTGAGTTTGTTTAATCATATTTTATTACAGAGTCAATAACCCTGGAGTCTCATGTATAAAAATGTCACAGTTTGTAGAACACTACATTGTCCATTGTTTGTGCCCAGCAAAAGTCCAGATGATTTGGAGAATCCAAACTGCACTGACACATCTCCCTTCCCTTTTTAGAGAGTTGAGTGGGATTGATGCCCAAACTCTTAACACATTACTGCAAATACCCACTGTATGTCTGAGTAATGTTTCCAGGAGGCTGTTCCTAGGGCTCAATACTACTAAATACCATTTATGTTTAGAATACTCAGTTGTCTGCAGTTGGTTGTCCTGTCCCTCTTTCTGAACTTAACTCAGTTTAACTATTTGGAAGGAATGGAAGTAAAACCCATGGTGCTTGGGCCTAGAGAAGCAACATAACCCTACATTAATATTATATAGATGTAGTTCCTTTCACATCTGTAGGAATATTTTAATGTAATAGGAGGCTTTTGGAAAAATGGGCTTGCATTAGGCAATGGTTAATCATACAAGTCTCACACTTAATATATGTTACCTTGATTGGTCTCTGGGGCTTATGAGCTAGACTTGGAGTAGCAGGGTCTGAGACAGGAAAACCCCAAAACAACCTCCTTAGCTGTTTGCAAAAAGACATTTTTTCAAGCCAAGGGTTTAAGTTGCTGAGGCTGTTCAGCTCCCTCACATTGTCCTTCTGGGGTTTTATGCACCTTGCATTTAAGGAAGAAGCTGTAGATGGTTTAAATTCCAACAAGGAGGGCTAAACCTTTAAGACTGTGTAACTTCTTGTATTTAAGTCTTTTTGATTTGCCATGACAAAATGTATTAAACTGAACAAAAACCTGGCTTAAGAAAATGGGGCAGGCACTGTGTTCTCCAGTGGTGACATGTCTGCTGGTATTAAACAGGGAGCCTTTGTGAGGGACTGGCTGACATTCTAAATCCCAACATCTACTCTGTGAGTAAGAGCAATTTCCCACTAAAACATTAATTTTAAAAATTCAAGTTAGGGAAAACTTGACATTTGAGGGCAGAAAGATACCCTGGAGGCTTTTAGACTCTGGTCAAGGGACAGAAGCATTGGGAGGGAGTGTTGCAGGGGGAGGACAGACAGTGAAAATGGGAAACATTGGAAAGAGCAATACTTGAGTATAAAATATGACACTGTCTTTTTCTTTAGATGTCCATTCATTAATAGCAATAAATAATTTCAAAAGGATGAATGAATGCAGAGTTCCTACTGTGGGGGCCTCCACAACCCCCAAATATTTACCAGTGCCATGATGTTATAAGTAAGGGTGGGTGCATTTCCATCCCTGGTGAAAGGTGCTGCATCCAGTGAGTCATGCCCAGCTCCTGTTAAACTGAATTTCTGTTCAGTGCAGAAATCTGGGTTCAGATTCAGCTTGATGTTACTGTGTGCAGTAACTGGTCTGGAAAAGGTGCGAGTTAAGGAGGGAAATGCGTTGTGTGGTACGAGTCTGGTCAGGTGTGAAAGGAGAGCTGGCTGAAAATGGACATCGTGGGTACACAACTTGCTCCTTTTCCAGTGCAACACTTCTGAAAGCCATGGGGAAGTTTCTTGGGGCACACAGACATTTGTGCCTAATGGTGACTAATATTTTTCAATTCAGCTAAATCCAGGACACCATAACGTTGACCCGGCATAGTCCATCAGAAATAGAAGCAATTATGAATTTCCTTCTGAAAAGAGCAGATAAATCCTTTGTTGGATTTACCACAGATTTATTTTACTACTTAAATTTTGTGTGACGTGAAATATTTGCTTCACAAAGTGGAATTCTTATTCTGTGTGCCCACTTCACATTATTTAGCTGTTAACTCAAATGCAGCTAGACAAGGAGAAAGTTTTATGTCTTCTGGAAATACTTGTATTTCTAGAGCCTGCATGTTCTGTCTAATTATCTTCTATTTCATCCAAAGCTCTAGGACAAAAAGGCCGAAAATTAAAAGGAACACTTCTTACTGTTTTGTTTGTTTCCTGTTTTCTGGCATTAGTGTGATTTATAGATCACAGCATCTCTGCTAAAGGTCTTGGTGTATCCTGTGTAACACTTGCCTTGGGTAGAAACAATTCCAGAGAGCTGCAGATTTAATTAGTCTGCATTAGTGCCTCCTAGAATAGAATTGGAGAGTCTTGGGAAAAGAAGAAAATTATATTCATGCATGACCATTAGCAGAACCAACTAAAAAGTCATCGGAGATTGGGCCATAAAGTATTTGCAGTTCCAATTCCCAGATCTGCCTGCTCAGAAGGAGGTGGGATGAGTTGGGAGCGTCTGCCCACCAGGAAGGAACAAAGGCTTTATTGAAGGCAGCCCTGTCTGCTGCAGTGTACCAGGACAGCCCCTCGGGCTGTGGCCAGTGTCAGGCTTGGGCCCCAGCCCTGAGAAACATCTCATACACATTCTGTGAGTTTTCATCATCTCTTCTGGCCCTTTTTATAGGATTTTCACTTCATAAAAATAGCAGGAAGGATGAAACTGGTGTAGTGCAATAGGAGTGTAGGGTTTGTTTATGTACTTGTTTTTAAGGCACAAATGGCAGGAGCTGCTCACCAGTGTAGTGGCTGTGTGTCCTGCTGGCCTGAGACAGCTGTGCTGGTGCCACAGCCTGGTACAGCACATCTGGGGTGGCTTCTTGGGAATGTCTTAGTAGTGATGAAGGTAAGCATGGATATTTTGTGTGCTGAAGAATGAGTCCACAGACACCTTCTGTTTCCTGAACAATCACTGAGAGTCCTTGGGGTTTCCCATGTATGTATTTGCTTCTCTTGTGCAGATTTGGAATAGTCTTTCCATTTGCCTTCACTCCTGGTGCTTTTGCCTTGAGATCACACTAGAGGTTTCTTAAATCCTTAGTTTGTGATCTTGCCCTGGTTTCAGCTAGAATAGAGCTAATTTTTTCTTGGTAGCAATTACAGTGCTGTGTTTTGGATTTGGAATGAGAATGGTGTCAGGAGTGGGATCAAGAAGTGCCCTTTATTTACAACAGGAATAAAGCTTTGAGTAGAGAGTGTCTGAGCATACCCAGAGGTGGATTTTTTTAATCCTCAGACCAAGTATATAGATGTAGGAAATACCCATTTTAGACAGAATAAAAATCTTCTCTCCGTAATGTATGTCCAGTAGTTTTGTGTCCTATTAGAATTTCTTGTTACATAGAAATATTGGGTTCTCTGAGGCTACTCCATATGTTTAAAGTGGTGGAAATACAAAACCGTGTGGCCATTTGCACTGAGAGGTTATATTTTCAAACAAAGAGATACAGCACTGCTTTAAAGCTAATACCACTTTTAAGCAGTGTTTTAAGACAGCTTAGTCAAGGTTCAAATTTATGTAGCAATTCCAGGCTTGCCTGAAAGCAGGAGAGCTCGAGGTGCTGCTCAGGTGCAGCCGGGCTGTTTACCTCTTTCTAGCCAGACTTTCCCCTTTGTCATTAACGTGAGGTTTTGTGTTCAGTCCCAGGCCGGAGCGGTAGATGGGAGCCCAGGGCCTGCTGGGATGGGGTTTTACACTTGTGCTGTCCTTTTGCCCTTCCCCTGAACTCTTTTCATTTCAGTCATGAGCAAACAGTCAGTGCCTGAACTAACAACCCCGCAATCCTCCAAAGCACGCTCCTTACAGTACCAAACAAAGGGAGGCCCGCGTGGGCCGGCCCAGGCCAAGGAATGCAGCTTCGGGGTTCTGCTCCATAAATTTAACCAGCACGACAAAAAGGAGATAATGTGAGCCTTCGTGATGATCTGAAAGGGGGAGGTTTGTGTCCCATTGATTGCGGTCTGGCCCAGCGCCAGCCCCGAGCCTGACCGACAGTTGAACCATATCGTTAAGGCGTGTAATACAGCTCGAGTCTTGTACAGCAGCCAATGAGTACATATCCAGAGGGCAAAAGTTTATAAAGAGTCGAGGCTGTCCTGTTTAACCCTCTCACACTGCCTGTAATATACACTGCTGCCATTCACAAATAGGCACTTTGCTATTAAAATGTAAACCTTCAACTTTCTGTACTTGGAAAACGTGTACACGTGTGTCTGATTTCTAATGTGCAGCAGATTTATAAAGTGATCGTGGAAAAATATGTAAAACTGATCTTTTTTTTTCAAACTGAAAAAAAAATCCAACCCACTTTTGTTTCAGCACTACTTCATCCATAGTTACTTTTTTGTTCAGAGATGTCTTCTGGGTTGTTCTGCAAACTCTTTCATACAGATGGAGCTATTTATTGCCTTGATGTCACCTCATTTAGCATGTGGCTGGTATTTTTATAGATAATTTTTTCACCTAATGTTGCTGTTAACATGTGGAATGCTCTTTATCAGTTTTGTAAGTACAGCCAGTTGATCTGAATTGTTCTTGCAACTGCAAACTTTAAAAATCAAAACAAACCTCATGAGTAGCTTTTTGTTGGGTGAGGTTTATGCTAGAGCAATTTGCTGTGCCTGTTGCAGCCCAAGTTGCAGTAACTGAGAAATATAAAAGGAGGATTGGAAAGAGAAGAAACATCCAGTCATTAGAGTTGCTTGACAGAGTCCTTCATGCACAGCAAGAGTCACTGTCCTGATGCTGGGCAGGGCCACTGCTTTATTTTTTTTTTTCCCCAAGTAGATTTATTTTCCCAGAAAGGCAGGAATGCAATGTGGAAGCATTTCTGTTAGGTTGAAGTATTTTACACTTGAAGTGACCATGTTTGTGTTTGCTACAACTGGATATTTCTTGACAAGCATCGATAGGACTGTTATAAATGTGACTCCCCATCCCTGGCAGTGTCCAAGGCCAGCTTGGACTGGACTTGGAGCAACCTGGAATAGTGGAAGGTGTTCCTGCCTATGGCAGGGGGTGGAACAGGATGAGTTTTAAGGCCAGTCTGGGATTCCATGGGCACAGACATAAGAGCAATGCTCCATCTGCTGTAGGCCCTGCCTGGCAGCAGACAGTATTTAATATTTTAAACCCTCGCACAGTGCCCTGAGGCTGAGCAGTGTTATGGTCCTGGGCACTTTGGTTTCACTGAGGCATGTTCAGCTCCTGTTCTCAGACAGGTGTTTGCAGGAAATCCCTGCTGAGAACCATCTTTTACATTGAGCCAGAAGGTGAATAGGAGCATTCTTCAACACACTGGTTTGACAAGAAACTCTTTAAGGTGACAGCTGCATTCATCCCTGTAATCAGTACAGGAGGAGTCTGGGGGAAATTGGAAGCTGGGATGGCAGTGTTATGTTTTGTTGACTTCTTAAGCTTGATGTTACCAAAGTGCTTGAAAAAGTGTGAGTTTTGCTGCACAGCTGTTACAGGCACAGGTGGGGCAAGTACCAGAAGCTGATGCACAGAGTGCAGCTGGTGTCAGTGCTTTGTCTACAGTGCAAGCTCATACACCTTGTCCAGATGCTGGATTTGTAATATGGATGTCATAATTAAGTTGTGTCTTAATTAATCTCTTCTCAATTCCTTTTGAACTTGGAGCGTGATGAGGTTATGTACAATTGCAAACCTAGGGAATAATTCTTAATTTTTTTTTTATCTGGTGTACAAAAGAAAAGCTCTATCTCCAAGAAACTGGCAGGAACAACTTCCATGATAAACAGTTGCTCCTTGAGCATGCTGTACTCTCCTAAAGGCATGTCGGGTCAGCTAAAGGTCTGCAGCATCTGAGCTGGGAGATCCCTCCAAAGAGGAGGGATTTAACTGTAAGTGGGAGGTTTTAACCCTAGGCACCATTTATTTGCATGTTTCTGCCTGAAACTAGCATTTTGGGAACACGTTTAACAAGCACAATATATTCCATGCATTTGCTGGAATAAACGGTGCATATGAGCTTCCTCAGATCTGCAGTCAGCAGGGAGCTGTCTGGCTCGTGATTTTACACATTCTTGCATCTAACTGAGACGTTCTGATGCCAAATCCAGCACTCAACTGCCTGCACCATGTGTGCATTTTAACACACCTTAACAGCATCTGTGCTGGAACGGCGAATGAATCCCATGGCAGAGCTTTGCTGGATCTCTGGGACCACTGACCTGCCTGTTGGGAACTGCACCCCAAAGTCCAGCACAGGATGGGAGGCAACTGCACTGACCCCTTGAAACAGAGCACCAGTAGAATCACCAGGGAACAGGGAATCTAGATTGCCACATGTTTTCCTGAAATTAGGCCCAAGGCATTAAATGTTCTCAGGCGCTGAGAACTGGCACATCAAAAATCTGCTGTCTCTCCCCTTCTGTTCAGTAAATTCAGGGAATATTCCTGATCATCACATGGGTTCAGCACATGAAACAAAGTTAAGTGCATCAGGGAGGAAAGAATCGTGGAATTAGGGGATTTTTAGTGCTGTGCAGAGGTGCTGTGTGTACTACAGACCCCATTACAAGTGGCACACGTTTGTTTTCATTTGTTATCCATGTGTTCTCAAGCTATGGCTGCAGCATTGAGTTTGTTGCTGAGTTTGTGATGGCTGAGTTTTCAGCTCAATTTTTAAGGCATACATTGTTCAGCATTTAATTGGTTCTGGCACTCCCAGGAGTGCTTTGCACAGTGTCCTCCCATCATGTCTGTGGCACAAGCACCTTCCTCATTCTGCATTTCTATGGAAATCATGTGCAGAGAATGGTGATCCTCATGGAAGGCTGCAGGTCCAAGTCAGTCTGGAACTCAAGCAAGTGGACCAGGTATTTTAGTTGTGTATTTTATGGTAGAAGATAAAGGTTAGTCCTCCCTTAACTTACAGATCATTTCACTTTTAATGTCTGAATTGCACTGAAGCCTCTTCAGACAAAGCACTCCCTGTATTTAGGAAGCAGACTTTTTTTCAGAGCCAGTAATAGTTTGATTTTATTATTTCTTGAAAATACCAGCAGCTTTTGAATCGTGTCTTGCATTACCTGCCATTTTCCTTTGTTTGAATTAAGATTGCTTTATAATTATTTCAAGGGGATAAAAATTGTTGCCAGGCTGAAAGTCAGTGTGCCAAGCTATAGCCCAGAGCAGGCTTTTGTCACTAAATTTTATGCAAACCTGAAAAAACATGAGTTTACAATGGAAACCCTGATTTTTTTTCTTTACCAGAACCAGCAAGTTCCTGCTTAGCTGGGCTGGGATAACAAGGCCATGAGACTGAACCTTTGCTGGTCACAGTTGCTGAAGTTTTGGCAGCAAGAACTGGGTCTGGCTAAAGGAAACGATTCCTAGAGAGTTTTGGGGGGAGTCCTGGGACTGAAAGGTCCCTTGGGAGGGAGCCCTTGGCCAGGAGCACGAGGGGGTGGCCATGGGGCTTGGCTGGCAGGCAGGTGCTGCAGCAGGTCAGGTCTGTGAGGAGCCTGGTCCATTCAATACTGCTTCCAGGTGCCAGAATTCCATCTCCTTGCACTTAGAGCTGTTGTTTGTGCTGGATTTGGGGTGTGCATGCTCAGGCTGGGTTTTTGAACAGATCTGTGGTTGCCAGTGCTGCTCCCTTACCCAGATGAGAAATCCCTCAGATACACATTTTAAATGAAATCCAATTACTGTGTTGGTCATGGGGTTTTGTCCATGTTGGTTTTTCTCAGAAGTTGCTACATTTCCTAAAGTTGTATTATGATGAATAATTTTTCTGGGTGTGACGCTGAAGAAACTGAAAGATATAAATTTGTAAATGATTTCCAAATCATTTTAGAATAGGGATGGTTTGTTTTAGCAGAATAACATCTTTTGATATACAAAGTTTAAGGCCTTCTGAATTTTATATTTTAATGTTTTTGTCAAGATACTCAGGATACACTTCAGGGAAATTTTTTAGGTCCAAGAGTCCAAGAGATAAGTAGCAGTTGTTGTTCTCAAAAGCACTGTGTACTTATGCACCTCTGCAGGAATCACAGGCCCTGATCTGTGATCTACAGACCTGATGATCTTCAGGATCTACAGACCTGATGGTAGGAACCTGGTGGGGTGGGTACCTGATAGGGGCAAACATGGAGTGAAGGAACAAGGACAGGTGATTCTGGAAAGCATGTGACATCTCTTGGAGAGTTTTCTCAACCTAGGTTTTCAATAATTATCCCCACTAATACCTGACCACTTCCTTCATCAGGTTGGTGATGTGTTTGATTACAAAACTTCTGGCTTAAAACTGGCCAGCTGAATTCCAAGGATTCTGTGAGCTGCTCAGCAAATGCCATCCAGTTAATGCCATGCACTGGTTCCAGTGTGCAGTCAGCTGGAGTGAGAGCTCCAGTGCTCAGCTGGGAGCAGGGCAGGGCTGCAGTGTTCTCTCAACCTCCCAACACCCTCTCCCAGCCCTTTGTGCCTCCATCCAGCAGCACCATTCCCTGCTGTGCCGGGCAGACGTGAGGGCATTCCTGCCTTGTATTGCTTTTGTGTGCTTATTAAAAAGGAATCAGCAGATCTGCTGAGTGCCTGGGTAATGGAACCCAGATGTGGGCACTGCCGCCCGCTCTGCTTGACAAATCTGCAGCTTTTGGGATTTCACCAGGGTTGCTTATTATTTACAGAACGTAACTTGAGACAGTAGAACAAATTTTTAGATTAAAAAAATCAAGTGGTGTGGAATGTTTTTAGCTGTGCAGACCAAACAGAGCAGTTTGCCAAGGGGATGATGGACTAAATCCATGCAGTTCAGGCCAAGCACCAGTGGCACTGGGTTGGAGAACTGTCGGCCTTATAACCAAGAAGGGAATGATCTGTTATCACCAGGGTCAGTGTCTGAATGTGGAGGGCACAGTGAGCACTGAACTTGTTCTCTGAAGTGCTTCTTCCATTCAAAAACAAAACCAAAACATAAAACCTTGGCTCAGAAATTGCCAAACCTTCAGAAATCCATTGTGGTGCCCAGTACCTTTGTAGCACTGGTACTTCTTCTCTGACCTGCTTTGACCCAAACATTAGAAACCAGTGTTCCCTGAAGTTACAGGTCTATGGGATTAAAAGGCCCTGTTCTATCCCACTACAATTAGGGTAGTCTTGCTTGCAGTGCTTCAGATCCCTCTTCTCAAGAAACTACAGAATATTAAGAGGCTGGCACGGGGGAGTGTTTGTCTGAAGGATGGTTCATGTAAAACCCACTGCACAGTGCAGCTGCTCTGCCCCAGTTATCCAGCCTTCCTGAATGCAAGATGGAAAGTGTCTCAGCAAAACATTATTGATTGGCCACTGTTAATTAAAACCCACCTAATGCTGCAGGCAGTCACTCTTTGAACTTGTCAGTAGGTGCCATAGAGAGGTTTAAGACCCAAAAGGGGCTTCTTTGATTAGTGATCTTTTGCCATTTTCCTGCTTTCAGAAGTTAGAAAGTAGGACAAGCAGCAAGGTGTGAATTATACTGGTTGGAATTCTTTAATTTCTCTGGAACTTTTGTCTCAACATTTTGCATTCATGGATGCAAACAGTTTTGTTTATTGCTTTGCAAGAGTCTAATAGGTAAAAGCAGGCATGTGTTGTTCACCTGTTGTGTAGGTTTAGAAAGACAAGAATGCTGTACCTGGTGCAGGTGAATCCTGTGTGTATTTAAGGAATTAAGGGGCAGGAAAGGTGACTTGCTCCAGAGCCATAGTACTTCAATAGCACAGCTCTAACCACTGCATTAAGAGTTGTCAAAAACTTGAAGGAAAACAAATTTTAAATGGGTGCCCAGGCTTCAGGTGTGGGACAGGGCTGCTGAGGGGGGAAAGGTGGCAAGGAAATGAGGCTCCAGAGAAAACATCTGCAGAGCATGGACCCCAGAAGGTGAATGCTCTCTCCTGGTGGTGGGCAGCTTCAAAAGCAAAGGTAGTGCTCTGTGGGACCTTCCTCCGGTCCCTGGATCAGAAAGGCTGGAGTTCCTTGTACGGGGTTTTACAAAGAGTCAGGATGGGAAGGGAGAGCACTAATCCAAAATGGTGCATTTGGCTGGGAAATTTGTAACAGCAGTAGCCTGGAAGAGCTGTGAAATACGATGGAGCAGCCCCAGAGTGATGCTGCTGGGAAGGGACAGGGCTCGGCAGCCTGTAACACAATTCTTCAGGGGCAGGGCGTTCCAGGAGCTTGAAGGAATTCAGAGTATTATTTTTGAACAAAATTCTGCTAAGGGAGGAACTGAGCCTGCAGTTCTGCAGTGCTGTGGCCAATATCAACCTCTGATGGCTGTCAGCCCACAAGTCTGTGTCCTTCTTACTGTCATTTTTAATAGACACACAGAAGGGTAAAGTATGCTAAACCCTGCTATGGGGAGCCTAAGTAATGAGGATTTTTCTTCTGTCTTAATTTAACTGCATGTTCCTATTTCCATAACCATAGAGTTTGCAGTCTCCTGGCACTGTACATGGTGAGAGCTCTCTCTAGGTTTTTGCACTCTTACTTTCTTTAGAGCAGTGAGAAGAAATGGTCAAATCAGTAAAACTGCTGGTAAATACATCCCAAAATCTCCAGAGAGTATACACTGCTTAGGTCACTTCTTCCTACTAGTTTAGCTACTTTCTCCTTCATTGTAGACAAAATTCTTCTATTTTTATTATTGTGTGGTTCTGTGTCTCATAGAAATGGGTGAGTAGACACCACATCTTCCAGATCCAAGTCTGCCAGGATCTACACGCCGTGTTTGTGAAGCCCTGGGATTTTTGAAGGCTTTGTATTTCAATAGACCAGAACTGTGTGTGCAGAAGGAGTGGGTGGAAGGACAGGCTGCAGCAGGTGATGTGTGTGTGTCTCTCGCTGCAGGACCCAGGCGGAGCGAGTGCGGAAGCCCCGGTGCTGCAGGGGACCCCAGGGGCTCCTGCCCCGCTACCTGGAGAGCCAAGCAGAGGGACAGGAGCAGCTCTTCAAACTGACAGACAACATCCAGGATGAGTTGTGAGTACACAGCCACTTACACAGCTACTGTGAGCACTTCTGTTCTGTTTGCTGCCATCATGTCTTCATGTCTTCACACACAGACATGTGTTCAGTTCTGGGCTCTCACCACTGCAAGGACATTGAGGGGCTGGAGGGTGTTCAGGGAAGGGAACAGAGCTGGGGAGGGGTCTGGAGCACCAGGAGTGTCTGAGGGAGCTGGGGGAGCTCAGCCTGGAGGAAAGGAGGCTCAGGAGGGGACCTTCTGGCTCTCCACAATTCCCTGACAGAAGGGTGCAGCCAGTCTGGCTCTGCTCCCACAGAACAGGGAACAGGAACAGGATGAGAGAAAATGGCCTGAAGTTGCACCAGGGGAGGTTCAGGTTGGATATTGGGGTAAATTTACTCATGGAAAGTTCTAAAGCCCTGGCAAAGCTTCCCAGGCCAGTGGTGCAGTCCCCATCCTGGGAGGGATTTAAAAGCCATGTGGATGTGGCACTTGGGGACATGGGTTACTGTTGGCCTGGGCAGTGGTGGGGGAACAGTTGGATTTGATGGTCTCAGAGGGCTTTTCCAACCCAAATTATTCTGTGATTTTCCATGGGGAATATCAGTTTGTTGGATTGGGATCTAAATGCAGAATTCATCACTTGCCTGATCTCCACCATAGTTACTGATCAGCTGTGTCAGGGGAGGGTGTTAGATGCTGTGTCTGTCACCCACCAGAGCATCTGCCAAGGCAAAGGGTCAGAATTGCTGATGGTGGAGTGGCAGAGGGAGGTACAGGTTCAGCAGGGTCACTTGGTGTCACCAGTGTCACTGGGCAGGTTCCATGTACCACTCCAGGTTCTGCCTCGGGAAGAGATTGCAATCTGCCACTTGTCACCCTGTGAGTTCACATTTGGGGTATCCTGTTTCCATCTCCTTTCAGGATCTTAGTGCCTATTCAGGATGGCTCTTAGGCAGGGAGACTGGAAAGAGCAATTTGTGACCAAAAAAAATCACCAGTGTAGCCCATAGCAGTGCAGTGGCCTTTGTCATCGAGTCACACTGTTCATTCACTGTGACTCTCACTATTAGAAACATCATTCAGCAAGAACACAGTGTTTCTTGTCATGGAAAATAAATACAAAATTATGCCTCTGACTTTTATCCTAGTATCATAATCAGAAACACATTTGAAGACCTGATTATTTGCATATTTTCCTTCAGAGTTAAATCCATAAAAGGGGGTTTAATACCTTGCTCTACTGTTCTAACTAAATGTTTCCACATTTTTTTCCAGTTAGGCTCGCTGTTTCACTTCTGGAAAATATTGTGTAATTACTTCCTGATGTTGTTAAGAACCCCACAAATTCTCCAGAGATCTGGTTGCTTCTACTTTGTTCTACTGGATCATGTTTCATTTAATTTTTCATTTTATTAATTTGAGATATTTTTAATAGTGTAGATGTATGGGTTTAAAAAAAAAGTGGTATCTTGCAGTAATATCTGAAAAGGTTAAAAATACCCATTTTAAGAACTTGACACTGAGAAAAAAGAAACAGTTGGCAAGAGTGAAGGTAGTGATGCATGACTCAAACTTAGAGCAAAATGTAGAGCCTGAACTACAAATTAGCTAATGTTTCTGGGCTTCTCCATTAACTCACTGACCTCTGTTTCCATTCCTGAGAATATATACATGCCACCAGTAAAAGTCTTGTAAGGAGAAGTGCACGCATCATGTGTCGCTCTTACAGAGCAAACGCAACCCATGGCCAGTGCCCAGTGCTTCCCCTGGAGTTGAGAGCAGCTGTCAGTGCCCCATCTGTCCCCATGGATGTCCTGGTGCCCCCATGGATGTCCTGGTGTCCCCATGGATGTCCTGGTGCCCCCGTGGATGTCCTGGTGCCCCCGTGGCATCCTGGCCCACTTGGATCTGGTGCCTCCCTCAAACGCTCGTGTTTGTTGTGTCCATCCAGGGCATCAGGCTGTTCCTCTGCAGCTGTACTGCTGCTCTGGGTTTAAATTAAGTTTTCTGTGACACTTCATAAAAAATGTCACTCTCCATCCTATTTAACTAATTTCAAAGGCAGAACCTTACCCTGAAGTGTTTGAACTCGATGGAAAACTGCAGGGCAGGTGCTGATTTCCAGAACTCTGTTAATGTTGTCTTTCACCTGGGTTCCCCTAAGCCAAAATCCACTTTTCTTCCAGTTTGTTTTACTTAAAGGAACACAGTTTTTTTTATCCCCTCCTGGAGCTTCATCCAAGGTTAGAACTGGGCAAAGCATGTTACAGGCCCTTTTAAATGAAGCTGTGTCCTTCTCAGCACTGACGTGACAGGGTGGGTTGGAGTTGGTGTGTGCACCCTTCCCAGTGTGAGGGGAGCAAGGGCAGGGACACAGCGTGGAGGGAAAGGCAAGTTCAGTGCAGAGCAGTGTCTTTGAGAGGACTGGGAATAGAGAATTACTGGAGTTAGCCTTTTATACCACAAAAAGAAACCATGGCCTGACCTCTTGCCATATTTTTGGCTATTAACATACCTTTTATAGCTCTGGGTTTATTTGGCTACAGATCAGAGTAGCTTGTGTGCAGTGATATTTAACTGGTGGAGCCAAGGGTGCATTTGGAGATGGGGAACTTTTCTGTTTACCAGAAACACTGAGTTAGTGACAAAGCCAGTGGAGGATTCTGCAGAATGTGAGGACAGCAGGCAGGTTTGTATGAGCAGTGGCTCAGAGGGCAGCAGTTGGGAACCTGCCTGACAGCAGCAGAATCCTCCTTTACAGATGCATGTCAACCCTGGGGGCTGTTGGCAGAGCTTTTTTACTCTGTTTAGCACTACTCTATTACTCTACTCAGCTATGATTCTTCATTCAAGTTGCTGAAGTTTTCAGCTTTTAAAAAGCCCCACAGATGAAGTTCATTTCAGTAGTAAACCAGAAGTGAGGGAGAAGCATTTGTGTGTTCAACTTCCATTTCACTTTCGCACCTTACAATTATTCTTTGATACATCAGCCTTTTCAGCCATCATAACTCTCAATATTCCTAACTCACTCTTCTCTCCCTCTTCCTATTCATCACTCAGCCTAATCTCCCTGGGGAAACCTGCTTGCTGCTTAACCTCTCACCCCTTGTTAAACAGCTAATTTCTCTTTTCTGCTACTGATCCTGGCAGCAGGTTCAACTTGATTTTGGTTTTGAAGGCAGGGAGGTGTGGGGACCAGAGAAGCACTGGAGGATTACAGGACAGCTCTTGTCATAAATGCAAACCTTTCACATACCAGCTCTGGAACTGAAGTTAGTTGCAATTAAGCTTCAGTATTAGGACTTGCAGTGCTCCAGAGCAAGGAAATTACTATTATTAAGTCCTTGTCAAAGGACATTTTTATGTATACCTGTAATGTCCAAAGCTGGTGGCCAGGCAGGCAGCACTAATATTTGATTTACAGCACAACTTTTTATAAATAGGTGAGAGTGTCCTTCATTAGCTCCATTTCTAAACAGTTTAAATTAAATGCAGATGAATTGTACATGTTGCACTACTACATTTTCTGATGGACTTCTGAAGGCCACAGAACAGGTGAAGACACTGGTTAATTCACTATTTTAGCTTTAAGCTAATAATGTTTTCTCCTTTGTTGCAGTTTCATTGCCGTGGAGAACATCGACAGCTACTGTGTGCTCATCTCCTCCAAGGCCGTGTATTTCCTGAAGAGTGGAGACTGCATGGACAGGGATTCCATATTCCTGGAGGTCAGGTATGATGACCTGTACCACTGCCTGGTGTCCAAGGACCACGGGAACGTGTACATCCAGCTCACCAAGAAGGCTGTGAACAGCAGCAGCGGCGTGGCCATGCCAGGCCCCTCCCAACAGCGGCCCATGGTGAGGAGCTGGCACCCCTTCCCCTTGGGCTCCCCTCCTCACCTAAGGGTTTAGTCACAGGCTTTGTTCTGTCAGCACTGAAAACAGCTGCTGCCCAGGTTTCAGTGACTGTAGAAGTGGCTCCCTAAACTCTTGAGAAAGCTGAAGAAAGGAAAACACTAAAATATTCCTGCAGGCTGAAAAGTAACAGGAAGAAACATGTATTTACCTGTGAAAGGCTTTTAACTTTTAACCACTTAAATGCAACTTGGGTGCTTTGCTGTCTAATCTTTGCTGTTTAATCTTCTCCTACATGTAGTATTTTTTACTGTGAGGTCTCTAACGCTGGAACCAGTGTTTATATTTTGTGCATTACAGTAGTTGCTCAGGGGCTGTTTTACAGGCACAGTTACAAGCTCACCCCTGACCCAAGTCAGTTCACATTCCAAACAGACCAGCCAGATAAAAGGTGGGAGGGGAGGCAAAGGAAATAACCTCAGCTATGGCACTGTGGTCCTGCTCTCACCCTTGAATATCTGTGTGTGTACCTGGTGCTCCCTCACACTTCTTCCTTGCTCCAACATAAGTGCTGAGAAGGAAACTCCACTGAAGCCTTTCTGTCCCTTACTTCAAATCTAAAATCTATTCTGTTTTAGCTGACAGCAGGAGCACATTAAGAAAAGTCCCCTTTCTTTCTGCAGGTGAAAGTGAAATCAGAAGCTCTGGCAGTGAAGCTGTCCCAAGAAATCAACTATGCAAAGAGCCTTTATTATGAGCAGCAGCTGATGCTGAGACTTAGTGAAAATCAAGAGCAACTCGAGCTGGACTCTTGAAAATCCACTTCCTCACTGCCAGAAAGAGCTGCAAGTACCAGGCTGGAGCCAGGACTGGGTGACTAGAGAAGGAAAAATATAATTTTAGTATTTAGAGAAAACAAAAGAGGTGGCTTTTCTTTTTTAAGCACTAGTTGTATAACAGAGGTGTAGCTGACAGAGCTTTGGGTCTGGGAGAAGCCCTGTATTTTGCTAACATGTATATATGTACAAGTGTCCATGTAAATAGGATGGGCAGCGGGTGTTGGTATAAATATGAGTCTGTTTACTGTGTAAAGAAATTAAAGGAGCTCTACTGAGTCATACTGCACTACCTGACACAAGCCCTTCTCTCTCTCTTTTTTTTTCCTTGAGAAAACCGATTTTCACAGTGCAGGAATGCAGATAAACCTTTAAAAAATAAAATCAAGAATTTATTTCAGCTTTTGGAGCACAGGTGTCCTGTGGTTTGGAGCTTTAACACCATGGATGGGGTGCATTAACACTGTGATTAGGGGCTATTGGTTGGGTTGTTTGGTGGGCTTTTTGTTGTTTTTTTCTCTTAACTCACTAATACAGGTAAATACAGGAGACCTGGTCTTGCACTGAAATGTCAGCCTCTTTTTTAACAAAAAAATTGTATTTTGGTAAATAATACGGGGAGGATTCAGTTTTACATTCACATCTCTCTCCCTCTTTTCTGACTTGTTTTTGAAGTAGTTGAAGTGAGCAGCCTTGGAAATTGAACCTTTAACTTCAGATTTTTCCTTCCCTCAGGGGGAGGAAGGGTGGGGGGAGAGGAGATTACCAGCTTGTTGGACTTCACAATACCTTGAGAAGTAAACTTCTAAATAATAAAAACAACCTTTTTTTTTTCTGATGTTGTACACCACATTGGTATTTGTCTCATTAACTGTGACCACACTGAAGAGGAAGGAATGAATGCTCTTAAACACCTTAACCCACAGGAACTGGAACCCTCAGTGTCACATTTACTCCCTGGAGGTGCCAAGTTTGGGTATGAAGACAAAACTCTCCAGTAATTGCTGAGTAACCTGCACTTTAAAGTGTGACTTCATAAACCTTTTGATTCAGTGTAAGTAGAGCTTTAAAAAGTAAAGTGATTTGAAGGTAAAGTCCTTTCATGAAGACACATGGGAATATTTTGATGCTGAAGGTTAGAATGAAACCAGTTCTGAGCTCTTGTAAAATACTGGGCTGCTAAAGGGGAAGGGAAAACAAGGAGTAGTTCTCACTGCTGTGTTGAGCATTTCCAGGGGATGGATGGAGTACTTGGAGTCTGTAACCATCCATGAAGAGATGATGTGCAAACATCAGAGCAGTCATTGAACAGTGGCACCCTTGGAACTCTGAGAGCCCTTTGTGTGAAAAAGCCTGTCCAACTTCAAGGTGTAGTAAAGAGTAGATGAAATAACACCTCAGCAGGGGCAGGAAGGAAGAACTGTCTCTTAAATGGCAAAGAGACCCCACACAGCATGGAAATGACACCTTTCCTTGTCTTCCTTCTCTACTCTCCTCCCTTTTCCTTGCCTGTTTTCCCAGTCCACTCATCCCCTTTAGCCCTGTCACATCCTTTCCTGTCCTTCTTTTTCCTTCCTTTTCCCATCCTTTCCACCTTTCCTCCTCTTTACTGTCCTTCTCCCCCTTTCCCTGCCCTCCCCTTTATTCCCCTTTTCTCCCCTTTACTGTCCTGCACTCCCCTCCTGTCCTCTCTCCTCCCTTGCCCTTGTCCCTGGCCCATAGTTTCACTCCAGTGCTCCTGCAAAGGTGAACAAATCCAGGGGCTGTGTCCACACTGTCCCTGCTGGAAACAGCCCCACTCCACCCCACTACCCAACCCTGTCACCAAGTCTGACTCCAGGACACAGCCATCACTTGTCTGCCCACCCCTGAGACAGGGAATGTCTTCCCTTTCTCAAGTCATGAAAGTAACTGGAAAAAAGAAACTAAATTTTAGACTCCAAAGCCAGGCTGAAATTCTGTGTGTCCTGCATCTGTGGCATGTTCACAGTGAAAACCTCTTTTCCTTGCCATCATTGCTCCATCATGAATGATCCTGTTCCCAACAGTTCCTACAGCTTGAGGGGTTCCTGCAGTGATGGGAGCTTTGGGCAATTGTTAACAACACCCTTCCCTTCCCTCTGCTCCTGCCAGAGTCCCAGAAGCTCAGGGTGATGATCCATCTGAGCAGCTCCATCCCAAAGGCTGCTTTCCAAAGCAGTGCAGTGTTTACATTTTTGTGGGGAGAAGCTAAGTGGCTAAATGGGCCCCATCTCAAACCAGAGCAATAACCAGACATTTCCCAGTGACAGGGACCTTTTGATCTCTTCACTATCTCATTTCCTAAACTGCATGATGCTTTTCAACATTTATCTATTTTCTCTTCAATAAAATACTTTGTAACATCTTAGCCCTACTATATATATTTTTAAACTTTTTTCTCTAAAGCACTGTTTAGTACAAACCTGCTTCCTCCAGTGCACAACCCACTGGGCTGATAAATCCTCTCAGCCCTTGCTCTGTTTTCCTTCTCAGAGGAACCTGCCTTGATTTGCTGCTCACAATGACTTCACCTCTGGTACCTCACTCTGAAAAAGCAGCTTTCAGTGAATATACTCTCTTTAGGTTACAGGTTGTTGCACAGATACTAAAAAAAAAAAAAAAAAAAAAAAAAAAAAAAAAAGAGCAAAATCAAAGTACATTTGAATTAAGTCAAGAGTTGCTCAAAATCCACTTCTACAAATTTTCATGTGACAATAACACTGTGCATGTGTATGCATCTGTACTACTTCTTTAAATATATACACCCACCCTCAAATGTACATATACTTCAAAATTCTCTTGAAAAGCAAAGGCTGTGTTCCAAACACCTCTATTCACCCTCCTAAAGGCAGGGTTGTTGCAAAGAAGGAACAGCCTTAATTTTCTGTAAATAAATACAATAAAGTAAAATAAAAAATAATACAAAAATAAAATAATAATAAAATTTGCCCAGAGCTTCAGACTCCAGTTTGGATTGCTGCAGCATTCCAACTTGACAGCACACTCTTACTCCACATTGTGTTGCTTAATTTTATCAAATGCAGGACTGGGACAAAGCACTTCCAACTCCCCTTGCGTTACAGGTTTGACTTTCTTGCAACCCATTTCTTTCAGCTGCTGGTGGCCTCTCAGCTGGTCTGACAGCTTTGACAGAGGGCTCAGGGCAGCACAAACCCATCTGCTTTGCCCTGCCAGGACCTTCCCTGGCTGAGGAAAGGTTTTGTTGACAGGACTCGGAGCGGTTTGACCGAACCGTGGAGTTTTCACAGTTCTCCAGCAGCAGATTTTCGGGAGTGGGAGAATGGGAGGCAAAGTCAGCCCCAGCTGGGTCTGTGACCAGCCCTGCTCCTGCCTCGTGCCTGGGGTGCAGGAGAGGGCAGAATCTGACAAGGATTCCTGCCAGAAAGAAAAGGTTACTCATTAACCACTGACAAACACTGGGGAAAAAACAGTCATATTGTTTTGCTTAGTAGAACCACGGCACATTTTTGGCCAGAAATACAAATGCTGTGGGTGCAAACTGCAGTTCCCTTAGAGGGGTCTGCTCTGCTCAGGGCCTGGGGACACTCATGAAGAACAGAGCATCAGAGTCCCAGAATCCCAGACTGGTTTGGGTGGGAAGGGACCCTAAAGACCAACCCATCCTCCCTTTGCCATGGGCAGGGACACCTTCTGCTGTCCCAGGCTGCTCCAACCTGGCCTTGGACACTGCCAGGGATGGGGCAGCCACAGCTTCTCTGGGCACCCTGTGCCAGGGCCTCCCCACCCAGTGCCAGCAATACATCATTTATTCATAGCACAGTGTCACACGGGGTTGGCTGGTTATGTTTGGGTTTTTGGGTTTTCTTCCCTGTAGCTGGCTCTGCACTGTCCATCCCTGTGCTCAGCACAAAGTGTAAAAGCAGCCCTGTACCTCAGGCCTGCTCTGGGCTGACTCAAAAGCACTGAAAGGCCATGGGCCAAGTAAACAGCTTCCATGTGCATTTCCATTTTGGATAAATGGCTGGGTCACCCAGAGGACAAGGGCTGTGGATGGGAGCTGCAGAACAATGGGTTCTGATAATGCCAGCAAAAAAAGTCCCCTGCATGCTGCAGCTGCAGAGGAATTCTAATAAATAAAGGAGAAATCCATCATACCAGCTATCCCTCAGCCCTCCAGACACCACAAAAGCAAACATTTGCTCTGCCCCAGGAGGGTGACTCACCATTCCTAAGGACTGTTGCTCCAAGGCCTTTGGCAAACACCTGACATCCAGCCATACAAACCACTGGGTATCAAAATAATGATGTAGTAAAAAACCTGTGCCTGCATGCAGATTGAATGGGAGGAAAAAAAGAAAATAATTTTTACAAGTAACCCACCATTTGCATGCCTAGAGTCCCCCCCAGCCTTGCTGTAGGCAAGGCCCCTGCAGCAGCTCTAGCAGCAGGAGCATCTCCACTGATGTCTCTCCTCTGCCAATGGGCAATTCTAGGCCCTTCCATTCACCCTTTTTCTAGATTTCTTTGAATCTCAAAGTATGAAGGAAACAGTATTTGAGGTAAACATCCCAGAAATGTGAAGATTCTCAGTGAAGTACTCAGTACTATCTTCTATGCCAGAAAATACCTTTTTTTTTGTGGTATAATAGCACTTGCACAGTCCTTCAAAGGATTATCCAGAGACAGCATCCTTACACCCCCAGTTCAGACAGGCAAATGTTCTAGAATTTTGTGTATAAATGGGTACAATCATTACTTCTGGCCTGGCTCAGTACAAAGCTGACTCCAGTAATGCTATTTATAGTCATAGAATTGTTTGGCTTGGATGTTTCCATGGATCTACCACTGCTCTGAGCAACCTGTGACTGTGCCTCATCTTCATTGTAAAATTTTCTTCCTTATATCTGGTCTAAGTCTACTCTCCTTCACTTTAAGACCACTTTCCCTTCTCCTATAGCTGCAGGCCCTGCTAGAAGGTTTATCCCCATCTTTCTAGTAAGGCCTCTTGAAGCAGTGGAAGGGGCTCTAAGGTTTCCCTGGAGCCCTTTCTTCTCCAGGCTGGAAACCTCCAGCTCTCCCAGCCTGGCTCCAGAGGAGCTCCAGCCTTTGGAGCATCTCTGTGGCCTCCTCTGGATGTGCTCCATGTCCTTCCTGTGCTGAGGGCTCCAGACCTGGGTACATTTCCTTCCTCCCTGTAACATTTCCTTCCTCCCTGTATTGGGTGCCTCTAATCTGTACCAACCTCAGTAGACAAGAAGATGTCACCTTCACATGGGACCTCCTTGTTTTGTGGCAGCTGTCATTCCTTGATGTTATTACTCATACATTTTGCTTCACTAACTTTGATCCCAGCTGCTGATCCTGTCCAATTTAAAAAAATACATTTTAAATCAGACCAGTATCTACCTGGAGAAATTCTGTGCTGCTGATAAAACGTTGTGAGCAAAAATAAACAGCTGCCAGGGTCATATTCACAGTGAGATCACACCAGAGCTGACATTTATAAGCAGGTTTAAGAGCCAACTCCCCCACTTTCAGCTTCCTGATTTCTAACAATAAAAATCCACATTACAGGTACAACTTCACTCTTCCTTCCACAGACACCTTTTTCCCTCTCTTTGAGCACACACCAGAGGGAAATCAACATGCAGAAGAACACGTATTTATCCATCACCCAGAACACATCCAGCCCATCCAGGAATTAATTCCCAGAGCAGTGCCGGGACTCTCCCAGTCCCCCAGACCAGCAGCCGCTGTCAGAGCAGAGCTCAGGGCTGAGCCCGGCATCAGTGACAGCCCAGCACTGCCCGTGTGCCTCAGCCTCTTGTCTGTATTCACTCCGAAATTACCCGGAGTCCTTTCGCTGCAGTTCCAGCGGCGATGGCCCCCACAGAGCTCCGGCCTCCTCACCCTCACCTCGAAGCAGCCTGGGGGCGGCTCTGCCGCGGCTGAGAGCAGCTTTCCCTGCAGCTTTCCCACACAAACACCGAGCTGGGCACCGCTTCTGACAGCAAACCATCACTGGGTGACCATGGACACAATCCCAGCCACATCCACAGCTTTTCCAGGCCGCACCCAGCGAGGGCCGCGCTGCGCTCGCAGCCAGCCCTGGGGACAGGTTCGCGCAGCACCGGAGGAGCCCCGGAGCTCCAGGACGAGCAGCGAGCATTTCTGGCTCCTGTTCAAAACAGAAATATTTCCCTTGGCTTGTGCAAGTGGCCGGGACCGAACGCGGTGCGAGGCTGGAGGAGCCAGTTTTCCATTCCCCCTTCCATTACTCTTTTTGATTGGCACTTTAATGAGGGCGCCGGGGGTCGCCCCCCTGCCAGGGGGCCGGTTCATGCCCCGTTTATCTCACAGTCCATGTAAGACTAAAATAACACGCCAGGCTGAGTTTCACTGGCTTGTGATCCCACAGCCCACCGTGATGGATTGAGTGACTGCAGCAAGTTGGCAGCTGAAGTGTGTTGTAATAGTATCTTTCTGTCAGCGCAGCACAATGGATTTGCTGATTCCCGGGCTTTTCCCAGCGCTCGCCGTTTCCATCAGCCCAGAGCTCCCAAAGTTCATTTTCCAGGGGACTGCAAAGCGTTAATAAATAACACAGCAAAGGTCATGCCAAGCTTTTCTTCCCCTCAAGTGCCCTGCTGCTGACGCAGGAGGGGCTGCGCTGCCAACCGTGCTCCTTGCTCAAGAGCAGCCATAAATCCAGCCGGGAAAGGAGGAAAGGTTCTCTGCTGCTCCTTTGGGGGAGCCTGTCCTGCTGAGCCAACACGAGTGGCAAGGGCTGCTCCCCCGAAGGGAACAGGGCACAGCCCAGCCCCAGGGCTTCCCAGTTCCTCTCCAGGAGAAAACTCCCTGGGGCTGAACTTCACAGGCTGCAGAATCGGGACCAACGAGCCACAGGCCTCGTCATCATCTAACTTATTTGCACCATTATAACCCATAAATTCACTGGAATATCTGGGAATCCTGTGTGAGGCCTGGATTATATGATAGATACCTTTATTTAATATTCTAAACATTCAATATCCTCATATCTCCTCTACAGGAAAACCTCCAACAAAAGGGTTTTTTTCCTTTAAAAAACTGGAGTCCCGGAAATGAACTGAATTTTTTAGTCATCCAAAGTGGTCCTCTACTAACTGAGACCTTATCTCTGTGTCCTGTTTCCTCAATATCCCTTCATTCTCCTTGTCACTGTCTGCAAAGTAAAGAATTTCCCTCAAATACTGGGGATAACACTCCAACTTTTGGTTCTTGCCATCCCAGCCCCTCCCTCCAAGAGTGAACAAATGAGCTCCACAACAGAAGGGGCTCTTTACTTCCTGTATAAGAATTTTTGACACCACAAATTTCAAACTGATGGCTCTCCCACGCCCCAATAACCAGCAGTCAGACCAAAAACCCACCCCTGGGGTTAATAAGTAGGAAGGGTGAAGCTGTTTCCCTTGCTTAGGACAGCTCAGTAGAGCTGTACATCCACAGTTTCTTTAAAGCCTTGCACAAGACAGTAACACAGCCAAAAATAGCTCCAAAATCAACTTTAGAGGCTCAGCTGCCATAATATCAGTGTGTCCTCAAATTGTGGATACCTAGAACCCTTCTCCATCACTGGGCTCTAGATCCATCTCACTCTGGACAAAAACAAGTGTGTTCCTGCCAATAGAAGAAATCACTGGAGACAGACTGAGAAAAGAAGGTAAGAAAATGAGAATACAGATGTTGAAGGGACACAAAGATCAAGGAAAAAGGCACCAGGATCCAAAAAGAGAACATGATGAGGAAAAGGGGCCAGACTGAGGAGCTGCTTGAAAAACTGCTCTCAATGGCAGCTGCTTGAATGGACCACACAAATCACTGCATGATGCAGATTTCAACTCACAGTGCTGCAGAAATGAGCTCATGAGTTGAGGAACTTTATTTGTGAGAGAAGAGACAACCCCAAGCCCCAGCTGGAACAGCAGTAACAGCACATAAGGCTGCTCCTGGTGGGAGCCTTGGCAGAGTGTGGAGCTGGTCCTGTGCAAAATCCAGAGAGCCCAGCCTGGTCCTGTGACCCCAACTCTGCAGCCTGCAGATCCAGCACTGAGCCACCCTCGAGCTGGCCACCCCAGAGGCTGCCAGCACAGCACAGGGATCAGGGATGTGCCACAAACACCCTGGAAGCTTCCCTGGAGCTGCTCGTGGTCCCTCCACCTCCCTGTGCCACTCCAGCTCGGATCTGCCCGTGCAAGCTGCTGCAGCCAAACCCGAAATGTTCCTCTGGGGAGAGCCAGACACTCACACCTTAACACAGAAGAGGGCATACTGAGCCTGCAGCCAGAAAGCCTGGGAAATATTAGGAAAAACGAGTGGGTGGGGGAGCTCAAGGGACCAGTGGGAGGATGCGGGAAATCAGTAACACTGATCTGAATAACTGGTAACAATTATTAGATCTTTTTTGGTATGAATCATCTCAGAGACTCATCATTTAAATGATGTCACTCAAGGGGCAGTAAAAAATACAGTAGAAGCTGCCAGCCTGCCATGACAGGGGCTTGGAGCCACGGTGTGATTGGCCAAGCAGGTCTGGGAAACTTCCCCAACCCATCAAAAAGGGAGCAAGTTTTGTGGAGAACACACACTCTGACAGATCAGACAGGCAAAGTCATCTTTGGCAAGATTATGATGTTACTTAGAGCTCTGATGGATCTGCCTGAACTGCTGCAGAAGGAGTAGCCTCACTTATCTGATGACCACTGACCTTGTCCTTGCCCTGTCCCCTCCCCAAGGGTGGAATTTGTATTTGAAGCTACAGGTTGTAAAAGCAGCCAGCCAGAACCATCCTGAGGGAACAAAACCAAAGCAGAACAACAATGCAACAGCCCAAACCAAGCAAACAACAGAGTGAGTTTGAACAGAATCTGTTCTCTGGGTTCATCAAACCCACCCAAGAGCTCCCATCCTTGCAGGGGAAGGGGCAGCAGAGGTGATGCTGCCTTGTGCACATCTCAGCTCCTTTTACCTTCTTAAACAACTGCAGGAGAAGGAAAAACTCTTTGATCAACAACCAGTAGCATCAGCAGGCTCAGGAACTCAACAGCAACCACATCACAGTCCTTATCCCTTTCTCCACACCTTGCACATAACACACCCCCTTTTCCCAAACTGCAGACCCATGGCCATCTTCTGCCAACATAAAACACCTTCATCACCCAATCCATCCCTGCTTCTCACCTGTGGGCAAAATACTAAATGCTGTCAGTGCTCCTCTGCAGCCAGTCACCTAAACCTGGCAGTGGCTGAGGAGCTGGGTGTGAACAGACATTTTCAGGGAGTTCAAAGAACTTCCCAGATCCAAAATGGGGGTGGAAACCATCCCTGTGTGTGGAACAGAGCAGGAGGCAAAGCTGAGATTATTCACTGCTCCAGGAAGGCTCTTAGCTTCCTGAAGTCAGGGATTATCTCCAGGTTGCTCTTCCTTTTTCAGACACACAGCTCCCAGCATCTACCATCCAGCAGTGCACTGCCAGTAAGAGTTTCTTAAGAGGGTTCTACAACAATTTTTAAATTTTTTTTGGTTGTTTTGTTTTTTTACTTTTTGGACTTTAATGGAATTTAGGCACACATAGAGAAAAATATAGGACTTGGCTCCTGGAAATACTGTGCATTAGAGAGCTGCTATTGGTTTCAGACCTTCCTTACCTACAATGAGAGAAAAGGGAAAAGGAGGATTAGAGAACCCTCAAGTTGCATTTTCAGCACGGTGGTTTTCAACCCAAGATTGAAGCAATACAAGGTACTGCTCTCAACAGACCTGACAAACCAGAGATATGGCTCAAGAAAGAAGATAAAAAACTTCAGGCTTCACCACTAAGCACTGATTGTGATGGAGCAACTCCTTAAACCCCAGGAACTTTAATTGGCTTGGAGCTTTCTGGGGAGGAGGGAGTGGAGACCATGGGGATTTAGGGAAGGGT
This sequence comes from Peucedramus taeniatus, assembly GCA_013400575.1. Classification (NCBI taxonomy): domain Eukaryota; kingdom Metazoa; phylum Chordata; class Aves; order Passeriformes; family Fringillidae; genus Peucedramus; species Peucedramus taeniatus. The sequence continues at coordinate 201,291 of WBNO01032358.1, read as the reverse complement.
CAAGAGAAGAAGTCCAGCACTTGGTTCCACACATGCAGCTGGAGCACAGCCCATTTCAACAAGGTAATGTGAGTTTGAGCCAAGGACACCATGTCAAGTTATCAGTATCAATTATTAACCTAAAAAAATTAACCTTAATGGTTAGCATAATGCTATGTTTTTACAACATCTGTCAGCAATTATTTGTATTTACTTGCACTACAAATGCAGAAGAAAAGTCAGAGGAATAAACACCAGAATTCCCACCAGTCTTGTGTTTTCCCACAAAGAATCTCTAATCATCGCTGTTTAGACTCTCACATTTGTTCCTTGCCCTCTCCAGTATGGAATTTCCCCCCAGTCCTCTATGACCAGCAATCATCAGTCCTCATTCACCCTGCAGCAAATATGGACTAACCCCTCTGCAATTAGTGGTGTTAACTTCAGGGTTCTTATAAGAGAAATCAGAGCTATGCTATTTCTTGGGTTCAGAACAGTTCCTGCTCTCCCCTTGGCCATGCCTTACCACAGCAAGAAGGGAGGCAGGCAGAGCAAGGGTTGTGCTCCAGTGGCACTCCACCTGTGCAAGGCAGGGTGAGGAACAGGTTAGCTGGGTGAAAAGTTCACTGCAAGCTGAGCTGTCTGTTTCTCTTGCTTAATTTATCCGATATTTGGCTAACCTTGCTCTGAACCCAGCCCCCAAGACCCCCTTCCTCTCATCCCTCCCCAGCGGGTTCGTGTCAGCCAAAGACACCGCCTTCAATTCCTGACCCTGCCGAGGGGAGCGGGGGCTGGGACACAGGGCCAGGCACAGAGCAGGGCCTGAGCACCGCACAGATAATCATTATTTATGCTCTAAACTTCAACAACAGCAAAGGCAAAAGCCCCACAGTCAGCAACATCGCCTGACACGGTGTTCCAGCTGATCAGCCTTCCCAAGGCTGGGTGGCACCCCCTGCACCACCCCCTGCACCCCCTGCATCACCCCCTGCATCACCCCCTGCATCACCCCCTGCATCA
>WBNO01032358.1:0-200204 GCA_013400575.1 Peucedramus taeniatus | reverse complement strand
CCCCAATCCTGCACCCCCTGCACCCCCCCTGCACCCCCTGCACCCTCCTGCTCTCCCGAGGATGCAACACTTCCTAAAGCAGCTGAAGATGGATCCCTGATCCCCCTGCAGCCCTTGCCAGGGGACTGGCACATAGTTCCCACACCCACAGCCTCCAAGATACCAGTTAGCCCAGTATGTCCATCACCTCATTCCTGCAGCTCAAGATCCTCAAAAGGAAGCTGACAGATGAATTTAAATTTTGCAAAGCAGAGAGCGGTAGCTGCAGTGACACAGAACGTGAGCAGGGAGACCCTAAAGGGCTTTTCTCATCCCAAATCCCATAAAGTCAGTGGAGGAAAGGCTGGAGGGTATCAAGATGTGCTACTGCTGCTCTTTGGAGAACAGGATTCCCTGATCCACAGCCCTTTATGCATCCATAAGCTACTCACTCTGCAGAGTACAGCCAAGATTTGTTCAGAAGCTGCTGTGCAGTTTCCCTCTCCCTGGTAATCTACAGCTTCCCACCCATCCTGGCCCTGTGCCCAAAAAATGGGTGACAAGAACTCCCCCTGAAGTGCAGGGCACTGCTCTGTGAGCACCCTCACAGCACCTCTTGATTCCACACGTCAGAGCTCAGCCTTGGTGATGCAAACTGCTGGAGAAACTGCCCGGAACACGCGTTTCTGGCAGGCTCCTCTTGTTTTCCTGCTGTGCTCAGGACTGTTCCCAACACTCTTTAGGGCAACACAAAGTGCATTTGACGGGCTTCTCAATGAACTGGGCACAACTTCAGAGCAAGGCACAAACCAAACCTGCTGAGCTGTCCCTGCTCCACTGAGCAGCTGCTGCTCCCTTTGGTGTTTAACCTCAGACTCCCCAGAATCCACACTTCCATTCCCACCTGCTGGCACCCTGCTCTCACCTCCCTGCCTCTTGAGAGGGTGACTTAGGATGTGCCTAAGATTCTGTGAATGGAGCTGAACAAATGCTTCCTGTAAATCTTTACTTCATAATTTTTGGCCTGACAGAACCTCAGAGCTGTGCTATGGCTTTGATAAACCTGAGGTGCCTCAGGTCCAGGAGAGACTTTCACAGACAACTTACTCATCAGAGTGCCCAAAACTCCACTACAGTGTGTCTGAACACACAAAGTTCCTGTCCCACTGACAGGGAGGGCAAAACAGTCTGACAGCTTTGCAATAAGTGGAAATTCCTTGTGGTCTAAGAACAATATTAAATTTGTTTCTCTAGGTCAGCAGATGACCTCGCCTTGACACGTGGCTTCGTTTCTCTGGGAGCAGTGAAGACTGGCCTAGTTCTGATGTGGTCACTAATTCAGTGACACCATCCATTCCAAACTTCACCACTCCCACACCAAAGTAGCGAAATACCAGTTTACAAAGAGTACTTTGAAATAAAAACCCCAGGCCCTTACCAAAGTATATGATCCAGCACCACCCTACCCATCTAATGCTCCATGTTTTCAAGGCATGAAAGTTGATGAGGAAAGCCAAGTAAGGTTGTTGAAAACAACCTTCAAACTGCTACATTAGTAAACTGAGGATACACAAGAACTCCTCAGCCCACATGGCATCACTCCCCTGGTAACTGTGTTCCTCAACAGCAGGGCCAGCACAGGAACTCACCACTGCCTCAACATAATTAATCTATAAAATAACTAACAACGTATAATTTCCATACAAGGAATCCTCTGTACAAACTTTGTTATGGATTTTAATGCCTCTTCAAAACTGCTGGAATTAGTCATGGGTGGGTAAAAAGGAACAGAGTTGTTACAACAGGTGAGAGAGAAAGTCAATTACAGAGCTCAGTGCCATAGATCCCTGTTTGTTCCTTCCAGCCACGGCACAGAAAAGCAAAAATAATACTTCAAAAGATGCCATACCAGCATAATTAAAGACAAGCTGAATGCAATGAAGCTCAAATTGTTTACAGGTGCAGCTTAAGAATCACCTAATTTTAAAAAAGGACTGCACACAGTTGATGCAGCCATTTTAATAATTCAGCCCAAAACCCCAGAGGTTGTTCATAACAGAAAATAGCTTGTGAAAACCTGGAGAGACAAAACTTTCACTTTAAAAATACAGGAGGGCAATTAACAGGTCAAGCTTCAAAGCTATGTCCTCTTCTCTATGTATCCAACTTAGAGGCTTCTGTTTGTGGGGGAAAATCCCAAACAAAACCAAGAAAAAAACCACAACAAATATGCAAGCCCCAACACCTCCATCCCCTGCTCCCAAAAAACCATCCCACCTCATAAAAATGTAAGAGCAATCGGAAATTCACCCTTTCAGCCTCTCAGGCAGATTCCTCAGCTCTTGAGCCTCTCAGATTCCTGAGGCTCCTGAGGAAGGTTTTTGCCCCCCACGACTGCAGACAGACCCTCACAGACACAATCCTCCCCTCCAGGCACTCAGGGAATAATTCCAGTGGCTGCTGCTGTCGGAACAGGCTCAGCTCAGACACAGCCCCTGTGCTCCAGGGTCAGAGCCAACACCAAGAGATCCAGGATGCTCAGAACAAAGGAATGAAGTGAGATCAGCCCAGCTGGTTGGAGCATGGTGCTGATAATGCCAAAGCTGTGGCTTCAACCCCTGTACAGGCCATTCAAGAGCTGGACTCAATGGAAGACCCCCTTGGGGGTCCCTTCCAATCCAGAATAGTCTGTGACTCTAAATTAAAGCCAAGGACAGGGAAACCCATGACCCTGACAGCCCTTGATGAGCTGGTGAGGATCATTGGGGTTCTGGGGTTTCTCTATGACTCTCCCTTCCCACAGCTCTGAAAGGTTCCACTGGAGCCCCACCCCACCCCTGGGATGCAGAATCCCAGGAGATGAATGTGTATGTGTCAAACCCTGAGAGCAGGGTGGCTGGGGAGCCAGCCAAGGGCTGTTGTTGCAAGGCAGGGATTGCTGTTGATCACAAACAAGGATTGTTGTTGATAACACGCCGTGAGAAAGAACAAGATGTGGCTGGAGAAGGGCCCATGTGGAGGTAGGGCAGCACTTTCCTGGGACAAACATCCTTGTTCAAGCTCCTGGAGATAAGCACAGCACAAGCACAGGAATGAGGCTGGGAATTGGGCAGGGACTACAAGGGGGATCAAGATCACCAGAGACCCACAGAGCCTCTGACCCATTTCCAGAAAGATCTCAAAGAACATTCATGACACCTGATCTGCACAGAAAGTGAGAGATCAATCCTGACAATGGGAAACCCTGTCCATGAAAGGGCACCCCCTCAAGCCTGGGTGGTGTCCCCAGGATCCTGGACATCCCAGCAGCTGGACTGAAGCAGCTGGATCCATGCTGAAACCAAGAATGACATCCCAGTAGCTGGATCAATCCTGGATCCAGGACTGGTGATCCTTTCCCTTTCCCTTTCCCTTTCCCTTTCCCTTTCCCTTTCCCTTTCCCTTTTCCCTTTCCCTTTTCCCTTTCCCTTTCCCTTTCCCATTCCCATTCCCTGGAGCCTCTCCAGCTCCCAGCCAGGCTGTGCCTGTTCCCTCGCCCCGAGCCCTGCAGGGTCAGCCCGGCAGAGCCCGGTGGAGCCCGGGCTGGGGCTGGGGCTGCCTTTTCAGCTGGAGTCACTGCCTGGCGTGTGCATACTAATGACCCGCGGGTTTTGTTCCCTTTGTGCGCTCAAAGCCCCGGCCCGGAGCCAGCGCAGCACATTCGGGGCTGCACAGTGCTGAGAGAGGCTTTCCCTGGCCCCTCTGCCCCAAAACAGCCAGCTGGGCGCTTTTCCTGCCCAAAAACACGGGNTTTCCCTTTCCCTTTCCCTTTCCCTTTCCATTTCCCTTTTCCCTTTCCCCTTTCCCTTTCCCTTTTCCCTTTCCTTTTATCTTTTTCCTTTCCCTTTCCCTTTCCCTTTCCCTTTCCCTTTCCCTTTCCCTTTCCCTTTTCCCTTTCCCCTTTCCCTTTTCCCTTCCCCTTCCCCTTTCCCTTTCCTTGCTTTGCCCATTTACGACCCTGAGATGCTTCCCTGCCCTCAGGGTGGGAAATGCAGGCCCTGAGCAGGCCCAGAGGCTCAGACAGACAGACAGACAGACAGACAGACAGACAGAGGTCCTGGTGTGGCTGCACAGTGACCTCAGCACTGGCAGGAGGACAGCACCAAACAGGAGTGGGTCCCTTGGCCAGGCCCATCCAAGGCCCACAGCCAACACCAACCATCCACAGGCAGGTTCAGCACCTACAGAGCAACCAAAATATGAAAGATCTCTCACATGTGGGATCTATTAGGGCATTTCGAAGGAATTCACGTTCATTGTTTCCCTTGAAATATAAAGGTTATAAAACTTAATGGCCACATGACAAGGAAACTATATGAAACACTCAGAGATTTACAGAGTGACTGCTCAGCTCTCGGGGCATGTGGCTGGAAATTGCTGGGCAAAAGCCAATGAGCCCCATGGTCTGAGCTTTTGGGCAGTTTTCTTATTTCTTCCTTTCTTTTCCTAACCTTGCAGACTGGTATTTGGTTACCACAGCAGCTCCAAAGTCAAACAGAAACACAGCTTGTATCTTCTTTCAAGTATTTATTTCTTTTGTCCTGTTAACACCAAGTAATGAAAGGAATTGTAAGGATTTTTAAGGGGGGGGGGAAGGAATGAAAGCAGGAGAAAGGAAAAAAAATATGGACATAGTGGCTTAATTTCTCACAGCATGTGCAGCACAAATGAACAGTAAACAAATCCCACAGAAAAATGCAAACAAAGGCTACGTTTGCTCAAAGTTCCAAGAAAAAAGCCCATAGTGAGTGCCACTGAGCAAACATTTCTGTGATTAAACCCTCAGAGCCTCTGTGTTCAGCACAGCAGGTACCTTCCCCCTTCTCCCAGAACATCCCTGGGCAGCAGCAGCCACAGGGCTTGGTTTCCAAGCCTTGTTTTGGTTTAAGGCATGGAAATGTTGTAATTATGGCATTAAGAAGAAGCAGCAATCTAATTCAACAAGTCAAGGGCAAGTGTGAAAATCTGATTAGAGATTTGCCACTAGGGTTTGTCTATACAGAGTGAAATAATCAAGCAACAGATCATGAACAAACACCGTATTTTGTTGGGATTTCTGACCCAGATTTTGGCAGTCCCAGCCAGGTCAGAAACTCAAGATGTCAGCTGCCACCAAGGGTCTTTGGGTGACCCTAAGGGTTGTACCAGCAGTACAAAAATAAATTATCTCATTGTGTGACACAGGTGGGACTGTACCATTTTCTGTGTCACCTGTCCTGTGTCTGTGACAAATGGAAGTGCTCTGGCAGGGCCAAGCTGGCACAGGTGAGAGTCAAACAGTGTGCAGTGCTTTTCCTGCATTTCCTTACTTCCCAAACCTCAGTTGCAGCACAACTTTATTTTCTTAAATGAACCAAGGGTGAATATGCAGCAACACAAATCCCAAAATACCATCATGCCATTCCCCTCATGTGGAAATATGCCATGCCCTGATGTTGGGAGGTCACTTTTATTTTAATGAACTCTTTGCAGGATTTCCAGTGTGATTATTTTTCCCCTGATGATCTGAGGCTGAGAGGCAAATCCACTGAAAGAAACAAAACCAAACTGTGAAAATTTTCTGCTGCAAGTAAAGGCAAATGCACTTTTGACAGTATCCCAAGTTAGGGGTTTCTCCCTTGGAAATGTCTATAGGCACGTTTTTGATCACAGGATTGGAAATATGTCATGAGAACACACTCAAATATGCATTTGCATTAACACTGCTGCCAGAAGCCATCTCACAGTCATCACCAGACATCCTGGAGCCCCTGGAAAGCTTTCTGTGGGATTGGAAGGCATCCAGCCAGGAGAAAGCAAAGCCACCATGTGATTGGGATGGCCAGTTCCACAGGAAAACTGAACATTAATGAATGGCAAGCACTCAAAGCAGAGTTACAGTGAAGAGCTTGCAAGGAAATCACTGGCTGAGAACCATCATGTGCATAAAATATTTGATAAATGAAACCTGAAAGAAATCTATGTAAAAATGATCCACTGAAAGAAAACAGGCTGATTTTACAGCAAGAATTGCCCAGGTAAAGCAGTGCTGCTGGCTGCAATAAAGATCACTGGAATACAAGTTGCTCACCCAGCCTTAAAGGATGTGTACCTTAGACTGCACAAGGACACTATGAAGTATAGTGAAAATAATCTATTTTACTATTTGTGAATGAAATTATCAGAAGAAATCCAACAGCAGTGCTGGGTATTGGGGCTTGCACCGTGTTTCTATTTTTCAACAGATGACTTTTACCTTATGATTCCCCCTCTAACCAAAAAGTGAGGTTCTGGCCACCCACTCCCTCCCAGTCCTTCCCAGTTCAAATTCGGATCATGTAGGTGTTAAACAGAATGTGCAGTTATGAACAGAGCTAACAGCTCCCTGGGGTTTAGCTACACTTTATGCTTCAAAGGAGCAAACCTGAAGATATTGAGGGCAGTTTGCAGAGTTAATGTCTAAGAAGGTGTGCACAAGGCACAGGTGAGGGTCTGCCTGAGGGGAGGGTGCAGAGATGAACAATCTGCAGGCACAGCATTCTGGCTCAGGAGCTCTCCAAACACAGCCCTCTCCAACGGGAACAATTGGAAGAGACAGATGAAATGATGAAAAATGAAGGGATCAGCAGAAATCAGACCTAATATAAACCCAACTAAAATAAACTCAGCATGGCTCCTGTGGCTCATTCAAAAGCAGCTCTTCCCCAATGAACTCAGGTCAGGGAAAGATGGAATAGAACTTCCTCTGCTCTGTGCCTTCAGGAGCCACTGGCAACTCTGGCAACAGGAAGAGATTTTTAAAGGGAAATACTGAAGATTGCAACTCTACCTCCTACATAGCATCACAGGAAATGTGACATCTCCAGCCAGAAAGTGTAACTGCTCCTAAATCCTGGGCTTCAGAATCTGAAAGAATTAACATTATTTTCATAATTGATGTGAGGTCAGAGCTGTGTGTACTTGCCTGAATTCAAAGCCAAGCAGTAGTTTTTACATAAGAAAACTTACAAGTCTGTCATTTATTTTTAAAACTGGAATGAAGATGCTTTGACTCTGCATGTGTAAAACAGAATGAGATCAGGAGGCTCAGTGCTGTATCCCTGGGATGATGGAAGCAGAGCATTCTGTTGCACAATTAGCTGGAGTTGTCTGCAAATTATTTATGTGCTTTTTAACAATATGTAGAAACTTTTGCTACAGGACATCAGCAATGGGGTTTTTAAATTATTTTCCTATATCAGCATCAGATCACTTCTAAAGAAATTCAAGGCTATATTTGATAATTTGATTAACATGCTTGTTAATGCCTCAGCTAAAACAACAGGACAACAGAGAAACTGAATGTGGTTTAGGATTCAAAAATATTATAATAGTTGATCTGGGTGAGGAAGGTTTTTTGGCTATAGCAGAAAGTTGAGAAACATGTCAGATTGCTTCTACTGAATAGTCAAAAATATCAGAATATTGAAAGTTAGAGACTATGCAGCCACCAAAGCACATGTGATAGTGCTTGCTGATGTCTCTCTCCACTGTCTTTTGCACAGTCCTTAGACAGGAGTAAAATATTGCCTGGCTCCACAAGTGTTCTCCATGAATTTGCAGCTCTGATGGGAGTTCAGAAAAGAACATAAGGTATTTTACTGCTGGAAAGAAGAGAGCCAAGCTGATCTGGGATTCTGTTTAATCCCATGGCTCAATTGAATCAAACATATTCCTCCACATTTATTACCATTAACAAGGGGAGATGTGGCCCAAGGTCTCAAGGAATCAGGTAGGAGCTGCTGTGGCTCCTTTTTTTCTGGTACCTGAGAGACCCCTCCATTCTCCAGGGCTGACACTGACCCAAAGAATTGCTTTGTTCTCTGATGGATGGATTTTTTTTTACCACCTATTTTGCTCCATTTAACAGTTGAGAGAGCAGAGATCATGAGCTTGTCACCTCTGCTGCTACTTGTAGTAGGCAGAGTTGAAGGAGGTGTAAGACTGTGGAGTGAACTGACTTCTGTGTGACATTCTGCAGGGAATCAGTGTTCCCAGCAGGCTCTGGGAACAGGAATTATGTCTTTGGATCTCACTTGGTTTTTTATTGCCGTTATTGCCATTTCTATCTTCTGTTAATATTCCTCTGACATGAGCCCTTTTTCTTATCCCATATCCCATATGACAGCAGTATTCATGTTGCCAAAACACCCCAGAAAGCTGATCACCCTGCACTTACTCAGTCCTCTCTGCATAAAGGCACTAATAGTTGACTTTCCTGGAATAGATAGCAAGGAATTGCCTCCTTATCTTATGGCTGAAGTTAATGCTGCCATGTGCCAGCCCAGTGTCTGGGGACACTGATCAGATCAACAGTGATGCCCAAGGGCAGCTGGTGGCCACACCCCAAAGTTTCTGACACTAAAAACTTAAGGAAGGTCTCAATTAATGCACTCCTGATGCCCAGGGTTTGCACATGATGGTCCAAGGGTCCAGTCAGGGGCCAGATCTGAGGCAGGAGGTGTGAGTTGTGCTCTGAGCTCTCTGGCACCTATGGACAAGCAGAGCCCTCCCCCAGTGCTTGGCTTTGTACTGGTACCTGATGCCACCTCCTCCTTTATTCTGGATTTTTCAAGAGTGTCCTGTGGGACCAGAAGTTTAAATCCATTTGTTCAGAGTTTGTATGTGCAGTCTTTACTCTACTAGTGCACTGTGACAGTGACCTGCTCAGGAAACCAAACTCAGTGCCAAATGCCCCAGGCACCTGCAGGAAGACAATTTTGGAAGCCAGGATCATTTTCAGACAGAAGCCAGCAGGCTTCTGAGATGGATTGATTTAAGGCATTGATCTTCCAGCAGGGTTCCTCTCCTTAGTTCCACATGGCTTGAGGAAGGAAGGATTCCAGTAGGAACTCTTCACTTCTTCAATTCTTTTCATTATCATTTGATTAACATAGATAGGGAAACTTCATGTCTAGGATGCCTGTCTGTGAAAAGCCTGTACAACACAGAGGCAAATAACTCAGATAAAGAAAAATCGTATTTAAAAAATGCTTTTGCTTAAGAAAAAAAATAGGAAATGGAACCACATCTACTGAGTAGCACCAGGTCAGGATGATTAGTGACACAAGTCAGAGAACCACGTCCTTGTAATACCTACACATGATGGATGGCCCTTGCAGCTGGAGAAAGTGAGTAGGGAGTCAAACTGACCCTTGTTTTGACATGTTTGGGCTGCTTTCCCTCCCTCAAACAAACAAGAGTCAGCTATCAGTTACCAGCATATTGGAGTTTCTAAGCCAGAAAGCTACAAAATTAATTGAGTGCTTTTTAGGGCATGGTGACCCACTGGAAGGAGCAGGAGCGACAACGGGCTTCTTTTATAGACTTTGCATTTGGCTGGAAATCACACGCCTCTGTCATTATGTAACTTCAGGGATGTAAGGTGGCATCTTGCCTCTGTCTGTTTAGGGCCATCACACTCCCCCTAAGATTGCATCTTATCTTCTATTTTGTATTCTCATATACTTTTCAGTCACTCTCCAACTCCAATTACAGTGCTTTCTTCCCTCATTTAAGGAAGAATTGTTCTAGCTTTATGCAGAAAAAAATCATTATATAATGCATAAAAAATCACCACACATCTGCCTTAATTTTTTTCTGTGCTAATATGTCACAATGCCCATAACAAAGGTGAGCATAAGGAACTAGCAAATTTGGACTCTTTGGGAAGGTGTGAAGATATAAATTGTCTCAGGTTTGTGCCTTTAGTCCAGGCCAGGCAGGCTGGGTCAGTGTGTGTTTCTGATCACAGCATCTGTTACAGGAACTAAAGGTTGTGATGTTGAAAGTAAAGATGACAGGACCGGGGCAGGGACTCGCTGCTTTTGCTGGTCCAGGGGACAATCCAGGTGTGCCCTGTGCTTCCATCCATGCTCTGCAGCTGGGGCAGCTCAGCCCCCAGAACAGCCTCTGTCTGCTATACCACTCCTCAGCTGCTGATCTGCCTCCTTGGAAGACAGACAGGGGGGTTTGTGCTGAAGCTTCAGATTCCTGAAGGTAGTGAAGGAAGGTGCTGAGGTGACCTCAGTAGAACAGAGGTGGCAAAGGGGGCAAGAAGTATCTGAATTGCCATCTTCCCACAGGAAACATGGGAGAGAAGAGAGTGAGCTGCAGGGAGCAGGTGAAGCCCTGTTTTTCCTCTTGTCTAAGTCCCTGAATCTGTGTCTGCTGCTACTCAGGCTCAACATCTCCTTCAGAAAAGCATTGGGTCAAAGAGGATTCAGTTCCCTAGAGAATGCAACTGCTGCTGGTGACTGACAGGTTTGCTCAGACTCCAAACATACCAGGATCTTAGTGCCGGGGAGGTGAGAGCTGCAAACAGTGCAGAATATTCTCATTCTCAGGGCTGGTGGTTGATAAAAATGCAAAATACTGCACTTGACATAATCTTGCTTTACCCCAAACTTAGGAACCAGTACTGTCAAAAAAGTGGCTGTCACCTAGATTAAATTTATTAAATCCAACTGAAGAAATAAAAACAAGAGATGATCCAAGGACCACCCTGTATTCTTCTCTCAACAGTTGCATTTCAGCTTGAGGAAGGCACTAGGCCACATTAATGTCTGCTACAAGCAGATGTGTTCTCTTCCAAATACGTGCACCCACTTATGCTCTGCCTGCATTAAGTCTGTTACTGGGTTTTTAGGAGCTTTGGCAAGTGCTATCTGTTAATATCTGAAGGTGGGAGTGTTCAGGGAGTTGTCGGAAAGGCTTGCAAGACTAGATCTGATCATACCCACCCACACTAATTAACACATTACATAAAAGTACAACAAGTTTCTCTTTGCAAACATCAGAACCACTTGCCCAGGCACTTTCTGTGCAGTTCTAGAAGAACTTGAGGGACAGACTCTATTGCTTTTTAACCTCAACAGAACAATGGGTGAGTGGGGAGGGTACAGCTCCCACTTTCAGGGCCCACTCCTTTTTGTCATGCTGCTTAAAAACATGCCATTGGCAGGGACATGGCTGGAACAACCTTTTTAAAGTTCACCAAGGGTGCATGAGGGTGCATTTTTTTCTCATCAAAAACAACAAAAGGAAATATCAAACATGAGGGATCAAATTCCTATACAAAGGACTCCTCCTCTCCCTGCCCTGCCTTGCTAATTCTGAAAATCACTTAGTATAACCAGCAGCCCTTGAAGCCACCTTGAACTGAAAAATCTTCCCATTTAACTTTGGCCTTTTTTTTTTGGTCAGGGGAACATGTCCCAAACCAGCTCATGTTTCTCCATCATTCAAATTTTAAACCAGCAGCAATCTCCTGTATAAGAGTCACAGTCCATAAGAGGACTCTTTTACTACTTTGGAGTTTGGAGCAAGTAAAATGAATTTCCTATGAAACTCCTGTGACCTGCTCCTGCAGCTTCACCTGGGTTCCTCCAGCAGGATAATAAATGGATACCCCGATCTCGATTTACTCCAGACTCTCTCATGTGACATCTGGCTTCAAGATGGTGGCACAGAAAAGTGCAGTGATGACACAGGAAAACAGAAGGAAAAAAAAATTGTGCAGTGGAGAGCAGGAGGCAGCAGAGAGAGCGGGGAAAATGAAAATTAAAGTAAATCAAAGGGCGGAAATTCCTCGGAGAAGGCCTTAGGCTTCAACAAAGCTTGTCCACATTTGCAGCACTTCAAGATTACCCAACACTACCCTTAAGTGGGAAGGTCCCAGCAGACCTCAGCAGGCATTCCAGAGGAGCCCTTCTATTAAAAAAAGTCCTCAGTGTCTCCATCCACGTTTGCAGTCGCTTGCTCGATGGAGACCGTCCTGTCTCGCAACACTCACCAGGGAAGGAACTCTCTTACCCAACTCTTCCCTGCTATCTGAAAAGCAAAGTTAATGTTTTCCTCATTATTTTCTGTTTGCTGCAACCCTCTCCCCCACTGTGACTGCTATTTGACCCGGTGTCCGCTCCGGGACCCCGAGGGAAGACAGAGCAGCTCTGTGTGTGGATGAGAGGAGAGAGATGATGAGTCTCAGCTACGTCCTGACTTGTTTATATTCATCAAAGAAATCAACAGCACTTAGTGTGTAAGACAACTCTGGAGATGGGGAACATCTTTTGTGTGGTGCAGGGAAAGAGCAGATCTATTTAAGGGACGGGATTTGGGGATGAATGGGGATTCCAGTGTGTGTTTTTACCTCACTTTTGCATGAGGAAGTTACCAATAAACAGAATCTCAGCACAAAGGTTTAATTTCAAGGGGACATTGCTCTTTCACCACAGTTGATTGCACTTGCAGCTACAAGCCTGGCACACCCAGCTGGGATTAATGAGGAACTGGAATGGATCAGAGAGCACAAGGGGAAGCTGGTATCACCATATCTTCCTCTCCCAAACCTCCTGATAAACCTGGTACCTTCAGTATTCCAGGCAGATCCTAGAAGGATTCTCCCCTCACAGCACTTGACTTTTCAGTGAGATGGGCTTCTCAAAAAAAATGACAAAAAATAAAGCTGGAAGCATCTATTAGGGTGGGCCTCAAAATCACAGACTGAAGTTTCTTTCCATCCTCTCCAGAGAGCCAGGAATTCCAAGGAAAACTGCATTTTAAGAAACATGTTCAGATGTGTCACAGTGCTCCAGGTTATAGTTCTGCACTGACTCAGGCAGGAGAGCCCCTCCAAACACTCACCCAAGGCAGAGGGACTTCAACAGTGGCACTTCTGGCAGCATCTTCTTCTTGGAGAGTTCCAGAAAGGAGAAATCCAGTGGTCTGAAGTCAGACCTGATTTTGGTCTAAGGTCAGACCTGATTTTAACATTCCCACCTTTGCACCTCAGTAGCAGGTCTCCATTCTACATGGCAGAAGCAAAGGAGTACTTTAAACACAGCTCACAGTTTTTCTGCTGTACCTCAGAAGTCTTTTAGGAGATGACATATCGTGGCATATGGGTTTTTTCCTCATCTAAATTTTTGTATAGAACCTCTTGGACTATGAACAAATACTGCTTTTCCTTTCTATAACACGTTGCATTTGAATTTGCTGAGCTTTTGACAGACATTTAGGTAGTCAGACTTGCAATTCTGAGGTAGGGAAACACTAGAAATATCTGCTTTGCAGGTCAGGGTGCTCCTTCAGATGATGCATTTTGCCCCAGGCCACACAGGACATCTACAGAAAAGCTCGAAATTCAAGTCAGGAGCCCTAAATTCACTCCTTTAATCACACATCCATCCTTGAGGCACTTCATTCAGGTGTCTCCAGTTGGACTTGCTACTTCCTGTATTGCAATTATATTAATTCCTCTGTTAGTAGTGCTCCAATGTGCTGCTCACTGCATTTTGCACAGGAATGCAGCGCTGCCCTTCCTAGGCTGTCAAAGAGAATATTTCATTACAAAAATAAATAATGTCTAGCTGCTTCTGGCACCTCAGTCCAAGTATATTTATCACTTTTGGCTGATCAGTGCCTGATTCAATGTCCCTAAAGCACAATGGGTTTATTCCCAGATGAATTCAAAATGCATTTAATCAGGTCTTTGCTAAACGTGCTCCCAAATTTCACATCTCATGAACACAACAGTACTGTCTCTTAGAGCATTATTACACTTCACTGTGCAGATTGATGCAATGGACTTTCCTCTGCATGGATTATGTCAGTGAATGTATGTTTGTACAAGCAGGCTCTAGTTTTAGTTCTAGATTTAGTTCATCCCCATGTGCTGCTGCCTACATATGTGGCAATCTGGGATTAACACTAAAAATATATTTATATTTATCAGAAGTTAACAAAAAGAAATCAGAATGACAATTTCACATATGAGTTCAGTGACAGAAAGAGTCTTCCACTATTTAAACTCTCAGCTCTCCTGCCTGAGGCTTCCTGTCCAGCCTCCACAGGGGAAGTACAACAGCTTTTTTGGGCCCAGAAAGAGAAGTCCTGGGTGGCCTTTAGCAAAGAAAACATTGCTTCATGGTTTGCTCCTTTCCCAGTGTGTGCTGGGAACAGCTTCATCATGGGATGGAAAGTGAAGAAAGAGAAGGAAGGAAGCGTCCGTTAAATGTCTGTATCTTTTAGTTCTTCAAAGTAATTTTGAAGCTCCCCATTCAAAAAGCTGAAATGAAACCAGTGGCAGCTCCTCTGGAGAGAGGGCACAAAGTGTGTTTGGGATGGGATGTGCTGCCTCTCCACTGAGACAGCCTACAGACACTTAAGAAACAAAAATCACATCTTAAAACTATGAGTAGATTTAACAATTGAACTCTAAAGAATTAAACATCATAGAAACATTTCACACTTTCTGTTTTTCTTTCCAAGGGTCCATAGTCCACTCACTCAATCCTGTGCAAAGGTCATGTTACTATGGATATGACCTGCAAGAAATGTGTTGCCTCAGAGCAGCACAAGTCACATGAATAGGCTGAAAGCCAAGGCTTGCTGATTCACAGTCCTGTAGGATTTTCATGCTTGTGCTGGGTTCACTGCAGAACAGTCCTTGTGCCAGCCTATGTTCGTCCTTTAAAAGTGTTCATGCAGGTGTAGCTCCCAGAAAACTTGTGGATTTCTTCAAGTGCTGCCTGGGGGAGAATGCTGGTGTAGAAGCAGAAAGAAAATGAGCAGATGAGACAAACCCCTCAATCTGTTCTAATGAGAGAAATGCAAATATGCATTTAGGGACATAAATATACAAATGCTCAAAAAACAGCTAGTGAGAGACACAGACAAAACTGGCATCAGTTTCCTGCTATGAGGAGGCTTACAGGGAGGAAGTTCCATCCAGTCACTCTTTCTCTACAGAAATATTTATCCAAAAAAGTCTGTAAAAGCTGTAACTTGGAAGATACCATTATGTTTTATTCCTTCTAAATACTATAGTCTGATATACACAGATTTAACTTGAATTTAACTTGAATAACCTGCCAGCTGGTTGTGCAAGGCATGTGGCCTCCTTATCCTAAGGTATGGATAGAGACCTGATTTCCTGACAGCTACTGTAATGGAAAATAACCTATTCATTCTTACAATAAAATGGAACAGCCCTTTTTCTTGTTGACAGAATTTCTAGGAACTTTTACTCCGAATTTTACATTCAGAGCAAAGCATTTACTGTGAATTTTTTTTTGTTTGAAATGCAATACTGAAATTATTTTCCACAGAAGTCTTATTGCCTTGTTTCAGTTCCTGACTGCGGCAGCTTTTCCAAAGGCTTTAGTGCAAACTGTCATGGAAACACAACAGTGAATGTCCTTTCTCTCTGGTTGTTCCAGGATATGAAGTTATGATTTTTTTCCTAAGGGACCTTAAAATTTCAGTCCTGATCATACATAAAAATATTGATTTAATAGTTTCACTGATGTAACATAGGCAATGCTCTCTAAATGCAGGTGGGATGTCCAGGCCTTATGGTTCAGAAATCCTGCACAATAAAAAGTCTGGAGCCCAACAAGTGACTTAACAAATCCCAATCAACTACCTGTGTAAATTAATTATTATGAAATTCCCTAGACAAATATCCAGTGTACGCCTCAGTAATCCAAATTTTGGGAACAAAACTGGTTTCGTAAGGGGTTATACAGAGAGAAAACATCTCCAAAAGGAATCTCAGAAAGTGTCTCCCTTTTGCTTCCATGACTGTCTTTCAAGGGAAGAGATGAGAGAGAAGTTCCAGTCAGCCTGAGCTTTGCCTCAGGGAACAGACACAGAGCCAACCCCCTCTTCATGGCCAGGCTATTGCTGGGCAAAGGAAATGCTCACCTTTTTAGGATAACAAGAACGTGCATTGTCCATGGAAGGAGCAGGAAGGCTTGATTCATCTGAACAGCTTCTACCGTCCTCCTTGCCACTGTCTCTGGCTTGAGAGGAGGAAAAAGACTAGGGAACCTGAATAAAGAAAATAAAATAATTACATGTGAACCAAGCTCCTTCTTTCAGGTGTCACTGTCCAAGTCCTGTTACTCTGAGTTATTGCTGGTAACTGCCTTTCAAACATGCCCAGGACTGGCTATGTCTCTAAGAGGCAGAAAATTCCAGTTCCAGCCAAAAAGCCCAAAAGCAGAAAGCCCAGCTCCAACCAGTACTACTGGGTTAGCTAAACAGTTAAGAATGTACATGTTGGTGCCCTCAGGGAGAAGTGGCAGAGGGTAATCAGAGCCCTGATTCAGGACTTTTCTCAATTTGAATGCAAACTGATACCAAATGCTGTCTTTTCAGTGATGGTGTTTTTCCTTTTACTCTCTGTTCCTCTTTGCTTGATTCAAACCCTTGACAGGTGAAAGACAAATATTTCCCTCCATTACTTTTAATTCCAAACATAAGGCTTTTCCCAGCTCCTGCAATAGCTTGACACAGCAGATTTTCTTGACTGAGAGAGCACAATCTGTATTAACAGGTTATTTTACCCATTGTAAAAGATTAATTTGGACAGCCATAACTTGTTCTCTTGAACAGGGGTAAAAAGGAGGTACTGATAGTCTCACTTCAGTAAGTGGCTGTCATTCCTTTCAGTGGGAAAGGATTAAGTATTTCAGTGAATAAAGAAGGAACTTGTACTGTTAATTTTCAAGTAATTTTTAGACTGGTCGTTTTGCATGACCTCGACTGCAGATTGCTTCCCCTTCCTCTCTGGCATGGCTTGAACATATGCAGGGAAAAACAGCTTCCAGTTCTCCCTGAAGCAGTCAATGTCTCCCCCAGCCCAGGGTGGTGCAGGAATATCCCAGCACACTGAGGGAACCAGTCTGATGAGTCCCAGGTGGCCTAAAGTGACCCTCTGTTCCCAGGCAGCCAAATGAGACATCAAATTCTCTTAACTAAATGAAGCATTAATTAGGAGTGTATTCTGATGATTCATTTAAAATGAGATGCTTTATTCTAGTTTCCCTGGACTGACCTGATTCTCATGCCCTGGAACATCTCTGTGCTGGTGTGGAAGGGCAGGACTGTGGTGGCATTCACTCCAGGACAGTCCAGCAGCCCCAGGGTCAGGCTCTCCATGAAAGCAAAGGATGAGGCTTTGGAGGTGCAATAGTCAATGGCACCAGGGATGGCTGACAAGGCCAGGACAGAGTTCAGGCAAACAATGTGCCCATTCTGGAGCTCCAGCATCCTTGGCAGGAATGCTTTGGTGGTCTGAAGAATAAGAGAGTTAAAAGAAGAAAAGAAAGGAAGAAAAAAAAATTGCTTAGCAGTGATACAACAAAACCAGCACTGACTGAAAAAAATAAGGTGACACAGACACAGCAAGCCCAAGTGCTCCTGTTCATTATGTCAGGAAAGGAATGGCAAAGGATCTCGTTGTTTTGTCATTTTCTGAGATTCTAAGAGGGCAAAGTTTGTGTAGAAACACATGAAAAGTCTTTCCTGGCATACATATAAGCAGTACCCCCAGATAAAGGCCATGAACAGAGTGCCTTCTATGCTTAAGAACTTTCACGGGATAAAGTCTTCAACTAAGTGATGAAATAACAAGAAGCTCTTTTCATTTCTATTGTCTGATTCAAAATTGACTGAGTTTCACAGCTCCCTTCCCTGTAATCCCACATGCCTCTGATGTTCCCTTCACATCACCATACAGGAAACTCCTCTGAGAGCTCAGGCTTTGACAAAGACATCAAATGCTTTACTGGAAATCAAAGAATGGGAATAAAGAGCATCAAATACTGAGTACTACTGAAAAAATTATGTTTATTTTTGGCCTCTTTCCTCCAGCCTTTGCCTCTCACATTGTTTTTTCTCTCTTGTTTTCAAGACAGACTGGTTTTACCAAGCATCCCTTAGAAAGACCTACTGACTGTAATCTGTCACTCTCCTTCCCAACACTGACTACATGGGACAGAAGAGCTTATCTCACCCAGAACTGTCCCAGGGTGTTTATGTGCTGGGATTTGAGCAGTGCATCGTCGTCGCTGTCCATCAGGCTCTTCCCATGAACCACAGCAGCATTGTTCACCAGGATGGTGATGTCACCCACCTGCAAAAAAAAAAGCTTGTGACAAATGGTATCTCTCCTCACAAATCAGCCATTTCCATTGGAGCTGAATAGCCATTATTGCTCAAATACATTGTTATTTTCATAATTTTTGACATTCCTGCCTATGGGCCTTGTAATCCTTTGGATCACCTCACACAGGTAGCTGGACTTTGTACGATCTTATCTTCATGGTCACTCTTCTTTTTTCCCTAATATATTTTTTCTCATCAAACACTGAATCACAAAATCACAGAATTGTTAAGGTTGGAAAAGATCTTTGAGATCATCAAGTCTAACCATCAACCTGGATCCACCACTGTGTTCAGCACTAACCCATGTCCCCAAGTGCCACATCCACATGGTTTCTGAACACTTCCAGGGACGGTGCCTCCACTACTACCCTGGGCAGCCTGTTCTGATGCTTTACAACCCTTTCCATTAAAATGTTTTCACTAATATCTAATCTAAAACCTCCCTTGGTGCAACTTGAGGCCATTTCCTCTCATCCTGTCCCTGTTCCCCGGGAGTGGAGCCTGACCCCCCTGGCTGCACCCTCCTGTCAAGGAGTTGTGCAGAGCCAGAAGGTCCCTCCTGAGTCTCCCTTTTCTTCAGAGTGAAGCCCCCAGCTCCTTCAGCCCCCTCACAGGCAGTGTTCTCCCAGACCTTTTCCCGCACGGCCTTGGCTTGCTGATAGACTTCCTCACGATTTCCAACATCACAGATGAAGTAGTGGCACTCTGTCCCCATCATCCTGATCTCCTCCGTGGTCTCCTTCAGGCATTTCTCAGTCCGACCCCACAGGATGATCTGTAGCAAGAAACTTTTGTTAGAGTCGAACTGCTTCTGTTTCATATCGAAAATAATTAAAACATGCTTCTGACTTCAACAGTTTGATGGAAATCTTTGATGTGTTTTTACTGCCAGGGCTGTTGTTTTGCTTCATTTAAGAAAAGCAATGACTTTCTGTTACATGGGGAGTATCAAGTGAGACCTGTGTTCCACTGCTGATCCTCTGTTTACAGATTCTTTACAAGCAACACAAGCTAAAACAAAAACTCAGATCTTAAGCCTAATGTGACTGGTATATGGAACGTTTGGAAATTTTTCTGTATAATGTAATTTCAAATCTCTCCCTCTTTTTGCTAAACACATATACAGAATGACAAATTCATGCTAAAACCACAGACCTTCCTGAATATCTGGTGTGTTCTCTACTTCTTGTTTTACATATGGAGATAAAATCTGCTCTGCAGTAAAATGTATTTTTTCAGCCTAGTAATTACTTGCAATGCTGACTGCAGGCTGGTGTCTCAGGTGCATTTCAAACAAGTGTTCATTCTACAACAGACTTCTAAAGTGAGAAATTTCAAGCATGAATTTATTTTTCAGCTCCTATATCTAGGATTTCACTTGCCACTCCCTTTTAACACAAAAAAAAAAAAATTAAACACTGCTTATTGTACAAAGAAAATTCTGAATATTTATAGAACAAACATTCAAATAATGGAGCATGGATCTGATTTACAATGAGACACAACTGGCCAACCCTATCTGCATTTCTACACCATCAGTGAGGTCAGAAATAGAAATAACTTGAAAAGTCACCAGGTTCCTTAACTTGCATCATTGGGCTTTGTCCAATTCTTTCTAGTGAGGCAAAAACATTGAGTTTGAAATGGGGCTTCCACCACTGTCCTTCAAACATTAGTCTGCAGATAAACAGATGTAACCACAATATTTTTTCTGAGTATGCAACCTTATTTGCTATTTCTTTTAAGGCTACTGGAAGGAATATCATTTCATCTCTGTTACTTAAGACATCTATGAATGAATTCATCTATGGCTTTTGCTCTTCAACTAAGTCTTCTCAGCACTTATCATGTTATAAATGGTGACTCACTGTCATTCTGCAAAAAATAAATTACTGAATGGAGCATGTTACTGCAATCAGCTGACTGTTCTGTGACTCTAAGAGCAAGATCCAAAAGAGAAAGAAGAAATGGTTGCTGCATTGAAAATGCAAAACTATGGTGCTATTTCCAAGCATGTGTGATCCAGGATTATAGTTCCTTCTCACACTACTGTGTATTGAGTCTGTATGAATCTGACCACCATATTGACTTTTTAATGGTTAAAAATAAATACACTTACACTTCAAAGATTAAAGAATCTTTGAGTTTTCCGAAAGTTGAAAGAACACAAAGAAAAAGGTCTGAATTGCATCACTGCTTATAGCTCAATCCCTGCAATTAACTTAATAACAGCAAGATGAACATAAAAAAATTATATGTGCAGTATTCTTACCCCACAACAAATCTCTGGCAGAGAGCTTTAACATGCTTATTTTTAAGGACTAGCTAAGCTTATGTCATAACTGGTACTAAAACTAATCTCTGGCAGGGTCAGAGAGCTCTTTAGTGTGCCCGAGCAAGTTTCTGAAATGCAGAAGTAAAATGCAGAAGTACCCAAATCCTCAACCACTTCCTAAACAAGTTACATTTACAATTAATCCCATTTCCATGTCATTGGCACATCTGCGAACACAAACATACCCGGACTGATAAGATTTATATCCTCAAATTCTCCAGAGCACTAACAAATCTGGTTAACCAGAAACTTCAGAGTGTGTATAAATATGCCAGAGCCATTTCATGGGAAATCTTATCTCAGGGGAAGTAATTTTCAAGGAAAAAGCTGTGATCACACTTAAAAACTGTAAGAAAGCATATGGCTGAAATTGCAGCTTGTGCACTGGCCTGGCTTCTAAAGTCTCAGCGTATCACCCTTGGCCATCAGGGCTTGGCATCTCCTCAAAGCTTGTAAAACTGATGGCTATTTACTCACTTCTGATCCCAGGGCTAGACCGAGGAATATTTTTCATGTGTACACTGCAGACTTGAAGGGAAATCAAGAACATGTGAGAAATTTCACAAGCTCTCAGGAAGTATTTACAAAATACTGTTCAGCTGCAAGCACATGCACACTTGCTCTCCCTTTCACAACCCACATGGAAAGGGGAGGAAAAACCTCTGTGGAAAGGGAAGGAAAAAACCACTAAAAAATGTTAACTGCAAACATTGAGTTTGATGCTCAGAGAGTTTTGCATCGGGGTGAACTTCACCCTCTTTGCAGGGTTGGATTAGTCAATGTACACACTAAAAAATGAAGTGACTTGTTGAAGAGTGATGGAAGGTAGGACGGGAAGAGGAGAGAAAGAGAAATAAGGTGTCAGACAAGGAGAGTGTAAGGCAGGAAACTGTGCTCACATATCTTATACTCCAGCGCTTCACACTGCTATTGCTGAATAAAAAGTAGATCCCTCACTCTTCACTTCAATCTGTTTCAAACATCCATATAGCCTCCTATTCCCAGGAGCTACCACTGACGCATTGAATGTCAGGAAACATACATGGAAGAATAGTTAAGCAAAGGACAACCTGTCAAAGGAACATCTGTCTGTGATGCAACTCTTGGACATACTATTTTTTTATGCCCCAACAGTTTCATTGAGACCTTTAATATCCTATAGGCAAGTCTTGCAAGGTGACCCCATTAAAATCTGGGCCATCTGGGGAAGACAGAATTTGCTGCTTATCCTGCTGACAACATTAATTTCAACACTGACTTCTTTCCATGAGAAGTTTCCGTGTCTTTGATACTGTCCACACTCAGGTGAAGGCTTCAGCCTGTGTAAGAGAAAGGCAGTAAATAAAAGACCATTCTTTTGTGAGAGTCCCTGATGACCCAGTGGGAAGTGAGGGCTCCTGCCATCATTTCTGCTACTTTTTACAGATGGATAAAACTCAGAACTCGATACAATGTGCTTTTGGTCCAAACTCAATACAATGTGCTTTTGGTCCAAATTCAAGCTTGACTGCTCCTATGAGATCATATGAGACTTTAAATTTCTCTCTTACATCTGGCCAGACTGAATTGGCACAGGCTTCCCCCCAGCCTCCCAGGACATAAGATCTTACAGTGAGACAAGTCTGGAGTTGCTGCATTTGTCTCACAGTTGAGGCTTCTGTTGCTGCTGAACATCTTTATGAAGGGCTTGGTTTAGCCTTTCTGCATAGGCAATACAGCAGTTTTCTGATGTTTTCTGGGTCCTTACTCTCCTGCTGCCCCCTGAGATTTTCTACAAACTCCTCAGTTCTCTGCCCTCCTGCAAAATGTGCCATTGGCGATGATCATTCATGTTCTCAGTGCTCCAGAACAAACCCTTCTGTTCCCTGTTGACCTGATGAGCCACTGTGGGGCTGTGGTTGTTTGCTGCTGCTCTGTGAGCTCCAGTTACCCAAACACTTGGCTCTTCACTTCCCTTGGGATGCAACCCTTGGGATAAAGGAATATTTTTCTCTGCTCAGTAAACATCAAGAAAGGCATCACTTGACTTCACTCTGCCCCAGCTGGGATTTGAGGGCTCTGCATTCATGAGGAGTCCAGACCTGTGGTTTCGGAAATGGTCCATTTTATTGGGAAGCATGATTTTTCAAACGTAGACATGGGGCTCAGAGTCTGGTCTGTCTCCTCTTTCCTTTCTAAGTGCAAGTCTAAATTGGCAAAAAGCGTGTCCCAAATGGAAGCTGAGAATGACTCCAACAGACACAGAAGTTCCTGTCTGGACAGAGGAAAATGAGAAGGAATAAGGAGAGGCACTGTGTTCATTATTTCCCAGACTGTCAGGATGCTGCACAGCCACCCATTCACCGTAACTTAGTGGTGGACAGAGGAATATTGGACATACTATTTGGATAAATTCTTGGACAGGGAGTTTTCCATGCTGGAAAGAATCCAGCCCTTATTTCTTCCCCCTCTTCATCTCTCGCGATCCTCCCCTGCCTGCCTGTTCCTGCTGCACCAGACACGCTCTCCTTTCACAGAGTTACTGACCAGAAAATTGGCGAGGGCAGGTGCCCGGGGAGGTGGATAATCCTGCTCCAAGGCTTCCTGCCCACGCTTACCTCGGCATGACCCCGGGCTGGCAGCAGCCAGGGAGGCAGGTGGAATGCGAAAGCCATCCCTGACGCTCCAGGCTGCCAGAGGCAGCAGGGCAGGATCCCGCTGCAGGACACAGGGAAGAAGAGATTGATGATGAGGGAGGAACTCTACCTGCCCTCCTCCCCTTGATGAACTTCAAAGTAGGCAAGGGCTGTGACATCACACTTGGTGCAGATTTTCCCAGGATTTATTAATGGATTTTTGCAAAACAAACCTTATCTGTCGATCTGGAGTCATAGAACTCCTTATCTGACCTTAAGAAAATCCTTTCAGCTGGAGGGGCAGGCACTGCATCCTCTGCTCCCAGAGGATTAACTCTGGATCCTTTAACTCTGGATTTAATCTGCTAATGAGGCCTGTCCCGAGGTCAGAGGGGAGTCAGAGGGAAGGGTTTTGCTGCTGTTGGACTAAGGCAAGGCTGTCTAACAGGGACCTGCACTGCCTTCGTGCCAAAAGCTCCAGTCCTGACTGCAGGGCCAAAGCCTGACTTTCACCATAACACAAGAAGAGTTATGCTTCTGACCACCGCAAAATCAGATAAAGCCACTCATTTATATAAACTGATTTAGACTGAAGCTGTTATCAACCACAATATAAACATGTGATCAATGCTTCCAGAGTCTGAAGGATATTACCAGCGCAGGACACAAGGTTAGAGCTAACTTTACATCATTTACAAGGCTAGTTAATTTGTTCAGTCTGATTTTACTGCTAGCACAATTCAAGAACGGCAGCAAAGGAATGTTGCCCTTTTACATCGTCAATTATTTTGGCACTGTATCTTCAGCAAACCCGCTGTGCTAGAATTTCTGCCTCCAGTGAGCTGGAGCAGTACTGGAAAGGTGTCCTACCACAATTGCCACTATTGGGTTGTATTTGGGTAAAGAACTGTTCACTCTTGGTCTTTTACAGCACAAGGTGGGTTGTGATTAGCAGATATAACTTCCATTCTGAAAGTTTCTCCATTTTACGATTCATGAAGCAATTCTCTGATATAATCTGAAGACACTGAAAGATTAAAGTGTTGCAGAGAGACACAAATGCCCTTCCTGCCTGATCTCATTATTGCTGCCTCCACAAATCAACCACAACTCCCAGTCCCAGATCAGCAGAGATAGGAAGTAGTTGGTAGGTCAACACATTTCATTCCCCCTTTCAACCTCCTTCCTAGTCTAGGGGAACAAAAGTTGCTCTGTGTGAGCTGGTATCTGTAATTGCACAGACCTTTGTTCAAACACAGAAAGCCTTTCTGCGCCCAACACTCAGTTCCTGCATACTTTTAGGAAGTACAAAGTGTAGATAATCCACTGAAGTATGCCAGCCTTATCCCTCTATATTCACAACGCCTGGTAGTACTAACTCACAGTTTGTCCTCCGAAAAAATGCATTCCAGTGTGTCCCATAATCCTGGCAGAGTTTTGCATATCGTGAGAAAGGGAAGCTAAATCCCACAGCCTCAAAAGCTCCACGTCTTTTGCCTGTCAATGGCAGAAGGGTTTTCTCCTCCACCCCTTCCCCTCTCTTGGCCCCAGGCAAAGGCAGACAAGTTCTTTCAGGAGCTCGCCATGGGAGAGGCAGCTAAAGGCTGATTACTGGAAGAGGGAAAGGTGTGGCCCTGCAGTGTGAAAAGCCAATCTTTGCTTTAGAAAGGAAAAAAAAGAACCTTGTGGTGCCTGAAGTAGGTCAAAATACTTAACCCAGCCCTTTAGTGACACTTCTATAAAGGTAAGCAAACAAAACAGGCCAGTGGAGAATTCCTCTCAGTTCCCACAGCGAATATCAAAGCTGCAAAGGACAGGTATGAGAAAAGTTGCATGTTAACGTGGAGAATAAAGAGAGTAAGCCTCCGTATCAATTTTACATGCAAGCTTTTCAAGATTACTATTTAGCAGTTGCAAAGCCCATAAGAATTGAATTTAAATTTAATCCTGCCACCCTGGTAAACACAAACCACAGAGTTTATTATAAACTGGTTTAAGTCCAGGAGTAACATATAGTAATGAGATTAAAAGTTAGGGCTAAAGAGACTTCAGAAAGTGACTAAAGGAGTGAATTCCAATCCTTTTAGTCTGGAGTCAGAACTTTTATTAGTTTATATGTTGACTTAGCACTCAATGGGATTAACATTATTCACCTAAACAACAGTCAATTCCAGATGTACCCCAGTCATCCCTTTTCCCCCCTTTAAAGTAACCAAACAGCACCTAAAAATGTCACAGAGGAGTATGTCAACACCTGCCTGCTGTTCAACAGAGGCCTTCCTTGGAAAGAAAATGTGTGATTTTCTGTGTGCACACAGGCATTTAAGACCAGCTCCCCCTAAAGAAGGGAACAAATGCCCACTGTTCTCACAGTCAGGACTATGTAAGGACAGGTGGCCCCATGCTGACTTTTTTTTTTTCCCAGTGTTTTTTTCCAATTCCTTTCGTCTGCAGCATGAACTGCGACTCCAGACTGCCTTGGGAGCAACTTCCCAGCTCTGCTCGGAGCAGCGGAGGAAGGGCAAGGGTGAGGGTTGTTTGCAAGGAGAGGTCAGGCAGGAGTCAGCCTTTACAATTCCATTAACGCTGGGACAGGGTCAAACCGAGTGCACGTTCCAACAAAATGCACCAAGTGGCCACAAGCTGTCACCCTGGAAGGTCCCTGGAAGCATCTGCGGGGGGGGAAAAAAGGACTTTTAATGGTGAATGTCTTGCCACACCATGTGTGAGAACCGGCCGCTGCTCCAGGGATCCAAAGCACACAAAGAAATATCCTGCGGTAAGATTCTCTGGCGGCAGCGCAGGGAGAAGTGGCGAATCTGGGGGTGGGGAGAGGGGTTAGAAAAGTTCTTTATTTGAGGTAAGGCTTTGGAGATATCCACCAATAGAAATATAATACTCCACCCTGCAAAAATAACTAGTGTGCTGCTGCCGCCTCCGTTTGCTTGGCATGGCATCCCTATAATCCAGATTCCTATAAAAATGTCCACAGAGATCTCAGGAAATTGTGGGGAGGGTAAATATGCAGGTGCAGAAAGCCCTTTTGTCCTGCAAGCGCAGCAGACAAGATGAAGGGATAGAAAGTCAGTAAATAACATTTCAAAGGGGAAAAAGAAATTACTATGATGGTCCAACAGCACATTTCAGCATCACTGAAGTTTAGCTGTGTGCACATTTTTCTCCCAAAATGCTGCTTTATTATTTTTACTTACTGCATATAACTCTCTGGGTAAAGAACCTGTGGCAGGTTAAATGTTCATGTTAGAGAGCTAGACATTTACTACAATGCAAAGTTATGTCTACACTGAACAGTAACTGTTCTTGGAAATCTAAAAAAAATCCAAAAGTTAGATTACAAGGTAATGCTAGGAGAAAAGGACATGTGGAATTAAAAAGTGGCTCCAATACAGTATTATTTCATCTGACTGGGCAAAACTGCCCACAAATTGCCTCTTCAACCAACAATTAACTGAAAAGTCTGCTACTTCTTAACTAAAAAAATGGGAAAACCCGACAATACAAATGTATGTAAAAGAATTAAAAGAGCTACACACTGGGTGCCAGTCAAAGTGGATTCTTCTGTAGAGTTTGCCTTTCTATTTCTAAGATTAATTCTGGAGCAGAGCAGCCTAACTTTGAAATGCTGGGTGGTTTTAAGTTCCAGTGTAGAGGGCTGGCCACTGCATCCCCCCAGGGACAGCACTGACTCCTAGGCTAGACCCTGCACAGCTTATAAAATCATTAGTTATGCTGCATTATCAGTTTAAAGAATTGTCAGCTTTAATTCAGAACACCTTCAGTTTTGCTCCAAGCTAAATTATGATGAGCAATTCACCAGCACTTCACTTATTTTGGGGAATATATAAAAAACTCTCTACAAGCTCTATAAAAATAAAAAATATAGATTTATCAATAGATGCTATACGCCAAACACCACTGAAAAGAAAAACTAGGGAAGGGTTTAAATTTGTTAAGCTGGGAGAAGGTTTGCAACAGAAACAGCCACAGAAACCTAAGGGTGAATAATGTTCCCAATGCTGTCATTATAAACTGCCCTCCAGAAAGGGCTAAAATATGCTCCAGATCATCCATGTGCATAATAGGATGCAGCTCTTGACTGAAAAAATAACTTCTCCCGTGAGGTTACTGAAGAAGTATTGGAGTTAAAATAGCCTGCCTTAAATTTCTGTATAAACTGAACACCAGCAACTGCTCCAGACAAGCTCCCCTACAAGCCTCTCTCTGCCTCTAGAAAAAGAGAACTGCTATTTTCAAATCGTGTAAAAGCTGTCAAAAGGTGCCTTTCTTATAAGAATTTTAGTTGAAGAAATAAAGGACACTGCTTAGAAGAAAGCTGCAATATTGAAATGCTTAACTGGTTGCCTATCTTTTCATGTGCTTTTCAAAATGTTATTTTTTAATGGTGGCTGTTGCTATGCAACAGAGCAGAATCTCTCAAATCTATTCATGAGTTGTACAAATGGCAGTTTTCAGGACATATTTAACTCTCTCAGTCTATTAAGTCAAAGAAGGAGGATGGGAATCAGAGGACTGCAAGCTCCCAGACCACAACCCCCCCAGGGTTACAGCATGGCTTAAAAAGGGTCTTTCACTGATTATATAATTTTTTTCAATACGCTGTTAAGATGAAGTAGCTACTTTGCTTTCAAGAAATGTGAAAAACAGCACAGCTCTGTTAAATAAAATTATATCTAAATGTAAAAACAAAAGTTTTATACATGTTCATTACTTTTAGCCAGAAATGATCAAAGCAATTCAAATTCAGATTCTGCCACAATGGTAGTTATTTAAACAAGAGGTGCTGGTCAGGCAGTCACAAGTCCAGCTCTGGCATACTCCTAACTTACAGTGCCTGGAAGTTACCATCTTTTGGATGTGACTGCATGCTTTTCAGGCCCCTGCAATGCAAAATGAAGTTAATTCGCTTCAATGTGAACATAAAATCAATGAAGTTATCACAGAATGAGACAAACCTGACTTTCCAATAAAATAAACTATATAAAGTAACCTGGTCAGTAACTGAGATTTAGCTGAGGGGCAGAAATAGAATATTGAGGCACAATAATACTCAGTGTGTTCAAAGGTAGTCACAAGCACAGCTCTTTGCCTGAAGGGTTCCCTCCCTGCCAGCAGCTTCAGAGCACTGGGGATCTGGAAACTGCTCCAAGAAAGTGTGTGAAATTTAGCCCTAAAAAAACAGGCCTATTTTTGGTTGACTCACATCCACTTTTTGCTTCCACTGAAATATAAGTGACAAACCCAACTGAAGTAAATGGCCTGAAGGACAGCAATCCCCACGTGCAGCAGTGATGGATTGTCAGTGCTGGAATTGCACTTAGAAACCTGGATCCTGAAACAAATAACACTACTTGGCCTAAATATGAAGCTCAAATGCAAACCAAAAGTGTTTTAACTGTTTTTACTGATTCCAGTGGCTAAAGAAACCATTCTAACTTCATCCCAAATATATCCACTCCCTCTGAGATAGATCTTTATTCAGTCAATAACCTGCATTCTGATTATTTAGTGCTTTTACAATTTCAACAACCTGAAAACGTGTAGTTTATAATTTTATATAATCTATTTTATAAACATAATTTATTTTCAGTGGTTAAGAATTTTCTATCTCTTATTGTCCCTTCCAAGTCAGTGAGGAAAAGAAACTAAAATCACTTTATAGATGTAAGATGCTCTTCTAAATTACTGGTTTTGCACAAATGTTGGACTAAGATGTGACGGTGTCAGTGGTCAAAGGCATCAGGAAAGCTCAGTGAGAGCTGTAAACAAGTGCAGTGATGTCAGGAGGAGCTGGCTGACCCACTGCTGAACTCTGGCTCTGAAGGACACACAAAGTGCCAGATCCCTTTCCCACACATGTGTGCATACACCCCCCACACACCTCCTTTCATCAGAAAAGGTGTCACAGAACAATCTGCCACAGTTACACATCATCATCCAGGGAAATAAACCCTGGAACCCCTTTTGATGGCTAAAGACTTTGCTTTTGAAGAGACAAATCTACTTCCATAAGCACATCAAATATAAACACAGCACGGACAGTGGTCTCTAAGGGGCCTGGATTACAATCCAGTAACAAGCAGCAGAAAGCTACAGCATTGCACAACCAGCACATCCAAACCCAAAATCAAACGGCTTGGTTCAGCAAGGCAGGACTCCTGCATTTCCCAAGGGCCTTGGAAATATTCTGACATAATTCCTGACAGCTCACTGTGGCCAGAGCCAGCCCTGAACTGTTACCATTTGGGAAAGAAGCACTTGTACCAGCTGGATGCCTTTAATATCCCACTTGGAAGCATGACCTCGTCTCCTTAAGGCTGAGTTTGTCCTCACTGGGAAGGTTTTTTTAGGAGTTGGGTATAGGGAATTTGAGGCTTCAGTCAACATCAAACCAAGCTGCTGAAAGGGGGTGTCAGGATTTTCCATTCCCTCTCCACCAAGCTTCGCCCAGGGAAGTACTGATCAGAGACAAGCTGTCTGTGTTTACTGCCAGCAAGGAGATTGAAATGACAGATCGAAGACAAACACTAATTTAATGTTCATGTCGAAAATATCTGACTGCCCACTATTACTGCAGATCCATTCTGCTGAAGAGCATGGAAAGACAAACTGCTCAGTGCCTTTACAGCAACACTCTTCACTTCCATAATTTAGGCCTGATATATTTGAGATTTTTCTTGAAGTCCAGTAAAAAGATTACCTAAGAATGTCTGCTTTCAGGTAGAATGGTGCACGTTTGTCAGCTCTTCAGACACAAAGAAAATCTTGGGTGTACCTGGTGATTCAAAGGGCAAACAGAACAAAGTCCAATTATAAGCACATAAAAGATCCTGGTTGTTTGAGTGGTGACTTCTGTCTTCTAAATATAAGCCTGGCCATAAAGGAGACATTTGCTCCTTAGTGAAGCTTCTAAGAAACACTAAAGATCTTTAGTGCCTGAAGTTTGACTTTCTGTTACAGGCCAGCACTCACAGAAGTTCTGACAGCAGGATTCTAGTCCAGGACTTACTAGGAAAGAGTACCTACCAAAATGACAAAGAGTACCCATGGATACATCTGTACTGCTCAAGAGAAGGGAAGGTGACTGAGTGAGAACTCCATTTGCACTTATTTTAAATGGCTCTTACACTGAGATAAGAGAAGAAATATATTATTAGCCAAGTCACACCAACTGCAACCCCACCTTTATACAGACTCTTTCTAATCTGTAGCTAAAACTGTGTCATACTACAGGATAATCACAGATAGAGTCTTTCCAGGCATCATTTTTATACCACCTCAAAATATGTATAATTTTATGTTGGTTAAGTGTATTCAGAGGTACAGCTGTCACTGGTTACACACTGAGAGCCAGGTTTACCTCACAGGCAGACACCTAAAGCACAACTGATTCAGCAGAGCTGCATTTGTGCTTTCAAACATGATTTTATTACTATAAATGGAGCACTGACACATTTGCTCAGGCAGTGTAGGACAACAGAAATCCCTATGTTAACCAAAACAAATAAGCTCTGCAGCACTGCAGTCAGTAAATTGTAATTAAGAAGGTGGCAACATAAGGGCAGCTGTCCACAAAATCCCATTGTAATTATGCATAGTTTATGGCTAAACTAATGGGATGAACAATTTAAATTAATTACAAACTCTGCCAAGGTACCCATCTATTCCCAAGTCTATTAATTAGAATCAATTTAATCCCCACTGGGATAAAGGTCAAACAACATGTATTTGACCCTCTTCTCCTGGCGTCAGTGTTATCAGCCAATGGATCTGGCAGTGCCTGGGTCTGACTTGTTCGACTCTTCAGGATGTTGACAGGATGCTTTGAAGAACAGAGTCTGGGCCCAGCTAAAAAAAATCCCTCATAATTTCTGCTTTATATTCCTGATAAGCACGGGTTTAAAAATGCCAGAGCTTATTCTCTCTCGGTGGTCAGCCCTGAGCTTGTTCTCTGTCTTTCCTTTTCAGTCTCCCTTTCCTGCAGAAAACCTTGAAGCAGCAATTGTGTTAGATTTGTGTCTTTGTTTGGGACTGGGATCAAAGTGAAAGTGAACACTAAACACTAACTAGCATTTGTTATTGGATTTTAAAACAAATACTCAAACTTGTACTCAATACTTAAATACTCAATCATTAGCTGACATTTTCAAACTGCTCAGAAGGAAAGATTCCAAAATTCTAGACCCTTGTCCAATTTTATGGGAAGGCAGTCAAGAGAACTGTTACTTTTTTCCCTCTCACAGAACTAATCAACCAGCTGCTTCTGTGAACTTCATCATTATCATCTATTTGTCCTAATTCTTTGGGGTTTTTTTTTGTTTTTCTGGGATTTTAAAAATTGCCTTTATACTTCCATTCCTCTCAGGTTACTCTCAGGCCAAGTTCCTGGTCTTTGCTCTGGAAGTTTGATCTAAAACCAGACAGTTCTTGATATGACGACTTTGGATGTTGCTGGTCTCTTTGAGAAATACACTCTGAATTGAGTGTATTTAGAGATTTCTAAGTTCCTCCTGTGTAATTTTACTATCCACTGCACAGTATCACCTTAATAAAGCAGGTTTCCACAGCAGCCTTAAGAATAATAAAATCTTTGTTTGCTTTAAAATGTTTTAGTCAAATGCTTAGGACTGTATTGCATGGATTATGGTCACTCTTAAAGCAAATTACTGTGCCTGGCTAATTAAATCAGACATTAGCTCAACAGCATGTTTGATTGTTTTATAATGCAGTAAAAACTACCTACAGTGCTTCAGATGGAAACAGTTCTACAAATCTGAGACTTTTTCTAGCCTGTGCCAGAGCCATGACATAAACGCAACATAAATACTCAGCAACACTTTTACAAGTCACTGTAGGTGATGAAACTACACAAATAAAATAGGGATGAATCACTTCAGATAAGTGGCATGAAACATCATGGCCCAAAACCTTCCTGTCAGCCCTGAAGTTCAGAAAATCTGCCTTTTTCCTTCCTGTGATACAAATGAGACTGAGAATTGTGGAATCAGACTATGAATGAGGCTCTGGATGTCCTCTGGTCCAAGCCCCTGCTCAAGATCAAGCACCTCATCTACTGCTTTGACCAGGTCAGCTCATTTTGAATTTTACTGCCTTCTCCTCCAGCTTGCCAGATCTGAGCCTCTGTTTTCACTTCCATGGTATTCATTTTAACTTTGCCCATACTCCCATCACCTTTCATTTAGCATCAGGTCTACTGCAGCCTTTACCTCCCAGCATTAATTTTTAAAACAACCTGTCTGTTTTCTACCACACTTCCTGCACCTCTCTAAACATTCTTCAGAACTCTTTACTGCTACTTTTCAAACCCCACCTTAAAACTTCCATTGCTGTGATGCCTCTCCCAAAACTTTGAACTGGCTCAACAAGTGGTGCTGCAGTCTCTGGCTTTAATCAGCAGAGTTCTGTGTTGGTACTCATTGTCACCTTTTGTTTTTTATCTCCACTGTCACATTTATTTATTTTATCCCTGCCAACCCTGAGGTCAGCATCATCTTTTGCTATTGTTCTTATAGAGCACATTTAGCATCTTTATGCTAAACAGTCTTTGGTGTGAAGTCAGTTTTTGAGGCACTGCAATCACATTAATATATAACCTCATCTTTAAAACGTTAAGATTTTTTACAGCATTGGCACAGTCCTCGTATTTAGTGGGAAGCCTCATTTAACTGCCTTGGTGCCAGACCTTCAGCATGTTAAAAAGTGCTGGATCTTGGTGTGCCAACACAGCATGGTCTCAATTGGGACAATATTTTCTCATGACATCACCGTATCTTGATGGGAGATGACAAGACTGTAACTCTGCAAGTACCACTTCTTGTTAACATTATTTATTCTCCTTACAACATACCCAGCAACAAAAGACAGGTATGTTCCAAATTATAAGTTAAAACAGCTCCAGCCCAAGCTGCTTCACAGACACCAAAGATCTGAAAGCTGATAAATTCTGGCGGTGCCTGCCAGGCAGAGACACTTATTCAGCATGTTATTCCAACTGCTGGCCTTGGCACCAGCATCCAGCACAGGCTTCATGCCATCACTGCCTGGGACTCCAAACAAGGGCTCTTCTGCCCATCCTTAAATCCAATCAACAAAGTAGGGAGCTGCCAACAGGAAGCCATTAAATAAAGCTGCTGTCAGGATATAATCTTTGGAGAAGTAAAGCCTTTCTGGAGACCATAAAGCCACCCAATCGGATCTATGCTCTCATAGTTTACCAAAAGTTTCAAATTAATGTATTATTTCACATGACATGGAAAAACATTCACTCCCCAGCTCTTCTCATGTACTTCTGGTTGCTGATAAGTTGTGACACGCTCTACTAGTTCACTGTAAGATTAAGTGCTTAAATTTAAGGAAGATTAAAGTAACCATCATTTAACATATCCCTGAAGCTGCTGCATTCCTATGGTGGTTTCTTTCCAACCACACACACAGAGAAGAGATTAATCACTTACAACCTCATATTTGCACTACAGGTAAATATTCTCATTACACTAAAATATCTACAGCATAGAAAATGTGCACTTTCCTTTTAGATTACATTATCCTTTTCACACAATGTCAGATTGCCTTTTCCAAATGATCACTTTTTTGCATTTCAAAATGACTACACAGAAATTCATTAGACACATGGGCTGTATGTCATTGTGGTACCACCACAGGGCAGGAAAAGCATTCAGAATGGGGACAGTTGCTCATCTGGCAAAAGTTTCTTGACACTGAAATCTAAATCTAAATCTAAATATATATATATATATATATATATATATATATAAATTTTACACTGAGTCTTTTAAAACCAGGCCACCTTAAACGTAGTGCACCACGCTGGCATATTGCACTGGGTAATGTACATCAGAACTGTGTCCATTTCTTTTATAAACCTAATTTTAAAGGCTTTCTGGTTTCATTATGTTAAGTCATGATGCCTGTTAAAAACAAGTACATGGTGATTAATAGGATTCTGAGGAAAATCAGGTCTCTTCAGCTCTGAAAGCATGTGATTTTAAACCAGCTCTTTTCCTTCTATTGGGACTAATATTCTCTGGGGTGGCCAGATCAGGTCTAGTCATGTTCTGAGCTGAGGAGGAATGAATGTGTCAGAAATCAGTTATTACTTGCAGAACAAAAGTGTCTCCTTGACAACTAGCCCAGCACATGGGATTTTAAAGCTGACAGAAGCAGAAGGGCTTGCTAGGGTTCCTGCAGGGATCTCATGCCTTCCCACCCCTTCCCCATTCCCTCAGCACATGGTCAGGAATTATACACCTTTGTACATTATAAAAGAAAGGGTTCCAGGTTTGGAACACCAGACCACATCTGGATGAAGTCTGGTGCATATTCCCATTCCAGTGCACCAGGAATTTGATGCCAGGCAAGAGATACTCTCCAATGCAGTTTAGCAAGACTCTTCTATAGGCTCTGAAAGTGCCATCAGAGATGAATGTTTGAGAGTTACTGATATTTTAAGACATTTTGGAATAAGAACTCTTACTGAATCCATGGGAGACACTCATAAGCTTTTGTTCTGCACTTCC
Source organism: Peucedramus taeniatus (assembly GCA_013400575.1). Lineage (NCBI taxonomy): Eukaryota > Metazoa > Chordata > Aves > Passeriformes > Fringillidae > Peucedramus > Peucedramus taeniatus. Next base: position 165,666 of record WBNO01032358.1, on the reverse strand, counting down.
AAAACAGCCACAGCTCTGAAACAGCAGCAGTGGCTGTCTCTTGCCCTCACTTCAGGAGATCAGCATTAATTTAATATCCAGCTCTAGTCACAGTGCAGTTAATCCTTGATCATACAGCATTGGTATGTGTTATAAAGAAGTTTTTAGAAGGTATATACTAATTCATACAAATCAGGACAATAATATATGGGCCATTCACTTAAAAGTTGGATTCAATAATCCTTGTGGGGTCTCTTCCAACTCAAGAGTATTCTGTGAAATCTATGAACTAATATGTCAATGTGATTCATAAAGACCAAAGTGAAATATTCATAGACCTACAGATGCAGTTTGTGTGGGAGGAGTGTGCCATTGATAAACTCATCTCAAAACTTGCCAGATTTTCCATTACTGGGAATACAAGGCTACATTCTAAGACCTGATACCATTTTTTTTTACATAACCTCTCTCCAATTCTCTTAGCCTAAACACAAAATGCCCTCAAATCTTACTCAGCTAAACCCCTCCAGTTATACAAGGCTTTCAAGCACTTGTAATTCCTCTGAGGTTTTCAGCTCTGTTGGAGAAAGTGAAACACTGAGGGAAACTCCACGTTCCAGCAGCAGTGTGGGCTTGCACAGCTCTCATCCATCCTTTCCTTGGTGCTACTTCCTCCCTCAACTTCTTCCCATCCCAACTGTCACTGAACTGAAAGAGGACAGCACAATGAAACAACAAAAATCTTCCAAAATGCAGACACTGAGGTCTAACCTTGAAAAATGCTGTGAAAATACTGATGGAAAGAACAGTTGAAATTTCAGGGTTGTTGGGTTTTTGTGGAAAGGCCCAAGAAACTCTTCCAAAGTCACTGTCAGATAAACAAGAATTCTAAATTACATACTAGAGTTGGGGAATCTATTTCTGTCCTATTATTAACATCTTTTTCAGTTACTTTTCTTAGATTTTGTTGACATTTAACAATGCAGAATGTCTAAGAACCAAGCATCCCTTTCTTGTTCAATCACACCTCAAATTAGATAATATGTGAACAAAGTAAATTAAAATTACAGGGAAAATTTTTAGAGATCATAGTTTTCTAAAAGAAAACCTAACAAATATCTAGACATACAAAAGACATAGGAATCAAAACTTCTTCACTAGAGACTATCAAAACCAGGGCTGACAACTTGCTGGCAAAGGCACTATAATGAAACTTCTGTAGGAAAAGCAAATGGCTTTGAGGAAACCAGGCACAGTTTCCCACTCTACTGAGCAGTGAATGAACCCATTCAGCCCCTACACCCCTGACTGCTCACATCTGCAGAGGGCTGTTCTCCAACACAAGAAATACTGTTCAAAGGGGCCAGTCTTCCCAATATTAACTGGATTATACAGTACAGTCTTTGCAAAACACCGTTAGGCTTTGGAAGTGGATTTTTATTTCATAGGCATTAAATCATAAACTCATAAAAGTCTCTCCTTCTCTCATTTCATTAACACAGACATTCTCTGCCATTTTGGCTCACCAGAGTATCAACAGCTATAAGCCTTGACAGAGCCACCAGTGTGTGAGACTGAGGCAGAGGTGATGCTTCATTGACCAAATACTTTTAAGGTACAGTCAAATTCTCAAGAGTTAAAGCAAGCAACAGTGAGGATTTTGAATTTTGCAAGCAGCCAAGAAAGGACTGAAAGCAGAAAGTTAATTTCTCCAGCAATTCAGACACAGCAAAGTAGCTTCTCAGCCGGCACTTATGAATCTGGACACATCTCTGGGAAGTTGGATTACAACACTTGAATACTTCCGGAGAAAAGTCAGTGCTGTTCATCCCTCATAATAACACTAACATGTCCTGGATCATCTGTAACCACTTCATCCTTGCATACAGCTCATTTACATGCTCTTGGCTTTTTCCAGAAGTGCTCCAGGAAGCATTTCAATACACAGCGCCTCCCAGGACCAAGTAGTTCTTGACAACTACTTGAAATTACAAACGGAGTATGGATCCTTTGACCTCTCAGTGTACACTTGAACAGGAATGATCTGATGATTAAAGTCTCTCATTGCCTAAAAATTGCTGGCAGTCTTAATTGAATAAAACAGAACATACACTTCTGAAACTGCAAATAGAGCTGGCACTTCTTGGTGCCCTTATTAGTCATTTCTTCGGAGAGGCCAACGAACAACTTTGAGAAAAGAAACATCACTTGGGAAGGAAATGTCTCCTAGACATTTATCTAAGTCACATTTGAGGCACAATGGCAGAGCAATGGGGGTAAAGAATGGGAATCAGGATGGATTTACAAGATCATGTCCAAGAGACTTCCATTCCATTAGATTGAATATTTTAGTCTCCATGCTCATCAATCAAGCACAAGACATATTTCCATTTGCATAAACCCTTTTGGGATTTATTTCTTGTCATCTTCATAGCTCTAAATGCAAGATCAAATTTTACAGTAGAGGAGTTGCAGATGTGACAATTCATAATCTTGTGAAATACAACATTTGCCACCTTGCTTAAAAACAGCTCCGATACATCTCACTTGTGAGCAACAAAACCAGCCTCTGAAACCAAGTGCAAGATGAAATCCCATCCAGTCTAGTCACCAGAGAAGTTTCATATCCTCACAGTCCCAACTAACTTATCTTTCTGAAGATTCTAATCTCAAAAATATGGTTATATATCGCCGCCTACCTCCAAAAGCCCGCCACTATGTCTGTGTGCGCAGGCGCTGGGAGCACTTGGTCAGGACACACTGCACACCCTCCACCAGAACTGAACCCGTGGCACTGCTGCCAACCACCTCCATGGAATGCTGGGCTTGGCCCCAGAATCCATGCCTTTGCTGGAAGTATTTTTCTAAACTTGGAATATGATGACTACACCATCTGATAATCAGAATGTGTTCCGAGTTATTTATCATGATCAATAATTCAAGCTTTGCATATTACCCATAGCCAGTTAACAGTGTAAAAAGAGAAAAACAGTCAATTTCACAAGTTTATCAAAAGATGACTTGCTAGACACTGCAAGTCTTTTTCATTTATTTTTGATTGTCAAAGGCAAAGCGTAAAATTGAAGAGGAGTGCCAAGCAGAAGGTTGTGCATGGTACATGGCAACTGCACAAAATCCACAAATTTAGGGTTGAGCACAGAAGCAGGAAAGAAATGAAATCTCATAGCAAAGGGAATGGAAACTACACATGAAGGTAAAATTGGCATTAAACTACCAAGGAAATGAAGCCAACTTTGGTGTTCTCACCACAGGCTGGCAGGCAGTGCCACTACCAGGAGGATCAGAACTTGCTGAGTGCCATATATGACTGACTAGACACCATGCTATAACTGAAAAAATCTTATTCAAATCGAGTCAATGCAAAGACTTAAACACCTTGATGACACACATGAAAACATCCCAAAAGGCAAAACACCTCAAAGTTCTAACCAATAACTAGCAACTCAGAGCCTTTCAGAACATTGTATGAGACGAGTACAAAGGTTCCCAATAATTATTCTCATGTATTCTGTATTCTTTCCTTGTACAATACGTAGAGATTTTGTAGATAGGACATACAAATAGAATACAGTCTGTCTGTTTACAGTAATTCCATTCTCAGCTCTCTCTCAAACAGCCCTGACTCCTTTTGGCCCCTGTCCCCTGGCCCCTCAGGGCCATTGTTCAGCTCCCAGCTCAACTGCAGCAAAACAGCTCTTAAATGTGCTGTAGAAATGGTAGCACTTTATTGCCAGTGCTCAGCATAGCAACCAGCCGCTCTAAATAAATAAATAATTAAGCATGGTATTCCAGCAGATAATATAAATACACCTTCAGCAAATTTCTTGGGTCCAAAGGTCAGTCAACTTGTTTGCTCTGACTCCCAGAATGTGTAAATCTCAACATGATGTTTAAACACAAACACAGACAAACATCAAAGTTCAATGCTGACATATTTTACACCTCAGAGTTACATGCCAGAATAGCTCTGTACCACACAGAGAAAACTGTAATGCATGTGTAAGAAGTGATAAAACCCTATCCTGAACTAAATCCAAATTTATTTCTTTAAATAGCCTGTCATTCTGTATTTTTCCTCTTCTTTCTTCTCTATTTATTCTCATTCATCCTCTCACACAGAGAAGTATTTATGCAGCTGTCTAATTTCACCAGTCCTCCCCTTAATTACCAATAAAAGGGGAGATGAAACTTTCCATCCTAAGACTAATTTCAGGGATGTGTGTTTCCGTATCTCTGACTGATTCACACATAGGAACACACCTGTATTTAGAAAACCATGACGTTTCAAGGCAAACCACCAGTTCCTGAGCAAGAGAATGGACCCACCAGCTACACTGGCACTTCTGGGCTGCTGTGCAGACCAGCCACTCTCAGCCTCTCTCCTAAAGGAAATGTGCAAATAATCCCACAGCTTCCACTCAAGCTGTGCTCTTCTTGCCGGGTTCTCATTCATTTTCCTTTTAAACAGCTCTGGGCTGTCCAAAAGTGAAATACAAGGGACTTCAGGAAGCACAAGAAATTAATTTCACGAATGGAAACCCACCAAGGTGAAAGGGGAACACTTCTCCCCACTGTCCCAGAACCACCTGCCCCTCTCCTCTGGGGTGATACACCTGGATATGATCCTGATAGATGAGGGCTCACTGTACATGATCCCTATGCCCAGCAGTGCCAGGAAGCAGCCCAGGAAACAGCAATGGAAGTGAGCACTTGGCTCCATACATAGAATTGCTCAGCTCTCCTTCCCCTGCCACAGGAAACCTGGGCTGAGGCAAAAGCCTCTCCTTTGTCAGCAGAGGGGGATTCACGAGGGGGATCCTTCTCACAGTCGCGTTTTCACGGATGGGATGGGGAAAGGCAGGATGCAGGGAAGGAGGAGTGGGCAACTTCTGAAATGTAACTGATGTAATGATTCAGTTCTGCAAAATGAGAGCTTCTCTCACCTCTTCCAAGCGATCCCACCAATCCCACCTAGAGGTGGGGCACAACAGGGCTCCCTGGCAGAGCAGCAGGTGGGCGCTCCCCCTCCCCTCCCTGCTCACCTTCCTGGCTCCTCGCCTGGCGAATTCCCGAGCCAGGTGCCGGCCGATGCCTCGGCCCCCGCCGGTGACCAGCACGTTCTCCCGGGACAGGTCTCGCAGCTTGGGCGGCAGCACCAGGCACACGGCAGCTTTCACCACCAGATACAGCATCTGCACCGGGAACAGCAGCAGGGCGCCCAGCCACTTCCAGATCATCCTCTTCTCCCAGGCAAAGTTCTCTTCCAAACCTCCACAAAACCAAGGTGTCAGAGAAAGAAAAGCAATACCCTTCATGCACCCCCAGATGGGTGACAATTCTTCAACCCCCTTCCAAAACTTGGGGGCAAGAGGTTCTTGGACTGGAAAAATCCTTCCCTCCCCCTAAAAAATGGGGGTAGGAGTAAAGTAGTGCAGAAGACCAAGTCACTCCCGTTTCTTGATCGGTGTCCTCTGGGATTGTCACACGCAGGTAAAACAGCTTCCTTGCTTTTTAACTGGAAAGCTTTTTTTAATTAAAAGAAAGGGGGGAAAAAGTAGAATTAAAAGTAACCATACATCCCTCCGCTGCAAAGACTCACATAAAAATCCAGTATCCAAACGAAAGGTTTTTATATTTAGAAAAATAAAATAAAGCAGCCTATGTCTCCAAATTTCAGCCTGCAGTGCCTTCCAGGCAGCTCATTTCTATTCTTAGACTCAGGAAATTGCTTAAATAAGATAGAATTGCCAGGACCTTCTTTTTAAGAAAGGCTCTATTCAGGGTGAGGTTGTTGTTTTTGTTTTAGTATCTATAAATATCTATAGACGTTCTGTCCTGAGCCGGTTGCAAAGGTTGAGCTGGTCACTGCCTCTCTCTGCCCTCTCTCTCGGTTTTTTCACTTGGAGTGTCTGATCACAGAGCAGGAATTACGCCGTGCACTAGTTCAGCTCTGGCTCTTACTCATTTCTGCCTATTGCTGTCTCTGCCGCTCAGGGCCGCGGCGCTGGGGAGGTTTTATACCCCATTAATCCTGATTGACAGTTAAAGTGTCGGGGCGATTTCACTACTGTTCCTGGGAGTGGCTGCTGCTCTGCCCTCCCCCGCCGGCCGCCGCCGCGCCACGAACTCGCTGCGGCTCGGCGGGCGCTGCCAGCGCGGCCAGCAGGGCCACCTGCGGGCACCCTGGGCCAGCTGCAGTCACGCTGGGTCGCCTGCTGGGACCCTGGGCATGCTGTGGGCACACTGGGTTTGCTGCAGGCACGCTGGGCATCCTGCAGGTACGCTGGGTCAACTGCGGGTAACCTGGGCAACCTGCAGGTACCCCGGGCCACCTGCCGGCACGGGGGGCAAACTGCGGGCACACCGGGCTTGCTGTGGGCATGCTGGGCTCATGCCATGCTGGACTTGTTGCATGCCGTGCTGGGTTTGCTCCATGTTGCCCTGGGCTCTCTTATGCATGCCACGCTGGGCTCTCTGCAGGAACCCAAGTGCTCTGTCACCATGTCAGGCAGCCCCTGCCTCCTCCCTCCCCTACATGCACCGGAAAGGTGCCCTGGTCTGACCCGAGCCCAGGGAAAAGCAGGTCCAGGAAGAATCAAGGCTGAGTTCAAGGGAGCCATCTCTGCCACACGGAGCTGTGACAGGGAGCTGCTTGCCCAAGATCAGCTGGTGTGTGCAGGGCAAAGCTGCGTGCAGCCCTAGATTATGAGCTGAACCCAGCCTAGGCTGATAACCATCAATATCGAGTACCACTGGACCAGTGTTTTTCTGGATGACATGATACCTCATGGATTTTCCCTGCTGGAAGATGCCTGCATTGCTGAAAACTGGAGATTTAGCAGTGGGCAGTGAAAAAGGCAGGCTCTGGATGACACAGGGAAACTCACCCTTCAAAAAAGGGTGGTTTCTTCCAAGACTTTTTTGTCCAGTGATAAGGGCATACCCAGAAGGTTTCCACAGCACTTTAAACTGTTGTAATAGGGGAAAAGGCAAAGTGCATTACAGCAGGTCCCCCAGGTCCCTGGCTGTTTGCACTGTCAAGCATTAGACAGGTAAGCTGCAATTTTGGTTGTACAGATTAAGCTTTCCTGAGGAGGCTGTAACTGCACGTTCATGCCCAGCCAGGAGCTGTGGCAGCAATCAGAATTAACCTGAAATGCAAAACTTTGAGGATGTCAAAAGATCTCAAGGATATCAAATCTCACGGTTGTTGTCTTCACAGCTGGAAGAAATTCGGGTTTATATCTGCAGGTATCACCAGGATTCATCCAAATGAATCCAGTCCACAAGTTCACGCAGGTCTGGAGCCAGATGCATTATCCTGGGAAGCCATCTAGAGGTAAACACTGGAATTAAGGGAAAACTGCACTTAAAAACATTCTCAAACTTCTTCACATCTAGTTACTTAAAACACTGCCTCAATGGACATTTGAATCTAAGCATCTGTGAGAGAGAGAGAGGTGAGTTTGGACGCTGAATCCCTTCAAAAATGAACTCACTTTTCTTTGGAATCAAACAGATATTTTTGAAAGCAGGCATTCAAAGTGGCCATGTGGGAACAGAGTGTTCAGGGTTTTTTGATGGCAAAAAGAAGGGCAAGTTTCTGGTGCCCCCCACATTCAACAGCTATATCACACATAGATTTTTAAATAAAAAATACGAACAATACCAAAATCCTTGAATTTCAGCTCTGTTAAAAGTTCCACAAAAGTTTTAAGGGAAGGAAAAAAGGAAATAAAATTGAGAAGAGAAACTTGGACAATTTTTACCTTTAATTGGCAGGTTACCTCATATGAAATAAGCCATATGACTGTCACTGCATAATCACAGTGTCAGGAGAGAGAATTTTGAAGAGAAGATGAAGCATCCTAACTGGAAACTGTCTGCACATACTGTCAGAATCAGTGAGTGTTCCCTAACTCAGCTGCATCTGAACCAGAGAATTTCCATGGCCTGTTGGCAGCATTTAGCACCTTGGTGTGTTTTTACAGTAATACCTCTAGAAATGCAGCTTGGAGAGGCACCTGGCATTACAATTTTCCTCTCAGTTCAACAGCTCTGAAGGGGAGAGAGAATTACCCAGAGAACCCAGTGTCTGGCTTAAACAGGAATGACTCAGTGTCTGGACTGGGAACAAATGTAACAACTTTCTGGTACGGAAATAAGGAGCAGTGTTGAAAATGAAAGGATATGAACTCTAAGTATATTTGGGTTTTTTATTCCTGAGTTCAGCCTCTTTATGCTTAAAGCAACACAGACACATTTAAAATAGAAAACTTATCAATATTGCAGAGTTAACTTGTTTACATTTAAAAGAAAATTAATTACTAATGTAAAACATTTGCAGGTCCTTTGAAGCCAGGGGGAATGGAATAATCATGTGAGCATTTATTTCATGTGTCTATTTCCAGCTTGAATAATAATCTAAATATGTGTTTGAAGTGATTTTTTTATTCATTTTGATTTTGACCTATGTACAAAGTTGCTGCCAAATTTGGATTGGGAGTTAAAAGACGGTTCTAGATGTATAACATTTTCCTAACCTGCTCTCCAAATTTCACTGAAGTATGAACTATTTTACTTTACTGCTTTAGATTTACCTTGAAGCAGTGGAAACTAGTAGATGCTACATTGTACAAACCTACAAAAACAAGAAGCAAAAGCAGATTTATAGTAAAATTGAAGTTAGTGCATCTTGCTTGTAGTAAATAAAAACTATATGCAAGTTATTTTAAAATTCACGTAATTCAACAAAAAAGTCAAATAGCTTTAAATACTATACATACTATATGTGAGAGCATTAGAATTTTGGAGCTCCCTTTAAATTGCAGTTCTGCTCTGAAAAGGGGAAAAAAAAAGGAATATTCCAGAATTTCACCTGATTGCTGTACAGCAACCACTGCACTCTTTCTTGGCAAGAGGTCTTTTTCCAAACTGTCAGCTTTACAAAACCAACATGAACTTTTATTCACAAAGTCCATCTCTGTTAGTGAGACTCCCTAAACTACACTTCAATATAGGGCTGATTATCCAAAGTGTTTTCAATACTGCCGGTACAAGCGGGCGCTCAGCCCGCGCCTTCGTGAGGGTAACAAGGATCTGGCACATCACAGCAGTTCTCTCTAGTTATCAGTCCCAAGCTGTCCCAGAGTGAATCCTGTCCATGCTTCCACTCAGAAGTCCTAAACCAGTGGCCTGAAGCATTCCATAAGCAGGCCTGTTAATTCTGTGAAATTGCATCATCTTCAGAATTAATTTTGCATTTTCAGCAGTTGTTTCCTACACGACACTCACAACAAAGTATAAACTGAATAAACAACCAACACAACAACTTTTTAACAGCCATTTTCATGACACTTTTAACTATGTTTTATTCCAGTTTACGAGAGCAAGAAGGTAGTCAGGCTGTCTGGCACACAGTGGAATTCTTCAGGTGGTCCTGTGCAGGGCCAGGAGTTGAACTTTGGTGATCCTTATGGATGTGTTCCAACTTGGGATATTCTATGACTCTATGTAATGTATTTCAGTGGTAACTCAAATTAGTTTTGGTTTCCATTTGTTGGTTTAGATTTCTGGGTTTGTACTTGTGCAGCTTTTGGACTGTACTTTGTGGAGATTTACTCATATTTTCAATAAGTGATAGAAACTGATTTTTTTTTCTGATTTTTGGTGGCTTGAAGGAAAAAAGAGCAGTGAAAAGCACATTTACCTCCAAAACAAGTTGATACTCTCTCTATACACATGACTTATATGACAAAGCTCCATTTTTGCAGAATGATATTACCTGGATCTGTGAAAAGGCTCAGGCAGTGTCTGAATGCTCACAGTTCATGTTACACCTGTATTTATAGGCAGAACTGTGTTCATAGAGCCTTTGCAGCCAAGTTCCTACCAGCCTTGGAAGGCTGTTTGTACAAATGAGGTTGCTAAACTGCAAGAACTTTTGAAAGGAAAATGAGCTGGAAATTAAAACTATGCTTGAGGCATATCTGAAAGCCATTTGGGCTAACAATTCTGTGTTTTCAACTTAAAAACCCCCACTCAGATATATTCAGTACAAACCTGGGAACACAGAGCAGCAGTTCCACAATAGAAAGGCTGTGTGACTATGGTGTCAAGTAGTACCATTTTTTTGACATCAGTGAAGGGTTCTTGATCTTAGACCATCTATCATGATCCCAGAATAAAACTTAAACCTCCTTTAAAAAAGGAAAACCTTTTGCCAAGCTGATCTGGTTTTTGTTAGATGAAGTACTGCTGTCAGATTTGGATAAATCAAGAGCTAAATTTTAGTGCTTCTTGATTTCATTCTTCCCTTGTGTTCACATTTTCCATTTGAAATGTGTCCCAGTGGTTCTGTGATTTCACACTGTCCTTCTATATGCTATTAAGAGTCTGATACTGTTGCCTTCTAAGTTCTGCCATGGACTAAGCTCAAAGGGAAAGGGTTTCTGGTTAACATCCAGCCTGACAGCAAAGACTCTGCGTCAGGCCTTTTACAAAAAGCTGCATTTTGATATCTTAGGGCTTTCCCAGGGTCTTACAATAAAGCAGTGTCATGAGTAAAGATATAAAAATGTCTTACTGAGTAATTCTAAATTCTAGGTAACATCCCCTTCTAGATTCAAGAAGTGTAAAAATAAGTGTCTTTATAAGCAGAAGTTTTCACAGTGCTCACGGGGGCTCTCCAGAATTCAGAGGGATGAAACCTCACCTATGTGGTACTTGTTCCACTTGCTGAGCTGTTTTCATACATGTTAGAATTTGTCATTTGTTGTAACTGTGCTTGGTTTTCCTTACCTGTCTGTGATTAGAAACCAGATCTCTCAACATCTTAGGCTGCTTTAAGAGAGAATAATGCAAAAATACCCCATGTGAACAGGAATGGAGTGATCATGTTTGTTAACCTCATTGACTCACCTTACCTTCTCTTTGGTGCCTTTACTCACTTTTAGGCCAGTGAATATTTACCCATTCCTTCTGACTAACTCCTCAATACTGCCAAAACTTCTAAGATATACAAGGAACTGGGGAAACAGAAGAATTATGTCTTTAAGGCTCTTAAAATTAGAGAAAAGTCCTGAAATCCTACTAAACCAGCGTGACATCAATTTTGACCAAAACTGAACAGCAAGCTAATGCCTGTAACAAGTTTGCACTGGAAACTTGTAAACTAGCTTAGAAAGGAAATCTCAGGATAAAATATTCCCTCAATTCCTTCTAACAGTGTCTTTTAAGAATTCCTTACATGCAGCTGTAACTTCTTTTCAGAGTGAGAGGTTCACAAATATGTACTGAGGTGAAAGAATTCAGGGCCTCTGACTGACTGAAGTTTCTTAAAATTTGAAAGTTTTACAAAGGAAATCAAAATGAAGATGAATGTTAGGAAGAGAATGGTGGTGTCAAAGGCAAATAATTTTGACTTGGAGGCTAGCATAGGTCAGGTGTATGAATTGATGCGGGGAAATAAATAAATCAATAAACTCCAACCTGGATATTACATCAAAGAATATAAAAGTAGCTTTAATTTTTGCTTTAGTTTATGTTGTTTTTTAAAAAAAACATTCAAGTTGGTGTACCCCTCCAGGTGTGGATGGAGTAGGGTTGGGAGGGGCTCAGTGAAGTGCCCTGCACCTTACTAATGGAAGAGATCATTTATTCCCCAGCTTAGTCAGTTCATTTGCATCAGAATTGGAAAGATGACTGTGATGACAAGGTCCAGGCCTGATGAGTTAAGCTGAGAATTCCATATTATTACTTAAATGGATTTAATTTTCATTTCCTATCTTTAACACCTTTTCTATCTATCTATCTGTCTATCTATCTATCCGTCCATCCATCCATCCATCCATCCATCCATCCATCCATCCATCCATCCATCTATCTTAATTTTAAACCACATTCATTCAATCATCTATACTTGCTGACCTCCACTGAAGTTAAGGATTAGATCTATTCTCTTAAGAATCCAGTCTAGTCACTCTTCATCCGGTATTTTATCTCTTATGACTCATCTTGTTTACTCATTCCACACAGCTAAATATTTTTTAACCCCACTGACTAATTCACTTTGAAGTTTCTTGCTCTTTGCTGTAACGCATATTTTGTGTAAATGGGATTTTTCTAAGCAGATATATTTTGTCTGCTTTTTTAAAGTGTGCAGGAAAACGTAGAAAGGACTCACCTTTTTTCAATGAAGATCTCTCTGAGGGAATACACTACAGGTTGGTTAGACAAATGCAGAATCCTGTGGCTCATAAAAAGGAGTACTTCTCTCTATGGCCATGATTACAAGCTTTTATAAGGGTTTTTAAATGAAGTATTGGGGAGATTAGTGGGGATAAAGAAATGTTTCAGTGTTCAGAGGATAAGCACAGGTTGTATTGCTTATGTCAAGCTGAGCTAATGCTTGTTTGCTTTTTAATGCTACCCAAACAAGTTTTGTCCAGTCACACGGTGGACAGAAATACACAAAGTTACACTTGGTGACTCATTCCTGCACTGTCATCAGCTCCTTCGGTGCAGCTTTTGGATACCGTTATGCTCTGACCACACCTGAATTACAACCATGGATAACACAGAGTCCTCTTGGAAAACAGCAAAATGGAGTTGTAAAGATATCAAAATCATCTCTTTAGAAAGAATGAGCACAGAGGGTTAGGGCCAAAATTCTCAAAGTCAAAGAGAAGTTTCCCTGTGCTAGCACAGCACCATTGGTGAGCCCAGAGCCCCTTGCTGCACACTCAGGCTGGCAAATAACTGAGAGGTCTGTGTGGATCTCCAAAAGCAAAATTCCTTGAGTTCAGAATACCTGTTCTAACTGTTCTGGTCAGCTGTCTGCCTCAGCAAGTGAGCAGGGGAAAAGATCAGCACTAAGCAAAAAGCCTTGGAATCATCCTTCAGACCTATTCAAAGAGCAGAACCACTACAATTCCTGACCATGGAGACTGGAGTCCAGCGCGGCCACTCTTCCATAGGGTGTGAGACACTGACTGGTACACTTGCAAAACATCCCGGAGAGCTTTTCAGGCCCATAAAGCAGATAAAAAATAAACCCATTTGCAATTTTGTAATATACAAAAAAAAGGTGTTTCCTGGAAGTGACTGTGCTACGTATTAGCTTGCATCATGCCGAGTGCAGTTGTCACAGCCGGATGTTTGCAGGCTTCCAGAACCTGTCAGCCCTGCCTAAAGGAGAAGGGCAGGGGGAATTTGGTATGCAAATGACTTCTCTGTGGAATCAGTCTGGAGGATATAAATACTGACAGAATCATATCAAACAGCGTCTAATTATTCCCACCAAAGAACAATGGAATCTTATTATATTCTGGTTTTAATAGCAGGAATTTTAGTTGCTTTTGTATTGCTGGTTTTAATTGCAACTGATCGTAATTTCTTCAAGGGAGAGATTCCTCCTGATGTTGACCAGCCAGCAAAGCTCCGCCTTTATCACCGTATGTACACTCTGATGGAAATTCTGGTGAGTTTATCAGCTGTGGGATACTGGGATTTTCAGAAAAGGAAAGACCTGAATACCTGAAGATATGCATCTAAATACTGCAACTACATGTAATGGGAAGCACACTGTAACACAGATTTAAAGGCCAAAGGTTGATTTGGTCTCTATTACCATATATAAAGTAGCCAGGTTGAGGTGAGTTCTTTCAATACTGAGATATCCGTTCCTCTGCTGCAATTGTATGTTTTTTTAATGAAATGACTGGTCCTGTGGATGACAGGAGGGCTGTAGATAGAATTTACATGAATAATAATAACCCAAATTTCTATGTCTAAATTCACACTGATATATGTAAGGCAATTTCCTATATTCTGAGCTATTTGCAGTAATTTTCTTACCCTTGTTTCTGTTCTTATTCTGCAGTGACTGAATGTACAGAGTCCTAGTTAAATACCATAGAATCAGGTAGGTTGGAAGACACCTCCAGAAGTCATCTAATTGAACCTCCTGCCAAAGCAGGTTTAGGCCTGTTATCACTTACTATCTAAGTAACTGTAAGGCAGACTCCTTGTGCTGTAGGCTTTTCCATCACAGAAAGACACAGCTTTGGCCCAAAAAACTTTCAGACTAGGCAACAGGAGTATGTAGGAGCAGCCTAAGCCCTGTCATGTCTGGCACGTAACATGTCAAAAGAAAGCCTGCAGTGTATGCAGAGTGGTTTCTTTGATGAAGAAATCCTTTGTATGAAGCTCACCTCAATTCTCTAATCCCCACTTATACAGAAAGAACACAGGAACTTGGGCCCACGTCCTGAGAGGTGATTTGGGCCATTACAATCTATTAAAGACTTAAGTGGGTTGCTTGAACTTACACAGCAACATTCACCAAATCCAGTGGTTGTCCCTGATTCTCCAGTGGTACTTTTCTGCTTTGTCTGCCATGGAAGAAGAGGCTGCTGTCCTTGCATATCTCACACTGCTCTTTGTGTTATGTTACATATAAACTTAATATAATAATATGACAGTAATATTATAATAGGACAATGTTATTAAATTCTCTAATTTCACTACTTGGTGGGTGAAAATATTCTTTCAGGTGATACTTTTAACCCTTTTTATACTGATACTGATACTTTTTATACAGCTTTTAAGTGTCTGTTATGGAATAAGTGCATATGCTCTCTTCAGTGATAATACGTTCCCTAAACTTCAGCATCCTTTTTCTGAATAGGTTTTAAGATGCATTTCACCACTTGCTATGCATTGAATTAATCCACTCACCTATTTTTCTTTCAAAAGCCTTTAGGCATCTACTGGTACTTTGGGTGCATTCCTGGTTTATGTTTTTGCTCAGAAGAGCAGCCCTCACTGTAAGGACTTCACAGGTTTCTTTTTAAGTGCATAATGCTTTGTGTATGACATGTGTGCATTTAACTTATCGTGCTCATCCTGATGAATGCTGCTCTTCTGTGCCACAGAGCTGTGCCACCACTGTGCCAGTGATGTGCCTGTACTGTATGCTCCTGTAAAACCCTCTTTTTCCACAATACAAGACAGTCTATTACTCTCTTCTTCCACTCTTCTTGCAATGTCTTAGAAAAGCTGCAGCACCAGATCAGTGTGTACCTTCAAGCAGAAGGTACATAAATGATGCTTCTGCTGCATCTGTCCACATCCCCTGTTATGAAGAGATCAATGACCATGTAAAATGGAAGAGATGAGAGGAAGCCTCCTGGCTTTTGTTTTAAACTACTTGGACAGATCTGTGTTCAGACTAACTGTGCATACTGCACTGTGATATGAAGCTTTGATGAGGTTTCTTTGATGAAGAAATCCACAGAGCACACAGTCACTCTGTGTGCACACTTCAGAGTGACTGACAGAAAGACTGTCTTAGTCCAAAAGTCCATGAAGCTCAAATTGAGTGTGTTTTGCTGCTTTTGGTATGTGACTTTGTAATTATTTTAAAGTAAAAGTCTGGTCCCCATATGATCTTCCACATAAAAAGCCAGTTTGTACCAGAATTTAGGTGTTACAGTAAATAGATTTTCGAAGACCATGTTTCACAACAAAAGCTGACATGCTCTTTTTCTTACACATATTAACACTTTAGGTTGGTTTATGTAATACATTTCACCTTCTAACACTGATGACATCTGTCTGGAAATAGTCAAACCTTTTAGGTTTTGAATGTATTGCTGTAGGTTCTGAAGTATTTCCTAATTATTGATTAAGAAGTTTCTCGACACAGTACATACCAAATTCCCTCTTCTCCTTCATGACAGTGTTTCCCCTGAATTTGGAGATGCCTCTGTGATGTCAGGAACTCCTAAGACAAGGCAAGGAAAGAGAATATTTAGATAGGATGCTCTGATAACAAGTTTATCATATGTATTACTGTTATCTGAAAGCCCTAAAAAACCTCAAGGATGTTAGAAAATTCAAATGAGATTAAACAATTCTGCCAACTTCAAACATTCCAAAACTGCAACTCTGAGAGAAGGACTGACTTAAGAGTCATGAGAGTTTAGAAAATTGCTGTTTGGAGAAGGTTAGATTCACCCTGTGGTTTCTGCCACCATTGCACTGGGTCTTACAGTAGTTTTCCCCTTTGCCATGATACCTTAAAATGTGCTTTTTCAAATGCAAGGCAAGAACTGTGGCCATCCATTTGTCTCTTAAACTACCCTAAGCACTCCTGGCATTGCTGGCAGAGTGTTTTGAAAAAACTCCAGATAATCTCTGGATTCCCATCTTTGTTTCTGATTTTCTCCCTCTTCCATGCCTCATGACGATTTCTTTTATTAATCCTCACCCATCTTGTTTATGGCAGACTGGTTTAGATTATTAAGAAGAAAGAATCTGTGATACACAGGTTGACAAATACAATTTACACAAGCAGAGCTGGTCTTCAGTTTGTAAGGAATTGTTACAGAGACTTCTGTGGCTTAGAAAAGAACAACAATACAATTTGCAAATGGCTTGTAATGACTGTCCTCATTCCAGAAGAATAAATTGCAGTAGTCTAGAGGGGCATTTAAGTCACTATGTAATAGGAAGGGAAATGTTGTTCTAGCAGGAAATACATCCATTACAACATGTGTTCAAAGGAGGATTTCAGTGTGATCTTTAGACTGTCTTAATTATCAGCAGTTGACTGGCCTTGGATAGCAAACCTTCCTTGTCTTCAGAATATTTGGTTTTTTTGCTGATTAGATGTAAAAACTGCAGGGTCATTTATGAATAGCTGTGAGATCTTGGAAAAGGCAGTAATTTCACTAATGGAGATTAGATAAGATTCAGAACCATTTTCATCAGTTCCTCCCTTGGGCCAGCAGCCCCTCAGTAATGATCATGGACACAATGGTTTCCTTACAGCTTGTTCTCACTGACCTCATGGCAGGGAGATGACCCAACACCATTGTCAGCCAGTCTTTTTCCCCCCAGTATGATAATCCTGTCATGAAAGGGACATTTTCATCTCACCTAACCTTAAATATTTTAACTGAGGCATCTGAAGTACAGTTTATCATGGAGATGAACAGACACCTCCAGAGCATGATTTAACACACCCAGAATTGGAACCATCCCCAAGAAATGCCTCTTTCTATTCACTCATTAGGAAAGGAGCCTCAGGCCTCCCAGCTTCCACACCTGAGCAAATGCCTGTTGTTACTTGTGGTAAATCCAGATCACAGGAACTAGAAGGTATTTATATAAAATATTTAATGGAACAAGTATTACAACATTCCTCCCGCAATCACAAAGATGTAAATTTTCATGTTCTTAACCAAAATCCCAAAGACAGTTATTTGTGGGAATCCTAAAAACGAGCAAATAACCAACCCAATTATGCTAAAGACAATGTAGGGAAAAAGTAGCTTGTGGCCTTTATGAAGTGGGAAGACTTGTATTCCCCATAGTAATTTCTCATTTTTCCTGTTCTGTCTATCTAGGCAAAGAATTTAAACCACTTGGGTATCATCAAGGAGCACACAATTAACAGGCTGATCATGGATGGACTCCCAGCATGCTGGGATTCCCAGCTCTTCATTAAGGATCTGCATTTTGATGGGGTACCCGTGAGGATTTACCTCCCAAGAGAACCATCTGCAAGCAAACGGAGAGGAGTCATCTTCATCCATGGAGGATGTGGCATTTTCGGAAGCATCAGTAAGGAACTGAAAGAGAAAATGTGACTATTTAGCTTTGTTAAATGCCTGTTTTTAAAAACTCCTGATCCTAAGAAGTGACTGAAGCTTAGTTTGAGAGACTGGAGATAGAAAGCACTTAGTGCTTATTTTTAATTTTTGTACTCTCTAATCTGTACTTATTTAGTATTTAAATTATTTTTATAGGATATAGCACTCTTTATCATAGAACCATTAGGATCATAAAATGGTTTGGGTGGAAGTGACCTTAAATACAATTTTCTTCCACCTCCTTCCATGGGCAGGGACATCTTTCACTATCCCAGGTTGCTCCAAGCCCCATCAGTCCTGGCCTTGGACACGTTCAGGGATGGGGCAGCCACAGCTTCTCCAGGCAACCTGTGCCAAGGCCTCACCACCTTCGTAATAAAAATGTGTTCCTTACATGGAAACAAATTCTGTCCTCTCTCAGTTTAAAACCACTGTCCATTTTCTAATTGTAAAAATCATAATAATTCCTTATTTTCCACACAGATCAATGATCTGTCTAGATGTAGGAATTATACAGCAAGTACTGATGACCAAAAGGCTAGATTATTTTAAAGAAAATTTGGGTACTCACTGGGTAAATAGGCAAGGGACCGACAAGACATTGTGGTAATATGTCATAAAAATATAAGGGACAATATTGACTGAAGTTTTCTGAGATGTTAATTACATCAACATTTGTGCTTCAGGAAGTTATGAAAGAATATGCCGGTACATAGCCAGAAAATCTGATTCAGTGGTTGTGTCTGTTGGGTAAGTGAAATTCAACCAGTGCTAATCCCAGAATTACAGAATTCTGCTGTTTTCCCCCTGCTTTCCACACATCCTTGAACTTACATTTCTTTGAATATAAGAAAAGAAACTGAGCTCTAGTGCTGTCTTCCCCACACTGCTCTTATGTGGGAGCAAGCACGTGCCATGGGATGGCAATGGAAATACCTGAGCCAGGGTTAGTGTTACAGGTTTGTTCATTGTACATCACTGTCACCACAGAAATCATTACCTTAGTTTGATAATAAGAAATTGTAAGCCAAATATCAGTTTTTAATATTCTAATATATATTTAATATAAATAGTTTAATATTTAATATTTTATTATATTTTAAATAATCTGAGATTATTTTAAAGAGTAAATAATGAGTCTAAAATTTAGTATTTTTTAAAACCAGTATGGATCACTGTTTCCTACAAAGATGTTTTGATTATGGAAAATACATGATGGTAAAAAGAAACTTTAATTTCCAACAAATTCTTCCGTGAAAAAAAGTTTATTATTAAGGGATATTATTAAATTGGGAGGAATTGGTTTTGAGAAAGAAAGGGAGGAAAAGTTTTTCTGGTTTGCTTCAGCATGTAAAAACTTTAAACTAGATATAATTAATGATGTAATTAATACTGGTTTGGGGGAGTTTTTGCATGGGATGTATTTCAGATGAGACACTCAGAATGTGTAACACCAGCTGCCTTTTCTACCTCTCAGGTATCATTTAGCACCTGAGCACAAGTATCCAGCCCAAACTCTGGAATGTCTCGCTGCTACCGTGCGCTTCCTGAAGACTGCCGAGACCTATGGGGTGGACCCCACTCGGATTATTGTTTGTGGGGACAGTGTAGGGGGCACATTCACTGCCAGTGTTTGCCAAGAACTAGGGCAGAGGACAGATATCCCAAAGATTCGTGCCCAGGTGCTGATCTATCCATTTCTCCAAGCACTGAACTTCAATCTGCCATCTCACCAGAAAAATGCTGCCATTGCCTTCCTGTCCCAGGAGCGCACAGTCCATTTTATTCTAAAATACCTGAATAAGGATTGCTCCCTGAAGAAACCAATTCTGGCTGGTTCTCATGTTCCTGAGAGTATAAATTTGAAATATAGGAAATGGCTAAATCCAGATCTAATTCCAGATGTGTTTAAACTGGGCTATAAACCACCACTACCCACTTTATTTTTACCTCAAGCCCATGAAGAAGTGCAAGAACTGTTTGAGCCCTGGTTCTCCCCGCTGCTGGCAGAGGATGCTGTTGTTTGTGGTGTCCCTGACACCTGTATTATCACCTGTGAGCATGACGTGCTCAGGGATGAAGGGCTGTTGTACAAGAAACGCTTAGAGGACAACAACGTACGCGTGACCTGGCACCACATGGAAAAAGGATTTCACGGTGCACTGGGATTTTTTGGATATGGTATTTTCTCTTTCCCATCATCAAGTACTATGATGAATCACGCTGTAGACTTTATAAAAGGATATTAAATCATTTTCTTGCATACAGTGCACTGGTGTCACCTTTGAGTCAGGAACAGGAAGAAAGGCAACACTCGACTCCATGCATTTTCATAGGCAAAAAGCTCCTTTATTACAATCTCATGATATTTATAACCAACATCGTTCACCCAGAACCTGACTGGCTCTTAATCAACACCCCTCACATGATTGGCTAATTAAGGAGACACCCTTTGGTAAACATCTTATGAGAAAACAACTGTTCAAAACACCAGCTGCAAGATTGTTTTAATTCTTTCTCTCAGCCTTCTCAAAACTCCCCAGAACAATTCCTGGGAAAGTTTATCTGGCTTTCTTTCTCTCTGACTAAACTGTCAGCATCCACACACTGGTATTTAGAAAGAGTGTGATTGAATTAAATGATTCAATTAACTATTTACTAGCTATTTGTTCATTAGAATCAAGGCAAGAACTTATGACATTAGAATGGTCTGCTGAATTCTGATTTTTACTTGCTATTACTTAGGAACGTGATGTTTAGAGGTTTTTTGTAAGCTTGCTTTGATGTTCTCTTTTTGCATTGTAAGAATTTTTGTTCTCTTCATATGTCAAAGAATAAAAATTCATCATAACAAAAAACATTCTAAATGTGTAAGTTAAAAAGCCATACAATGTGTGAGTAATTAGCCATGTGCGTGCGCATGCACACCTAGTTCCCCAAAATCAGCATGGCAATATCTCTGGAGAGTGGAGATTCCTTCCCTACTTCAGGGATGAGTAGTAATCACCATCAGAGTGTCTGTACAGACAAACAATAGCTTTATTTATGTTTAAAATCTGAAGGAAGGACTGGGTGCACTTACAAACCTGATTTTAAAGGGAAATGGGGGACAGGTAGGTGGGTACAGCTCACGTGCTGCATGAGATGCATACCAGGAGGTGCCTGAGACTGCAACAGAGATGAAGTGAGGGAGAACTGCTCAAAAGTAACTGAATATCCTCTAAATTATATTCTATAAAGTTCCTTTCTGAGCAGCATTTGATCGTATTCAGCTTAGCTGGCTTTTGGGGAGAAAGGATGTAAATAGCATGAAACCTGCCAAATCATTTTTGTGGATATCCAAAGCCAAAGAAAAATCAGAGCTCAATTGTTATATTGCTGCAATTGTTATATTGTTTATAAGGGGAAATCCACCTTTGCTAAACACAGGTGCCAAAAATAATTGCCATTGCGTAGCAAAATAGCTGGGCATGCAACGCCTAGGAATTGTAAAATGTTTAATTGTTGTGCAACCACCTTGCCTTTATAACATCCATGCACACATGACCGTGGAAAAAGGTTAATACACATCTACTCTCTGCCAGGCAAACTGTGAGTAGGAAGAAGACAGTGGGCTGAATGTTCCATGTTGTCACCATGTTAATGAATGCTGGTGACAGGTGAGCTGGTTCATATCTCTGCAGCAACAAGTCACTACTCAAGGGTTCTCATTCTCCAGTCCCTCTCAGCAAAATGAAATTACATTTCTTCATGCTCTTTTGGCACAACAGAGAGTTTATTTGTTTCATTTTTCCTGTTGCAGGCAATTTGCTCTTCAAGGAAAGAAATGCTTCCAGGGGTAAATAATGTGATAGTTCCAAATGTTCCACTCTTTGAGGACTACTGGATCTGCTTTGGTTACGAAGACAAAGGTTGGGTTACCAGCTCACACATTAGTAGCTGAAGCTGGGCCAGCAGAGTCTGTATCTGCTATAAAAGCCTTGCAAGAAGTTTAATGATATTGGAGAAGTTGGAGAAGGTTGGCAAGTGCCAGAACTAAGGAGGTCTGTACAATTCCACCTTGTATTTTGTAAGTTATGAGACGGTCACAGACGATCTAATGCTATTTTACGCACAATTCAGTGCAGCATTATACTCCTTGTCAATTCAGCTACTCAATACTTGTTTTCTCTGTTTTATCAGACTCTGGAATTATGCCTCATTTATGGGTCAATGTCCAAACTTGACACTGATCTACTCCTGAGATTTTTCCATGGTCCTTTATCCATTGGTCTTTAATTTACTACATATAATAACAAATTTAGCTTTATAATATGTCAGCAGCATTATTTGTTCTCTTGAACATGCAGTTCTCTTTAATTATGGGCTATAACCTTTGAGTGCAGATGGGTAAGCAGAGAACAGCAAGTGCTGAAATAATGTATTCTTTGTTTAATCATGACTCCCAGATTTTCTAAACCTTAAGAAATCACATGATCTAACTGTCTCTATGGAACTTCCTGTACTTTATTTTAATTAATTTATTAATTACAGATCTGCTATGTGTCTTGCATTGCTAAGATAGAATGTTTGAAGACATTCTTCTAGTCCCCAAAGCATGACATTTTCATGTACAAATTTTTAAAAAATCAAGTACAAAACCTAATGACAGTCAATGCCCCCTACAGAATTATAGACACCAAAGTCATTCATTCCTCAAGGAATTATGCAGCCAGAGAGTGAGGACTGGCAAGCCCAGCTCCCGTTCAGGGTCAGGCTTCCAGCACCAGATGGTTCTCATGCTCTGCAGAACCCAAAAGGAGCTTCTTGGGTCGCACAGAACTTTCTCTGGAATGTTTCCCAGTATCCCAGTACAGCCTTCCATTTACAGTGAGTTCTGTTTCCACCTAATCAAGCACCATGATCCAGAGGCAGGGAATGTTTTACATCTGCAACACCTGGCTCAGACTTTCCCCTTGCATGTGCACTCGTATCACAGAAAAAGAACAAGGAATGACAAGATTTCAGGCCCGGGCATTAAGCTTTTCACTGGAAATTAAAAAGAAAGGGAGTCCCTGGTGTAGGAGAAAACAGGGCTTTGGCCTGGTCTAGCCCCTGATTTATCTCACAGAAGCAGAGACAGGGTCATAAAATTATCAGAAGCTAGAGAGCATTTATTTGAAATATTATGTAGGGAATGGTTTTCTCCATCCTGGGCCTCAAGCTTGTGAATGGCTGAGACTAAGCTTACACAGCATTAAGTACTACTCTGTACCTGCAATGCCCAAAGGGAAAAAGCACATTATTATTTTAGAAACCAACTAGTTTGTTTCTTTAACAGCTTCCAGCACATCCAGTCTTTGTGTGGAGCCCCTGGGGGTGCTGTGAAGTCCAGACCTTGTCAACGTGCCCAAACGAGTCCAAGAATTACCAGCAGTGGGTGAATTGGCACCAAAAAGATTTAGAACACAGAAGAACAATAGGTGGCAAGAACTGCAATACAAAGGATCTGTCACAGGTGTCAGGAGCCTTCTCAGATCCGCAGAAGGGCCAAATCTGATAGGTGTACTCAGACCACACCTCACCCACTGGGACAGCAGAGCTTAGCACAGGCCAATTAATTACTTTCACTATTAAACGCTGAAGAAGGGAGCTGCAATCGTGTTTTGTGCAACAGTATTTCCCAATGCTCCTGCCTGAGTTGTAAGGAAGCTGAACCCTCTGTCCACTGCCATTTCCCAAGAGCGTCCCAATTCCCAGGCAATGTGCCTTCCACCTAAATCCCTTATCGAGATGGGCATCAAATGTCATTATCCAGAAGGATAAACAAAAAGGAATCTGATTTTACACTTAGCATATGAATAGCCTTCTGGCAAGGGAGGGAGAGGCACGGGGACATTGGGAAATGAAAATCCACAGAGTTCTTGGATAAAATGAAGAAACAGTTTGGAAGAAACAGAGAGAGCAGAACATGGAATCAGCTGCTTCTCAAAAAGTGTAACACCAGACTCAAAAATGAAGTTCCATCCTGCTTTTTCTAAATAGGTTCTGAAGTCAGGTATCAAGCCTGAGCCATTTCCTTTGCAGGTCATGGACTACATATGCTAAAATCCTAAGGTTCTCTGTCTTTAGTTTCATTTTATTATATGATTCAAGGTCAGCTCATCCCTTATATTATTTCATTAGTATTTAAGAAAAAAGTTTACACACTTATTTCACCCACACTGGGATTTTTCAGAATGAGAATCTGCTGCCTTCACAGGCTAAGCAGACTGCTAAAAACACACTGTTCCCAAAGGTGACATCACATGAGATGTGCTTTACAGACTTTTTTTGCTTCAGGTTAAATCTAATCATTAATTATTTGTGTATTAAAAAATATTTTAGCTCCAGAGGAAGATCCTAGAGCTCACTACAGAAAAGAGTGGGCTGTTGATGTTTACTCAGTGCTACCAGCCCTGACACCATGAAGTTCAAGTCTAGTTTTCATTAGATGGAATCGTATTTCTACCTGGAATGACATCTGTACATAGTATCTTCCTGGAAGACAGAGACTGCAGCACTGCCAAGAGGCAGATAAAAAAACCAAACAAAAACCTGCTGCTGCAGGAGAGCCATTGAGGAGGATGAGGCAAGAACAGCTCTGAGACCAGGCTGCAGCTGCCTCTGGCTACACTGGACTCAAAGCAAAATCTGCCATCACAGGTGATGAAACATGTCTGTGACACTGACCCTTGATTTCAATAAAAGTCTGCAAAAGTAAGGCATGGAGGCACAACAAAGCAAGAATGTGAGCAGCTCGGAAGATGATTACCAAGAAATGCTGTGCAGGAACTCACAAAAAATAAAGACTTGCCTGTAACCAAAAAACAGAACAAGTTTTTGTCTCCCCATAAACTGCCACTACAATGATCCATCAAGTCATAGTTCTTCTGTGATGGACACAGCCTTGTTCCTGCAAATGTGAAAACCGCTTATGCAAGCCTCTCCCACAACTAATTGTTACTGTGTAATTGTGTGGTTGGGTTACCACATGTTTCCATCTTCCTATTGGCATTTTTAAAAGCTGGATTATGAGCTATGACGAGAACAGCTAATCCTGTGCCTTTACCTTCAGAAATCCTAAAGTCTGAAAAAGGAGGAGGAGGCCACAGCTGGTTCCTTCTCGGGCTCCTACCAACACAGCAAGATGGAACTTCTCCTGGCCATTTTTCTTGCTATTCTGACTGGTATTGTGGCAATTTCTTTCTATTATGAACACCCCAAAGCAGAAATTCCTCATGGAATCAGTGAGCGCCAAAAGCTTTATGTTCTTCATTACGTCATGAACTTTGGGCTTGGTCTGGTAAGTTAAACATAATTAAAGCTTGAGTTTTTTATTCTATTTCTGTGAGAGGGATAATGGTTTGGTGATGTTTTTTAGAATCAATGTTTAAATAAATTGCAAATATGCAACTGGACTGATTAGGTGATTTAAGCAGCCTCCTTCAGCTGTGCTGGGCATAACAGACTCCCCTCTTTGCTATACAGCACCAAAGGCAGTATTTGTGAAAAATAAATTTGGGCAGACTGTGCAATTCCCAGTTTTTTTTCTGATGGTCTGTGTTTTAGCTTTTCATGCCTGCTGCTTCAAGGCACTGCTGGAAGGCTTAGAAGGTAACTTGCCCTGTGTATGTGGAATTTCTGCTCTGTATAACACCGTGCTTGCTTACAGAGTGAGCAGCTAAATGATGTCTGTGATCTCAGCTCTCTCCTACAACCCTGTCACTCTCCTCCTGAGGCATCTGAAGAGAGCTGCCACATTCATCATCATCATTTGCCTTTCAATATGCCTGAACAACTTTCTTCTTTGAGACAGTACACATAATACCTAAAATGACTTTCTGTGTCATTGTTTTTGGCACATTTTTGATCCTTCCTCACTTTTCATCCTTGCTTCTTTTCAAAACTAAAACATGCAATGCACTTGTCTTTCTGTTTCATCAATCATCCTGTCCTGAATTAACTGTTGCCCCAGTCATTTTAAAAACCCTTCTGTGATACCTAAACTAAGCTTCTTCTAGTTGTTTAACTTGTGAAAAAAACCTGTTCAGTCTCTTTGGCTTGTGCATTACATTTCACTTCAATTCTGTGTTCTAATGTTGTTATTTCTTCCTTTCTTTCCCTGCCCCATTGCTTAGTAAGTTTTGTTTGAAGTCAGAGAGCTCCCATGAAGGTGACTCACAATGTCTCTGGTACCACACCCAGGCCTCAACACTGCTTTGACAGCAAACCAATAAAATAGGATATGAAGTAAAAGTTAATTTTCTTACAAGTATCATACAGTGTATAAAATCTGTGATTGCTCTTTATCCATCAAAGTTTTATTTTTTTGTCATTCATTTGTTAAAAGTGAAACTGCAGAATTTAGAAATTGGTGATTTATGTAATTTTTAACTTCTGATCTCACAATTTTGTATCCTTTCTGCTGGCCAGTGAGAGGCCAAGCACAAGCACTGTCACACATTGCCTGAAAGGAGCAGAGAGATAAGGACATTAATGGAGGGTTAAACCAAAGTTTAAATGCAAGTAGAGTTCAAGTCATGTAGCAACTCCTGCTATGGCTGTTGGGCAAATTACTTGTGCCAAATTCTTTCAAGGGCTGACAATCCATGAAGTCAAAACTGCATGTAAAATTAGTGTACAAGTATATCCAGTGTTCAGCTGGGACAAAAGGAAACACCAAAACACTGTGGTTGGTAAGGTCTCCTAGGACTCTTTTTTTCAAGTATTTTCAAGACAAAGATGATCTCCATATTCCATACAGATATAGCTAATTGCAGGTTTAACCTTTACTGTTACAAAAGTATTAGTGTGAGGAAAGAAAGTACCAGAGGGAAATTGAAGAATAAATAAGTAAAGTTATTTTCCCACGGATATGGACCAGGAGTTCTATAGAAGGAATTGATATGAGACTGTAACTTTGCCACAAGACAATCCTTCCTGTGTATGGGATCAGCTCTTCAGATGACCTAAAATAAGATATTTACACCAAATTTAACAGATCACGTCACTGAGCCACATAAGGTCTGTGAAATATGAGATGAAAACCACAAGTGCAGGTCTTTAAGATATATGCAGTGCAGACCTTTAGATGTATAATTCTCATTGAAATGCATATGCATGAATAATGACAGCACAACAAACTGAATTACTCATTAGAGATGTCTGCTGTGGAAGTAGTGCAGAATTGAATCCACTACAGTGGAAATACAGTGATACTGCCTCATATTTTTCATCTTGAGCAGGAATAAACTAGAGCAGGCTACAAGTGAAACAGCTTAAAGCCATGCAGATGCAATGGAGTAGATGAGCCCACAGTGACATAAGAACCTTAGCCCGAGTGTTTAAGTAAGAATCAGTGAGCTGTGAGAAGATCAAGCCAGGGTTCAAAGCTATTCTTGGCCAGGAGGACAGAGATGTGGCAGATGTGGTAGATGCTATGGATTTTTTTTTCTGCAAGTTTAAACATAGTGTGAGTTTGGGAAACAAAAGTATTGGCTATGTTTATTCATTGAAAGCTAAAGTTTAAAATACTGTAACTACTCTCTCTGTATTTTGTTCAGGCACATGACTACTGAAACACCTGACAAGGTGAAGTATTTGACACTTTTATCTACTATTAATAGTTTGATTGTTTTCCTACTGAATTGACCATGGAGTTTAAAATTTTTCATTATCAATCTGCAGGTTAGGTAGAAATTTACACTAATTTGGTCTCCTGTGGTTTCTTTTATCACCAGGCAAGATTTTTGGACAAAGTAGGTATAATCTCAGAGATCCATCTCCTCAGGGCTCTAATGGAGACAATACCACCATTAAAGGATGCGCGTTTTCTTATCAAGGACCTAAAGTTTGAAAGGGTTAAAGTGAGAATTTACCAGCTAAAAACATCAAACAATAACCAAAGAAGGGGAATTCTTTATTTTCATGGAGGAGTTGGCCAGCTTGGAAGTATTGGTGAGTAATATAAATAATATGAGCTGTAACTACATGCAGCATCCAGAATGGGTCAGGGAAGGGACCACAGTGGGTCATCTGGTCCCACCTCTCTCCTCCAGCAGGGCCATCCCACAGCACAGGGCACAGGATTGTGTCCAGACAGCTCTGGAATATCCCCAGGGAGGGACACTCCACAACCACACACCACAGAGTTTCTGATCTGATATGGTATGTCTTAAATTACAAGAGTCAGTAGGTTTAACATTATAAAAATAATTTCAGGACAGCAGAATCAATTTACATACAACAGGCATCATGTTAAATTGTCTTTATATAGATTGCATATCTAGAATAGTCTCTGACCATTTTTAACACCTATTTTCTTCTTTCTTCTTAATGCTTATGAGAAAAGTTGAAAATCTCATTAGAATTTTATTTCTTATTTAATGCACCCATTTTTTATTCTAAAGTGTGTGCAAGCTGGTATGTGTGTATTGTGCTGTATGTCTTTATAGTGGAAAAACAAGGAAAAAACACATTTTGGAATTTGAATGGGAAAGAGATGAGATGGTGCCCCATGCACAAGAAAAATTCTTGTACTGGATTTAGCAGATTTTTTTTTTTTTAAACAACTTCTCCCCTTCAAAATCACTTTATAAGTGGCAGCAGTGGTGCTGTCTGTAACTTTTCAAAGAGGGGACCAAAACAAACCAAACCGCATTGGTTTAAATTCTAGGTTTCTTACCAGCCAGAAGATTCTCAGAGCTGTAAGGAAATGGTGAGCAATGCCCAGATCAGACCATGTCACATGCTACACATGTTGTGTAGCATTAGCCACGCAAGAGAGATAAGAATTTCAGAATATTTTCATTCCATTTATTTTTAAAGCAAGTTACAATTCCAGTGAACTATTCTGTTTTACAGAGGCCTATGAAAGAACGTGCTGCTATTTCTGCAGGAAGACCAATTCAGTGGTGGTGTGTGTTGGGTAAGTGGAACCAGCCCAGACACTTTGATCCTAGCTTTGCAAGCCTTTACTGCAATCAAGCTCCTTGTGAAGTACATTCAGTACCGATACTTAATGATCCCATGCCTTTCACAAGCACTAATTCCCTCAGGAGGAATTAGTCAACTAATCCCCAATTTTTTATTTCCAAGTAAAATCCATTATAGTAATTTTATAATTTGAAGCTAACACTAAGACATGAGGATGTTTTTGTTTTCTGGAGCCATATTACCACCTTAGGCTGCAAGCCTGAAGTGTAACTGTTTCTCTTTAAAGCACAGTTGCTCAGAATACCAAATATTCATTTTAGAAGTTCTGAAAAGTACAAGAACCTCATGAGTTTAAAATAAGAGGTTACAAACCAAGTTGGACATATCCACCCTGAAAAGAAATCTATACACTTGACTTTATTGTCTTAAATTCTTCAGTAAATTATACTTGCAGGCATGATGCATTTGCATGAAGAAATAGAAGCAGGAAATCCACATTTAACTTGTAGTCAACATGATATGACCATTAAAAATATTCCTCTGATGAGTTGTAATACTTTTTTAAAAGAAACAATGTCTAAAAGTTCAGGCAAAGAGTTGATTACAATTGCACTAATCACTGTTTATATCCTAAAATACTTGAAGAACCAATAACTCATTGATTCTGTTTAAAGAATTCAGTTTCTGGAACACTGGAAACTTTTCAGATTTTCATTATCAATTTTCTATGCTCGTATTTTCTATGCTCATATTCTCTAACAATTTGTTGTTAAATGTTCATTTTCTAACTGGAATTAATGATAACTGATTGACACACCTGCCTTGCCAGCTAATTCCAAAACAATTCTCGTGTGCCTTCAGTCACTTACAAGATATGTAAAGAAGTGTTTTGCAAAGGTAGAACAGTGTACTGACTCTCCCAAACATGAACAGTAGCAAATAATACATCAAAAGCACTAATCTGGATTAATTCTATTGCTGCAATTATAATTGCAGAGTATTTTCCTGTCTTTTGAGAGAAATAAATGAATGACAAGATTCCATTGGGCCCATTCACTAGAAATGACTGTGCTAAAACACTTTCACTCTTATTTAGGTATCGTTTAGCTCCTGAGCACCCATTTCCAGCCCAGTTTGAGGACTGTCTGACTGCTGCCATCCACTTTCTGAGGACTGCACAAGACCATGGAGTCGACCCTTCCCGCGTTGTCATCTGTGGAGACAGCAGTGGAGGCACACTCACTGCTGCTGTTGCCCAAGCTCTGGTGAACAGAAGAGATCTCCCAAAACTGAGAGCACAAATTCTAATATATCCTTTTCTGCAGTGTGTGGACTTAAATTTGCCTTCTTATCAGCAGAATGAGAAAGTTCCCGTTTTGCTGAAGGAACGAACCCTTGTTTTTGGCTTGAAGTATGTTAATGTGGACTTGGGCATCATCAAAGAAGTATTTAAAGGCTGCCATGTTTCAGAAGATCGGAGACTGAAATATCAGAAATGGGTGAGTCCTGACTACATCCCTCATGAGTTTAAAACAAGAGGTTACAAACCCAGTCCAGCATATCTACCCTCAAAAGAAATGTGTGAAGTGGCCGAGCCCGTGTTTGACCCTGTTTTTTCACCACTGTTGGCTGAAGACAGTGTTATTGCTCAGCTTCCTGAGACTTTCATTTTGACCTGTGAATTTGATGTGCTCAGAGATGATGGACTGCTGTATAAGAAACGATTAGAGGACCATGGTATAAAAGTGACCTGGTGCCATCTACAAGAGGGATTCCATGGAACGGTGTTCTTAGCGGTTTTTGGTAAGGTGGTAGGATTCCGCTCTGGAGCTAAAGGCCTGGAAAAGATAGTAAATTTTCTAAGACTGATGTAAAATTCCATTTCTTGCTTTCTTTTCCTGATTCTTATCTCTTTTTGCTTACAAACTTATTTTTAAAAATCCTTAGTTTTCCTTTCCTTAAATCATCACCTTAAATTTCTGTATTGCATCTGTCTTCTTTTTTCCCACGAAGTTGATTGCATGATGGCCTTTGCTTAATTTTCTCTCAGGAGATGCAAAAGCAGGTAAAACTACATTTCTTTCCTCTGCCAGCTCTTCAGTTCTCTCTTGCAGCCATTAAAGAACTCATCCCTATAGCACAGGGTTTGCAATGAGGTGTGGTTCAGTAAAGTTCTGGTACTATTAGAACAAAAACCACATTTGAAAATAACCTGGGGCAGGGAACAGGGTGTGAATCTACAGGATTGGTGTATAAACAGTATGGCCAAAGACTTAAGATAAGAAAGTCTGTATCTGGTGAGAGCTCAATTTGAGACAAGCTTAAAGAGAACTAAATGTAGCAGGAAAAATGTAAACATAGAAATGAAAGAAGGAGAAGAGAGGGAAAGGACAGGCCTGGAACTACAGATGTTATAACAAGTATTGGTTAAAGAAAACAACATCTATTAAAAAAATCATGCATATACATTTGGTATATAGATAAAAGATACATGGGAATATAAAGTAATATCAGTTCCTTTACAAAGTGTAGGCCCACACTGCCTGATGCAGGAAGGACTCTCCCTTTGAGAGACAGTGTCAAGTGTCATTGGAGAGAAAGGGGAATGATTGAGAAAATTAAAAAAAAAATCAAAGTTCAGGTCAATCTTCAACTGTTTACAACAAGAGATGAATGAGCAAGGAAACCAATACAAAATAAAATGGCATAACAAAAATGTAAAGATAATTTCTCAGAAATGAACTCAAGTATTGCCAGAAATGTCAGTAAATGTTTTAATTACACCATTCTGAAGTGAATGTATAATTATAGAACAATGTAATTGTTTCAGGTTTTGTTATAATCTTATATCATGTCACTAGACTCTATTGTCCTAAATTCTTCAGTAAGTTCTACTTGGAGGCAGGATGCATTTCCATGAAGAAATGGGCAAGGATGCAGTTTTACTGACAGTCAAAACTTCTGACTGTCTTTGCTTAAATCAACACCTGGAACACTACCAACACTGAAATTACCACCATTCTTGTCAGGGAAATTTCTAGCTCTATAATTTTCAAACAATACTCTCTGTACCTGATAGTGCTCTATGTGTTTTCTGCCCCCCACTGGCTCATTTAAACTATAACCAAAAGCAAGGATGCTGCAGACAGTTATGTAAGACACATGATCCAACAGAAGAAACCCTACAACCAAGGGAAGGGCTTCCCTGCAATGCTCTGCATGGCTATTTACATTCAGCATATGAGCAAAGAAAGCCTGACAGAACAATATGAATTACATTTTGTTACACTCACATAGTAGTCAGGAAAAAGGGGAAATTTTGTAGGGATCTTCCATATGGCATCTCTGAATGAATACAATGCAAATAAGCATAAAGCTCAGAAAATCTTCTCCAGTGTTTTCCTGATTTCTAGGCACACACTAACACTGACACTGTTGAATGCTGCCTGTTTTCCATATAGGCAACCCATGTCATGAATGCTCAGGTGACACCAGTGACCCTTTGTCCATAAAGTGATAGAGCAGTACATTCCTGACAAATATCCAAAGAGTCAGACTAACACAAAGGCTGACAGCTGTCAAACCTCTCATGGGTATTACACCCCAAAGACCATATGATGAAGATATGACAGATTTATTTTCTTTTAAACCCAGAGAGCTCCTGGGTTACTGATGAGTTTTTACCTATGAAGAACTTAGGAAAATAAAATGTTGACAAGTAAGTTTCCTTAGCTGGGGCAGTTCCTTCCCATCTTGACAAAAACAACCAGTTCGTTCCACAATGGAGGGTGAGGTGCCTGAGGTGATAATTCCCTCCAGAGTTTGCACCCTAAGTGAAGTGGCAGCCCAAGCTGTCCTCCAGACAGGAACAGGGTGTGGATAAGGCTGGTCCATCCAGAGGTATTAACCCCAGAGAATGTGGGCATGAGCCACATTTCTTTAGCTGGTCCCTGGGGTTTGCCCATGAGCACTGAAACACAAATAAAAGGATCCAGGAGCAGATTGGAACACTGTCTTGTACTGGAAACCTGAAAACTAGTGAAATGCTGGGAAGCTCAGTGCAGCTGGGAGGGCTTGACACTCTTTGAGCTGCTCTGTGTAACAGGAAGATGTTCAAGGAAATGAAGGAAGGCAAAGCAAACTGCCCTGCATCTTTCCATCACCAGATGTCAGCACCAGCTGAGCCTGTAATAACCTGGAAAACCTCTTTGTGCTCTGGGCATGCAATGCAAGTACCTGAAACACATTACCAAAGGTCAAACTGTGGTTAGATTTCAATATTTTACTGAACTTGCTCTTATGCCTTCATAGCCTGAAGCTGTCTGTTTAATAACAGAGCACATTTAAAGCCATAACAACTTTAGATTACCTGCTCTAACCAATCAAATTTGGAGTGGTGTATTACAGAAATTTACTTCAATTATCCTCTGCTTTGCTGTCTTCACATCAACTCTTTATACCACACTAGTTACAACTCACATACCATAGCATTTTTAAAATAAACAGATAATTAGAAAACATTCCAAATTTACTAGCTCTATTATTTATAAATAATGTTTCTTATTTAAAAGCTCAGGGATAATCCTGTGAACTCTGTCTGTTTTTATTGCTGTCTTCCTTGTCTCAGTTATTCACTGTGTTTGCTGATTCCTGTGAGAGTGCAGACACTGCTACCTGAATATTTGGAGTACTGAGACTCAGACAAACCTGGCCATGGCAAAATAAGGGCAGTTGAAGTTGTTATATTTACATTCAAGCAACTTCTGATTTAATAAGATTCATTTTGATGTGATGACCTGCCATGAAATCCCAAGTGGATGTTCCAGAGCAGCTTTTTGGAATCCATAGGTATGGACAGAATCCATTCACTCTGAGGAACAGAACTGCACAGCAACAGAGACACAGACACCCAACACAGACACACAACAATCCATCCACATTTCCCGGTGCTACTCTACAAAACCCTGCAGTTGAATAAGCATTTCAAAAATGTACCTGCTCTGAACTGCACAACACAAGATCTGAATTTCCATCACTGAATGCTAATACATAACATTTGTCTTTTTTTTTAAATACAGTACAGCTTTTTACTCCAGAATTTGTTAGCAGCTGTTTAGCCTAGGAGTCATTTGGAAGGGACAGACTTCAAAGAAGAGAAGGAAGAAAGAAAATGCTAAAATAAAGATTTATGCCAGACTAAGTGCAAGGTAGCTTTCTGTCGTAAGAGCAAAGCATACAGGAAGTAGCTACTTATTTGGGTGGGGAGATGGAGATAACAAAAAGGGAGGACACTGAAAGGTAGGTAGGAGGCAGCCTAAATGCAGAGGCAGATGAAGCAGATACATAGCACCTTTAAAAACCAGTATGGTACAGCATGTACTAAGCTGTAATTTCTTAAAGCTTCTTATTGTCACTGTGAAGGGCATATTAAATCCATCTCACAGATCAGAAGACTCAGGCTTACAGGTATGAAAAGCTCTGAGATGCTTTCAGTCAGTTGTTTACATAATGTGAAATGAAGAAATGTGAACTGAAGTATGACAAATTCCTCCCATGCTCTACGTAGCAAAAACAAAGTCAGTTAAATTACTCTACAGATTCTAACTGTTCTGCTAAATTACCTAGAGAAAATAAGAATAATTTTAAAAAGCAAGACAAATTATATTTACCAGAGTGTTTTTAACTTTGAAATGAACATTAAAAAAACCAAAGAACTCTATCAGAAGCTATTATTTCTGGGTTTAAATTTTCTTTGTAATATGTTATTTTTTCCTGTTTTCTGCTTCCTGGCTGCACCTGCTGGAATCGATACCTCAGTCATCACAGCTGACTACTTTACCATGCTTTAGTTACTCATGGTAGGATTTCCTGTGTTACACAGAGTAGCTCTGCAATAGTCAACTGACTCCAGGTTAACAGTGGTGGAAACAGCCTGCAATCACAAGTGAAATGTGTTGTAATGTTTTACAGAAAGACTTCACAAGAAAAACCAATAACTCATGACAGTCACAGAATTCATTAGCACCAACTCCCCTGAGTGCTCCTGCCTTGCACAGTGTTGGGTTTGTCAGCTCCTGCCTCTTCCACTAATAATTAAGGGGAAGTTGACGAGTTTTACACATTCTCAGCCTACAAAGCTATGTGTGATTCCACAGCTACAGAAGCTTTAGAAAATCCACAAGGCTGAGTTTTGGGAAAACCTGCAAAGGACACATGTCTTTGGGTAGGTATCATTATTGTACTTCCCCTTCCTATCATTACTATAACTATTAGAAATATGCTGAAAAGTCAAGACAAGAATGAATTTTAGAATGCATACATGGAGGCTTGCTGATGAGAAAATGGGAAGAATTTACCCAACTATTGTCAATTCTGTACTCATCAAGCACTACATTAACCAATTAAACTCCAGCAACACCAAGTTCAATGAACAAAGAATCAATTTGTGACCTCTGAGTAGCTGTTTTATAATAATAAAGAACCACATGAGGCCCATAATTCTATTATAATGTCAAACTCCAGACTGTGTTAATTTTCTCTTGTTTAGTGGAATCTCATCAACCTTTAGTTAGTGCATGGCTGTTCTCATCAATAGGTAAAGACTTTGTGGAAGTTGGGGTTTGGGGATGAGTTTGATGAAAAACAAAAATGTGGCTATAGCAAAACACATCAAACACCCACCATTTAAAGAACTACCTCTCTACTGCCAGATAGAGAAGAAGCCTTTTGGTTTGTGAAGATGTAAGGTACTCATTTCATGCAGTGGATTCAAATGAAATAAAAACATTCTTTTGACATTTAGCTCCTCAAAAACAACTGGGAAAAAAAACCCCTGAAAACTTCACTGACTGTTTTGTAACAACTTGAGAATCTGACACTGACCATAGATACTCCTATCCATCTAGTGGGTGCAGGAATGGCTGGCCAGAATGGAAATAGCTGAAATATATGGAATATAAGGCACCAAGCATCATCACACAATTGTCAATACAAACATCTCCAGAAGGACCAAGCAGCTCTCAGACCATGGGATTTGCTTGATTCTGGAAAAACATGGACATTGTATTAACAGGACAAGGAGGACTGGAGGTGCAAA
This sequence comes from Peucedramus taeniatus, assembly GCA_013400575.1. Classification (NCBI taxonomy): domain Eukaryota; kingdom Metazoa; phylum Chordata; class Aves; order Passeriformes; family Fringillidae; genus Peucedramus; species Peucedramus taeniatus. Next base: position 129,954 of record WBNO01032358.1, on the reverse strand, counting down.
CAGCACAGAGCTAGAACATGCTCTAAGTCCACATGCTGAGCATACTCTAACAATAGAACATATTAAGAGATTAAAACATTAGGAATTACTTTGAAACATTAATTCACCAACATTTCTTTAACAACAGAAAAGCTGTAATGCAGAACTGAAAGATTTTTGTTCAGACTGTCATGACTGTACAACAGATTCTGTAGATAACTGCCAGGGCGTAACAACAAAAGGCAAATGAACAAAAAACTCCAAACTGTCCCTTTGTAAATTTATTTTTAAATAAAAAGACAGTAAAGCAATTTTCCTCCCACTCTATCAGGTCCATCAAGGTTTCAAAACAGAGGTGCCATGTGTGAGATGTTTTGGTTTTGATTAAAGCTGATTAATTACTGACTCACTGAACAGGAGAAGTCTTGTGTCAAAACAGTGTCAGCAACAGCTCATAGAGGTAACAGCAGACAGACATGTGCTCTTTGGTATCAGGCTTTCATAATCTGATCATACAAATAGCAGGTGTTAAATTGCCTTTGGTCGCCTTTAAAAGTTTCATTTACTCCCACTGTAGTACTAAGTACCCTTAAGAATTTTTTATTCTTGATTAAAGGTTCTTTAGAAAGCACAAAATTGCCTCCTCTGAGGATTGAAACATAAAAAATCATCAAGAATGCTGATATACAAGATTCAGAGCTGATATCCACATGGGAATTTACTTCAGGATATTTTGGCTGATGGCACAGACATCAGAAATAAGCCCTTAGTAAAACTGTGCTGTTCTTAGAGGAATATATGGTGAACCAAACCAAATCCCCACAGGCTGTGCTATAATATCACACTACAGGGAAACATTTCTAGAACTAATAACCACAAGCACCACTGGGCTGCCCCAGCTGTGCTGCAGAGCTCTGTGGAGAACATCTGATGAGCTTAGGACAAACTGAGCACTGGCCATGGGCATCTGGGTTTGGCTTCAATACTCTACAGTCTAACATTTTAACTACTTATGTCCTAAATTTGTGCCCTGTGGAAGGGAAAGGCTCCAAATCAGCCAATCTCAGCACACAAAAGGCTCTAATGATCTCCCTATTTCACAAACCTTGGCACAAATTTACAACGTTGCTTCATCCCACACATCCTTTCCTTCACAAGCCAATGTTGTGCAAATCAGCTGTCAGTGTTGCTTTGATTTAAATACTGTGCTAATGATACTAAAGACTAATTCAGTTTTCAGACTGGAATTCTACTTTAAGAGCCAATGCACAAAATGCTTGGGAGCTGTAAATTTTACATCGTGTCAAAAACGTAATTCTAGTAAGAAGAACACAAATCAGAAAAATTACTTCACCAAACAACTGCCACCAACTTTACCAATCCCTCACCAATATATATGTATTCATAATATATTAATATTATGAACTGAACTGCAAACAAGAATTACAGTGAATATGAAATTCTGAGGGTTAACTGCTAAAAAGCTCTTACCAGGAGCAACAGTAACTTCCATTTACAAACATACCCTCAAGTGTCTGGAGAGACCTTTGTGTACATTCAGGCTTGCACTGATTTTAAACACAGAGCAAATATACTCTTATTTAAACAAAAAATAAAGCATGAATGTGTCAGTGCATTCCTCTATGAAACAGAGTTTATTAAAAAATGTGGATTTGACTATTTTTCTTCTCAGAGAAGTGTATGTATGCTTTAATGACAAATGCAAGCAGCCCCACATCACTAAAATTTAAAAGTGCAACAGGAATGTCCATCCAAAATGAATCCACTACAAACCAAAAAGACCATCTTCAAATCAAGGCCCCTCTGAAAAATAATTTCTCCTTGTTAGTGAAGAGCTCATAGTATTAATCACTTCCACATAGTTTGAATCCCACCTTTTGTAAAGGGTAAAAAGAAAGCATACAAATGTTGTGAATAATATCATTAGCAAAAGAAGGGTGGAGAAAATTGCATTACACTGCATTGCAACATTAATAAACATTTAATTTCTGCATATGAACTGAGCACTCAGTCTCCCATGAAGGCACCTTAGATGCACTTGAGAACAGGGCTTAACCCAGTTTTATAGCATTCACTCCTGTTTTGAAGTGAAATGGCATCTGTTTATACAACTTTAGCAATTATAGGAATGTTTTTTATTTCTCCTGTTTTAATACCAGCACTGTTTTTGGGAGTTGTATTATATGATTTTTTCAACTCAGAACTGCCAGCTGGAATTGAGCAACCTCTAAAGCTTCGTTTTTTCCACTCCATGCTGATTACAACCATGGTCACGGTAAGTTAAATTTCTTAACCTGGGGATTTCACTTTTGCTTAGGTAGGATATTTGGGAGCTGGAGGAAAATGGCTTACTTAAGGGGGAGAAAAAAAAAAAACAACCAATTCATTCTCCTGAAGCCTGTAAGCATTGATATATGAACCTAAAACATGTTAAATTAACTCATAAAATTAATGTAACTAATCTTAACATCTTCTTTAGATTTTTTAGTCAAACTGCAGCCACTTTATGCTGGGAAACTCTTTGATATGAAAATTTAAAACAAATACCTAGATATATCCTGTACATATTGAACTGCATGTACATAGAATAATGCTGTCTGTTCAGAAACAAGCCAACATTACTCCTCTTCTTCCAAATTCTTTATTTTCACCAGGGAAAGATTTTGGAGAAGCTGGGGATCTGCAATGATTTAACCATACTGCGAGTAGTGCTCAATGGGATACCTCCACGGAGAGATTCCAAACTGCTTATCAAAGATCTCACAGTAGATGAGGTACCCTTGAGGATTTATCAGCCCAAAAGCCCACCCACTGGCAAAAGAAGAGGAATTCTGTATTTTCATGGAGGCGCTGGCACATTTGGGAGCATTAGTAAGAAATGGACAAGTTTTATTTTTCAAGTCAAATCCAAACCTTTACATTTTTGCCTTCAGGCATGTGTCAGTCAATGTCTGCCCTGTCCTTCCCACTGTCATCAGTCTTTGCTCAATGCAGACTGGAAAGTATTTGTGGAATGAACAGTCTCGTGCTAAAGGAGGTCCCATCTCTGCTTTCTTTAGGCAAGAGACCTGTGATCCAGAAATCCCTCACCCTGCTCTCAGCTCTCAGTGAGGGATACTGCTCTACTAAGACTACCCTATCTTACATAAAAGATATAATATGGGTCCAAGGTAGGATTTAAATACATTAAAAAAAATCTGTAAATAAATTCCCCTTTGTCATGGCAACAGGCCCGTGGCCAGGTAATAAATTACATAGACTCCATGTATTACAGAAGGCTGATCATTAATCTTTATTAAGAATCCCATTACTTTTTTATACCCTAGTTTGCTACAGATGGACCTAATTGGTCCTCCCCTCCAAACACCATCACCATTGGCTAATTAAGAAACCACCCTTTGGTAAACAAATCTCCATAACACATTCCACATGTTCTTAATACCAGGTGCAGCAAGTTAAGATAAGAATTGTTTCTCATTCTTTTCTCTGATCTTCTCACAGCCTTTCCCAGGCATTGTGTCTATTGTTCTCTGTGACCAGAGAGCTGCTGTGACACCCATTCATGCAAACAAGGAATCCAAATGAAGGAAAATATAAATAACGAAGGAGCAATTTGGGGAAGTTTGATTCTTGTGGTGACGTGGCACAGGATCCTTGATTTCTCTTCCAGAAAGGGAGACAACCCTTGTCTCAGCAGCTGGGAGTTCAGCTCCCTGAGTGCTCCGGATCTCCTTCTGAGCAGCTAAGGCTCCAAGTGCCTTCTCTGCAAGCCAAGGCCCCTAACATGGAACTCTGAACTTTTTTCCAGGGGTCAGGCAGTGCAATTTGAGGGGTTTGAATCTATACTGTTTCAAAGGATAGGTCTGCACTATAGTGGGCAGACTTGAATTTCCTGGCATCCTTCAGCCCCTGCAGGAATCATGACATAACTCCCATGCCATGGGTTCCCCTCTACACTGGGGCACAAATAACCTACCCTGCTGTACTCAGAGCACAGGAGTCTGGGTGGAGTGTCAGGCTCACATCTAGAGCTAGTCAGGGTGGCAGTGAGGACTCAGGGATGGCAGGCACTCCATGATGTGACAGGTGAATTCCTCTCACTGGAAGGAAAAGTACACCACAAGTTGTACAGTAAGTCCCTGTTCACGTGGCATGGCTTGATATAACAGCCATACCTGTACACAGAGAGTGGGACCTGACCTTTGGCTTCAATTCCTTTTGGTGTTTGATAACAGGAAAACAATCAACATGATGACAAGCTTTCAGAAGGCCTTTGGGAATCTCCAGCCTAGGAAGCCTGAAGTCTGCAACCAGCAAATTAGCAGATGCCACACTGAAAACAATCAGTGGACAGATAACTATGACTTACTCCTCAAATTGATGTCATACTTCACAAATCCTAGAATCATTGAATAGTCTGGGTGGAAGGGACCTTAAGTCTCACACTCATTCCAAGTCCCCACCATGGGCAGGGACACCTTCCACTATCCCAGGTTGCTCCAAGCCCTGTCCTACCTGGCCTTGAATATTTGCAGAGATGGGGCAGCCCCAGTTGCTCTGGGCACCCTGTGCCAGGGCCTCACAACCCTCACATGGAATAATTTCTTCCTAATATCTAATCTAAACCCACTCTTTATCAGTTTCATCAATTTAAGTTTTTTAAGTCAGCAAATACATGAGTTGCTGAAACCCACTTTGATTTCCAGAAGTCTCCATGACACAAGAGGGAAGGTCTTTCATTTGGATTACAGCTGATTGAAAGACAGAAAAAAGATGGGTTATGGGAAGTTCCTGTGAGATTCCCATAAGATCTGTACTGGGAGCAGTGCTAATCAATTTGTTCAAACATAGAAAAGATGGTGCAAGGCACATCTGTGATGTGGCATTAAATCCTCTGAGGGTCGTAAATGGATGGCTGAAAAACTGCAAAATGTCTTTATGACTGCAGAGGATGAGACAATAAAATGACAGGTGAAATGGCATGTAGAGAAGTCAAACAGATGAACAGAGCATTCTGACCTTATAAATGAAGTAATGGACTTCAAGCAGGAGCAGGAAGGAGGTCTTGGAATTATGGTAGGAAGTTACCTGAAAATGCTGACATAGTGCATAGTAGCAAATAAAAAGCAAATAAAATGCTAGCAACTATTAGTAGGAAAGGAAAGAAAAAACAGGAAACTTTTTTATGCCACTGTAATAAATCCATGGTATATCTAAATACAATATAGTGCTTATAGTTCTGTTTCCCACTCCTCAAAAAGGATAAAGCAGTACTGGAAAGACTTGGAGAGGCTGCCTAGGTGAGAAAAGTGCTTCTGTGCAGAGAATATGGGAACAAACTATGACTCTTCAGGCTGCAAAAGATGCATAAAGACAGATACGCTAAATGACTACAAAATCACGAGAAGCAAGAGAAGTTAAACAGGGAAGGATTTATCCACCATTTCTTACAGTACAAGAATTCCACCATGTGGAAGCAGTGAATGCAAGGTATGAAAGGAGCAACTAGAAATGGCTCTTCACACCTTTGTAAGCAAGCGAGAGAACTCCTTGCACAAAGCTGTTACGGTTAAGGTTAAAATCATGGGCTTAACAAGTTCTTTGGGTAATTCACAGAAGAAATGCTAATCTAGGGCATTAGGTAAAAAGACAGCTTCTGTCTCAAAGGAGTGCTCTGAGCCTCAAATTCCTGTATGCTCCTTATTCCTGTTTGTCCTCAGCTTACACTCTCCTTAGACAGCTTTTCTTCACCACCAGGTGAGATGTGAGACCACCCCAGACAGACTTCTGGGTTTCCCCAGTATCACCATCCTTACATGCTTGTGTGATGCCCTGAGAGCCACTGGCCAACAGAAAATGTATTCATGTGTAAAGACCACATTCCATAGCATGAGTTCCTTATCAGTCTCATCTTGCAGTGCCTTCCACATAGCACATGTTCAGCAATCTGCATTTTCATTTCAAAAGGATGTTTGATTTTCAAATCATCATTTCTGCTAAACTTTCTCTCTAGGAGCCTTTGAAAGAGTATGCCGCTATATGGCCAAAAAATGCAACTCAGTGGTTTTGTCTGTTGGGTAAGTGCTATTTTGCCATAGAAGTATTTATGGGAATACAGCTTTCAATTGAAACTCTTCTGAAAAATATGCTGAAAATATTTACTGTTTTAGATGGCATCCCTATTTTCACTTAAACCATTCATTTAACTTAGAAATGTGCTTATAGGCAAAGTATTCCAAAATAGCTGTAGCAACATTAGTTTGGCCTTCCAATCTACATTAGTTAAACCCAAATATAATCTTTAAAATTAAGAAAAAAAGTCTGCATAACTACTGCAGCAACTGTGAACAACACAAATTGAATGTTTATAACTCCACTGACAATAACCACAGTCTTTGACATTTCAGGTACCGTCTGGCTCCTGAACATCCCTACCCAGGGCAATATTTTGACTGTCTCAATGCCACCTTATACTTAATGAGGAATTTAGAAGAGTATCACGTGGATCCTGGTCGCATCATCATTAGTGGTGACAGCTGTGGAGCTAATTTTGCTACAGTTATTTGCCAAATACTGCTGAATGATAGAGATCTGCCAAAAGTACGTGCTCAGGTCCTACTTTACCCAGGACTCCAGGGGCTGGATTTCCACTTGCCCTCCTACCAGCAGAACGCTTTCGTCCCCATGTTACCCCGGAAGATGGTTGTCTACTTCTGTTTTCGTTACCTTAACAGAAAACCCACAGTTTGGAAAGATGTTCTACAAAACTGCCATGTTCCTGATAGTATGAGACACCAGTATAAAAAATGGGTAAGTGCTGACCTTATTCCTGATGAATTTAAGGTTAGAGGCTACGTACCACCAAAACCCGCATCATATAAACCTGAAGTCCATGAAGCTGTCAAAGAAATTTTAGCAATAACATTTTCCCCACTTCTAGCTGAAGATTCCATTATTTGCCAGCTCCCAGAGTCCTACATTGTGACCTGTGAGTTTGATGTGTTGAGGGATGATGGTCTGTTATACAAGAAGAGACTAGAGGAAAATGGTGTTCAAGTGACCTGGTATCATTGCGAGAATGGCTTCCATGGAATTTTAGCCTTTTTTGGCTATGGGATTTTTTCCTTTTTATCTGCAAATAAGATAATGGACAGTATTGTGAATTATATAAACAGTTTATAGAAGTATTTTTCAGAAAAAAGATGCAAGTCATGCAGTATCTTTGATGAATTTTTACTTGGCAAGGAATATAAACACTTTTAATTTATGGTTTGGATTTTGACTCCATTTTGTAGTTTCTGATTTCTGCTTCTGTAGTGATTCTCAAACAAATGTTAAGATTATTTGAACTGCCACCATTCTAGAAAATATTCTTGTAAAAACACACCAATAAGACCAACATGAAAAAGGCAAGGCACCTAGCACACCCTGTTTCTCTAAAACTACAGCAATTCCAGTATCTTTGCATGGCTGACACACACTGAAGGCAAGAGGTGAGAATCTCCATGAAGATTTTTCAACAGCCCAGAAATGCTGAAGATAACAACTGAGGTCTGCTTTGGCCCTTGTGACAGACAGGAGGTGTTGATGGTATCAGATGGAGAACTCAGCTACTATGAAGTCTTACAGCACACACTGAAATTGCAGCCATGAATTTAATTTCCAGGTTTAGTCTCTACAAAAACTACACTGCTCCAGAAATATAGGGAAGTCAAAAGAAAGGCTCCTGTCTGGAGCAGAAATCCTAAACTGGCACTAGCATGAGTTTGATTTTGTTTGGGATCTGAGAAATGATGTTTCATTTTGGAACTTCATTCTCAAACTGGAATCCCTGAACTTCAGTGAGTGTGTGGATGTCAGAGAAGTGCAGAGATGAGATTTTTCCATAACTCTTTTTTCCTTTCATGATTATCTTATGCTCAAGGCTACCTGTTCTGCTGTGTTGAAAAAGTTCTGAAAATCATGTAAAGAAGGCAGAGAAGCACAATTTTATCTATATTACCACTGTAATGCTATGGTGATTCTGTGATGCTTTCAACAACAAAAAATAAAATCTAGCACTGCAAATATTTCTGTTATAAGAGTGAGCATTTGCCTAACACACACTGAATGATGAACCCAACTGAAACTCCCCTCCCATGGTGAAAGGAATAACACAACTCAGGCAGGCAGAGACCACAATGCTGCTACTTTTATCTGGTCACATCTGTGTTGTGGTCAGTAATTAACCTACCAAACAACTGGATACAACCACATAACTGTGAAAACAAAATACAAACTGGAAGTCCACAAACACCTCTGGATGGACTATTTTTTTTCAAATCTGGGCTTTTGCTGATTTTTGAAACAACATTTCCTTCTAGTTCAGAATATTTTATGATGACCACGTGGCCTATTAAAAACACTCAACTTCTCACTAGAGAAACAATATGAAATTAATTTTTATAAAGTTTTGTAACTAAAATGACATGGTACTTTCCCCCATCACTTATAATTTGACTTTACAACAACAAAAACCACCAAAAAAAAAACAACAAAAAAACCCCNCCCCAAAAAAAAAAAAAAAAAAAAAAAAAAAAAAACCAAAAAAACCCAAAAAAAACAAACAAAAAAAAAAAAAAACCAAAAAAAAAAAAAAAATCCCGCACATTGCTACCTAATAAGGTTAGATTTTTTACCCATTTTCTTTCCCTGTGAATTTGCAATTTAAATATTCTGACATGCTAGTTTTTTGAAGAGTTGCAGATTTAGATTCACAATTAATTTCCATCATTTAAAGTGCACCTTCTCTACATTAGCACAATCCCACTCCTCAGCAAGAATTAAATAAAGCAGTTTGATTTGGAACTCCTTAATCACTGGTTATCTTAAGTCATTCTCAGCTGTATTTGTTGCATGCAGAGTTACTGAAAGTTACCTGTGACAAGGTCACCTAATCACGAATCTAAAGGCAGCCTCCTGTGGCTTTTTAAAGCATGTTGTTCTGTTAGAAGAAAACACAAATACTAAAAAGAACTGAGACTTGGGTAATGACACAATTTTCTAAGTGCACCTTTCCAAAGGGTACTGGTGACAATCTCTTTGGCCCTTTTGAGTGACAATCATCCCATGCACGTTTCCACTCCTGAGGAAACTCTTCAGATGGGTGTTTTATAGTGCCACAAACTCAAAGCACACAAATGCCCTCTGCCCATTTTCCACCTCCAACTAATTTAATACTAATGCAGTTCATTCATAACACTCTTCTCCCAGCTAAGGACTGGTTTCTTGCAAAAATTCCAAAATGCTGCTAGCATAGATCTACTAACAAATCAAGGACTTTGACCAACTTATCTTTTGTGAGATAACAAGAATGGGGGGGAAAGAAAGTGAGAGAGGGAAAGATACCTGCTAATGTATTTGTAAAAGGAAGGAGAAAGTTTTTTACTGGAGCAAACAGAGAACACGAAGATTAACAAAGAATCAGGAAGTAACAAGACAAATATATATTGGAAAGTCAAATCAAAGACAAGTCAGATCACTGCAGTTCAGCAAAATGGCAGTTGTACTCACAGTGCTGGTGTTATTCTTAGCTGCTTTTCTTGCTGCATTTATATTGTTAGTCATAGGAGCAATTAATTTTGATTTTTCCAACTCAGAAATTCCTCCTGGAGTGCATCAGCCTGCAAAACTCCGAATCATCCACATAATTTTAATATGCACAGCTGTGGTGGTAAGTGAACCTGGTGTGATTTTTGGGGGAAGAACAGCAAACCTGTAGATTTTAAACTTACTACTGTGCTAGAAGCCTGCATGGAATTATGTTCTGGAGAGCAGAGCAGGGCATTGCTGTCATGCTGCATGTTTTATTGAGCTGAGTGTTGCTAAAGAAACTTTTGCCAGACTTCTGACACTGCACTGCTCTAATCCAGTCCTGCCCAGCTCTATCTTAGGCAGTACCTAAATGCTGTCTTAACACAAGTGTGTGAAAGTCTGACTGTGCTTCTGCCCTGACTCGAGCTGACCTAGCACTGATTTGATTTATAATGTTTATCCACATTGGATCGTTTGTATTTCCATTCTTGGTTCAGACTATACCAGATGTCTCTGGCCCATGCTTTCAAGCTTTTTGTGGGCATGGGAATGAGAATTATTTATTTATTTTGAATATAAAGTGAGAAGCTGAACATTTCAGAATTGGCCTTGGGAAGTGAGTTTTTGTAACACAAGTGACAAAACTAGGTAACGTTGCCCAAGAGGAGCTGAAGGAATTCTTCTGCCCAAAGCACATTTATGTAACTCCTCCAGCAACTAAGCAGGATTGTCTGATGGGAATGAGGGGCTCTGACCAGCCCAACTTCTCCAGGTGAAGCAGTAAAAGCGTGGGAAGGTAATCAGTCTCCAAGAGCAGCACTCAACATCTGGTGAGCTCTGCTGACAGAGGAGTTCAATGAATCACAGATATTTCTGTGTAATGATAGGTGTAGAGATGCTCTGATGAGACATGGCATTAGAGAGGAGGTAACAGAGGTTGTGCCTATATTTACTAAATTAATTTAATGGAATATCTGCAAAGATATATAAGCTATTTAAAATTTAAAAAGGAAAACAAAGAGAAAAAAATTATCTGTCAGAAATATTCTAGATTATGGTCAACCATAGTAAAGAATTCTAGATATATATTCTTATGCTTTGGCTGCTCAGAAGTTGTAATTAGAAAGATATTACATCACTTAAGCAGCTGGAAAAGCCAGTTCTCTTTTACTCATCAATCCACTGCCCACCATAAACCAGCATTGTATGCTGCAATGTAAGCAGTACAGGGTGAAAGAAAACAAACAAGTAGAATGTAAAAGTTAAAATATCCTTGGTATTGTTCCATTCCTGCTTGTAAAATAGCAAATACAAAAGAATAAATAATTTTACCATGTTTGTATACAACTGGAGACACTACGACTAGTTTCTGTAAAAAATTAAAATCAGTATATTGCAAAATGCCTTAGTTTCTTCAAGAAATCTTTCCTCAAGATCAGGCATGGAGAACATTATACATACCTGGAATCACTGAAAAAAAGGCCTTTTATAGATAAATATATTGAGAGTTATGACACTACTGACAATCCGTGCAAATGTGATTGTCTAATAAGAAATATTCATAACAGAATCTTGAGTATTATGAACTTGATCCAAATATTCCTAAGGACCGAGTACTGACTGGCACGACTGAACAATGCATTTCAAAACAGAGGATATGCCTTTTCTTTTATTTATGCAAAGTTATGTTGGAGCACTAGCTCTGATTTGTATTCATTTTCTGGTGTCTGGCATATCCCTATGGCACAGAGAATGAACAGAAATTCATTCCTACTAAATATGTCAGGATCTTCTTGTCAGTGCATGGCACACATGAGTGAGACTTAGGAAATGGATCAAAAAGCAATTATCAATCATATTCTTAACTTAGTCAACTCTACTTTGGGCAAGTGGCTGTACCATGAAAATCAGCACCAGAATGATCATCTTTCACTATGTTTTTACACCTTCTGGGGGGGAAGGATAGAATAACCACAGAAAACCAAACTTGCTTTCAATGTTAGGTAAAGGACCTGCTGAGGAAGCAGAGGGATTTATCTCACCAGTCTGCTAATGTTGCATTGTTTGGGGTTCTGTTCTTTGTTCATGTAACTCTTTCATAACCCCTCCTGATGCTGCTGTTACTTGTTCAGTTGTCTCCTACACCTGTACAACTACTCTCTTAGTATATTACTGCCCTAAAAATAAACTACTTTGGCACTGGGAGTTTACTGTCTACACAGTTCCTTTCTTTTGGAAAATACAGGATCTCTTGAGGGAGCTCCCTGTTCTCTTTGCCTTTGAACAGGGAAAGATTTTGGAAAACATTGGCATCTGCGCTCAGGTGAGCTTTGTGCGGTACATGCAAGGAAGAAAGATGCTGGGGAAGGATCCAAAGCTCTTCATCAAGGATCTGTGGTTTGAGAAAGTGCCTGTAAGGATTTACCAGCCTAAGGCTCCATCTGCCAGACAAAGGAGAGGAGTTATGTTTTTTCATGGAGGAGGATGGGTATTTGGAAGTCTTGGTAAGATATCTACTGGATATAGTTCAGTTAAAGAAATGCATACTTCATAAATAGTAAAGTCGGTTGTTTCTTGATCTGTAGCAGTTGCAAACTTTAAGTATAACCACAGGTTCAATCTCGTAATTCTTGCTGCCAGAAGGCATCTGCTGTGGATCACGTGATTTTTCTTACAGGACAATGATATAAAGGGCAAAAATACTGAAATAGGAAGATGAGGAGGTACAAAAGAACTGAGGAGCTTTGTAGGAAGCAGCAAGAAAAAGTAGAGAGCATTTCTTTCTTGCAATTCTTTGACTTCTCCAATAGATAACACCTCATCTTTGGAGAGAAAATGCACCCCAACCTAAACCCAAACCCCACCAAATCTCTTTCAGAGACCCACGAAGAGCTCTGCCGCTTTATTGCCAGAGAAAGTGAATCTGTGGTTGTATCTGTGGGGTGAGTCTTTACTCATGCTGATGTTAAGAAATTATTTCCTATGTTGTAAATATCAACTCCTGTCCCCTCAGTTACAGCAACAATCTTCCTCAGAGAAGTGTCTCTGTGGGACTTGTGAAGTATGTGAATTACAACTTCATTTGCTGTTGCTTGGAGACTCACTTGGGCTGTTTTCATTGTCTGCTTACATCACAAATTACAGTTTGGGATATCTAGTTGGAAAATGAAGTTTCGAATGAATATTTTCTAATTCCAAACTCAAAACTGATTGTAAACAGATAGTAAGCTATATGATCTCCTTAACACTTATTCAAGGAAAGCCTGTTTGATGCTTAGAGAAGCACAGTGTGAATGACAAGCTAATACATTATCAAAATAATGGTTCGGATTACAAGGATATGTAACGTAACTTTAGGTAACAAAGATACAAACCAGAAGTCATTTGTGTCCAACTCATGAAAAACTGAAGCAGAAAGTAACTAAACGATTGTCAATAAAATCTACATTTAGTTGGCAGCTGAGTACTCCTGTGTTGTTAAAGACCTAAGAGACATCATAAACAGATGATATCATAACAAAATAATCTGCACCACCTAATCTTATTGATGGCAATCCTATAGAGACAGTTAAAATTCTGCAGAAATCAGGGTATTCCTGGTTGCAGGAACCAGGACTTTAGCAATCCCTTTAAAACTCATATTTCCTTCTGTTACACGTGTCTGTGTCCCAGGTACCGTTTAGCCCCTGAGCACAAATACCCCGCTGCCTACGAAGACTGCCTGAGCGCCACCCAGCACTTCCTGCAGCACCTGCAGCACTACGGCGTGGATCCTGCCCGCGTCACTGTCTGCGGGGACAGTGCTGGGGGCAACCTGGCAGCTGCTGTGAGCCAGACCCTGGCAGGCAGGTCAGACCTCCCCAGACTCCGTGCTCAGATCCTGATCTACCCAGGCCTTCAGGCACTGGACTTCAATTTACCATCCTACCAACAAAACCGGGGAGTCCCTCTGCTGTTCCGGGAACGGGCTGCTTTCTACATGTTGCAGTATCTAAACGGAAACGCAACAAAACTGGAAGAGGTCTTGGAAGGTTCCCATATTCCTGTAGATATTAAATTGAAGTATAGGAAGTGGGTGAATCCAGACAAAATCCCAGAGGAATTTAAGGTCAGAGGCTACAAACCACGTGTGCTGCTTGACTGCACAACTGAAGTTTTTGAGACAGTGAAGAGATTCTGTGAGCCCAACCTGTGCCCACTGTTGGCTGAAGACTCTGTTGTTCACCAGCTGCCAGAATCTTTCATCCTGACCTGTGAGTACGACGTGCTGCGGGACGATGGCTTGTTGTACAAGAAGAGGCTGGAGGACAATGGGGTTCGAGTGACCTGGTGCCACCTTGAAGATGGATTCCATGGAATCATAAACTCATTTGATAGTGACTGGTTGTCATTTCCAGCTGGAAAAAGGGGCCTTGACAATATTGTGAATTTTCTAAGAAACTTATAGTAAACATTTTTCTTTGTTTCTGTAAAAACTGCCAAATTTCTGCGGTCTTTTATGCTTCTAAATTCCATATAAGAAGTTCATATAGGACAATTTGTTAATAAGCATTTATGCCAGTGTGAATACCATAAAAGACATTTCAAGAATAGTTTCTTTTAGTGCTGTTTGAAGTAGTCCATGTGCAGTCTGCCTATTTTAATCATCTATTTGGACTAGACACTTGTCCAATACAAGTGGTGCTCTCTCAGTACATATAAAAGATGCAGTAAAATTTTAAGCCAACATCTGGTCTGACCTGTTTTATTCAATTACAGTTGACGATTTCATTCTTCCTAGAAGTGTGTGTTTTGGCAAAGGAGAAAGACACTGACACTACAGTGCTGTAATGCACAGCCTGTACTCTCTGCTACACATAGCACCTGAGTTTAAGATTCCCAATTTGAAGAAGATGTCTGTTGGCTAGATAACCAGTATTTTATACTCAAAAAAATGAAGTCACATTAGTTAACTTGACTTGTAGAAATGTAACTGTTCCCAACAGAAATGCTCTATTGACAGCTTTGTTTAAATTACAATGGGAAAAATGCTTTAAGTGTTTTCTTATGTTTATCAAACATATGGGTATGCTGAAAAACTTGTTCTTGTGCTTGAATAGAATCCTAGAATCACAGAATGGTTTGGGTTGGAAGGAACATTAAAGCTCATCTCATTCCAAAGCTCTGCCATGGTCAGGGACACCTGGTCTAGCCAAGGTTGCTTCAAGCCCCAAATAATCTAACAACAAAATATTACTGATGCATTTACTTTTGCAAAGCCTGTTACTTACCTTTTGCCCCCCCACCCCTCCCTTCTTCCCATTTTCTTTTCTAAATGTCCTTGTTAAAGGTATGTATGCCAAACTATGTAAAGCATGCCCACAATGCAGGAAGCAAATGTCACGGCTGCAGATCAGTTGCAAGGGATAATGTAATCTCCACATTCACTGGCTCTCTGTCATAGACTAGAACTTCATTCAGGATTCAGCTTCAGTCTCTGAGCACTCACCGTTATCATCCACGATCCAAGAATTCCGTATTCAATACCAGACCCTTTATCAGTCCCACAATTACCATAAAGATAAACAGGAAATTAAACACATTGACTCTTCTCCAATGTGATAACTGCTGGCACATTGCACAATATTTCCAAGGACTTTAAAGTGAGCAACACCTGAGAGATCTCCTGCAACTGGGACTGCTCCAGGCCTTGCTGTTATCTAAAAAAGCCAATTCACAGATAGATGTGAAGACATGTCACCTCTGGATAGTGAAATGGCATTTTTTAATCTACTGCCAGTGATACTGCTGGTGATTTTTGTTGCTTCATTCATATCAGCAATCATAAGAACAATTCAAACTGAGTTTGCCAATTGCAGCATCCCTCCTGGAGTGAGCAATCCCGGAAAACTTCGCCTTATTGTTGCTGTTTTGATTGTTACATCTACTCTGGTGAGTAACTCTGCTGCGACTTCTGCGAGAAATGCTGTTAGATGTTAATTTTGTTGTATGTGTAAATACCAGAATCCTGCCAGCTCCATCAAGGCTTAAATGGTGGCTCTTCTCTTCTGGGGGCTGACTTGAGAGGACAGATTTTGGAAAATCATTTCTGTTAGACCTCAGTCAGATTTTCCCTATTACATAAGGATTAAGTCAACCATAAGAGCCCAAGCTTTATCAGCTGAGCTTCCCTAATTAAATTTAAAATTAACTATTTATAAGAAGTGAGATTGCTTTGATCTCCACTTTAGCTAAGCACACATGATGTTTTTAGGCCATTCTTAGGGCTTTCCAACATGGGAGGCTGGGTAATAGAAGTACCAGTAATGGGAGACTGGATGATTTTTAAGAAGACAAAAAGAGAAACCCCAGAAATCTTAGAGGGATGAGAGACACTTGGGAGCACTGGCAAGGCCTCCCTCACCAGGAGCCCCTTCACCAATTGCCCTTCACTCACCAGGAACCCCGTCACCAATTTCCCCCCACCAGGGGTCCCTCAATGAGTGTCCCTCACCAATTGCCCTTCTCCAGGTGTCCCCTCACCAGTTGCCATTTACCCACTGCCCTTCTCCTGATGCCCCTCATACACTTCTCCCTTCTCCTGGTTCCCCCTCACCGGGTACCCCTCACCAGCTGCTCCTCACATGGTTCTCCCTTCTCCGGGTGTCCCCTCACCATATGCCCCTCACCAGCTGCCACTCGCCCACTGCCCTTCTCCTGGTGCCCCTCACACGGTTCTCCCTTCTCCAGGTGTCCCCTCACCATTTGCCCCTCACCAGTTGCCACTTGCCAATTGCCCTTCTCCTGGTGCCCCTCACACGGTTCTCCCTTCTCCTGGTGTCCCCTCACCATTTGCCCCTCACCAGTTGCCACTCGCCCATTGCCCTTCTCCTGGTGCCCCTCACACGGTTCTCCCTTCTCCACGTGTCCCCTCACCGGGTGCCCCTCACCAGCTGCCCCTCACACGGTTCTCCGCTCTCCTGGTTCCCCCTCACCGGGTGCCCCTCACCAGCTGCCCCTCACACGGTTCTCCGCTCTCCTGGTTCCCCCTCACCGGGTGCCCCCTCAGGGCTGTCCGTGCGCGCTCTCCCCTCAGCTCACCCCGGCTGTCCTTCCCTCTCCCAACAGGGCAGGATTTTAGAGAAGATGGAGCTGTGCAGCAGCCTGGCCGTCAAGCGCCTCGTGTTCTCCGGCTGGAGGCCGAGCCCGGCGCCGGGGGTGCGGCAGGAGGACGCGCGGCTCGGCGGGGTTNGCCCTCGCTCCGCCGTGCTGCTGTTCCACGGCGGCGGCTGGATCTGCTGCAGCCTCGGTAGGGCCCCGGGCCCGGCTCTGCCGCCGGCCCGCCGCCACAGCACCCCCCCGGCACTGTCCTCGCAGCGTTAGCCGGGCACGCGTTGCTTTAAGCCATGGCCGCCGTGTGTATGTGGGCCACGGAATTCCGGCCTCCACGCAGACGCTGACACAAAACTTTTTGTTTATATACTTTTAGTGAACAAAGAAATTAAAGCCCGTTTGTTCTAAATTACTTAATTCTCTTTCATAAATTGGTATTCTATCCTCTTTAGTCTTTTTAGTATATTTTTCCTCTGGTAGGGACTTTCCAACATACAGATACTGAGTCTTTTGTTGGCTGCTTCTTTATATTCTGGTTTCTACAAAATGTCCTTGTAGTCCATAAATTCTGCCCTTCTTGTATCCAATTTCAACAATACACACCCTCTCCCAGGCCTTGTTCTTTTGTAGCGTATCAGGGTTAGTTTGGCAAAACTTTTAAAAGTTTCAGTGATTTCCTCAAGTCAACAGTCTGTGTAAAGAAAGTTAGCTACATGCTGCCTTAAAGCGATTTAAGACTAGCACACTGCTTATAATTAATATACAGGTTATGATTAATTAAAGCAATTAATTCAAAATTAATTAGAAAAGTTATATAATTTCCAGCTGCTGGAAGGCTGAGCTGTGGCTGGGTTTCCCATGCAGCGCTGCGAAGGGAGGTGGAGGGCAGGGGGAGAGGGGAGCTGGACTGTTTGTGGGCAAAACATCCTTCCATGTGTTTCAGATTCCCACGAAAGGATCTGCCAGTACATTGCCAAGGAAAGCGGCTCGCTGGTGGTGTCCGTGGGGTGAGTTACAGCCAGCTGCCCCAGAAAAGCCTTTTTGCCTCTTGTTTCCTCTCAGCACTGCAGGGATGTACGACTGGAATGCTCCTCTTTAGGACCTGGACACCATGATCCTCATGGGTCACTTCCAACTCAGCATTTTCTATGATTTTCCCTAGGAAAATCCTATGATTTTCTATGATTTCACCCAGGATCCTGGGTGTCCAGATGGAATTTCAAGGGGGCTCTTTTAATTTTGCTCCCTGCTCCATCAGCTAACAGTGCAGACACAGCCCACAGTAAGGTCTATGTGTCTCCCAACGTAGAGCTATGCTGGCACCACACAAAACCAAGGAATGCTTTCCAGAAGAGAGTTCCAATGTGTTGAGAAATGACTAATAAACCAGCTTGGAAGGTGACGATTCACTGATCCATTTAAATAGGTGTAATTACCTTGTGAACTTCAAGGAGCTTTCTAACAGTAAGAATCAAATGCTAGTAAGTAATAATACTACTAGTTAATACTACTAATACTAGTAATACTGAGAAATAGAACTGTCCCTGTTATTTAAATAATGAAAAAATAATTATAAAAATGAAAAATCCTAAGTAACAGTGAAGTGCAGATTAATTAAATTACTTAATCCACAAGCCAGAAGCAGTCTACACTAGAAGAGAAAAATGAAGTTGCATCACTTAATTTCTGATCAGGCCTGCTCTTGGAATATCCCAACTATGCTAGGTCCTTACAGCCCCATCCTATGGCTATCATTTCTGTGATTACTCATTGGACAAATACCTGTTTAGTAGATAAAAATACCTTCATGTTTGTTTTTTTTCTGTGGGAAAACACAGGGAGAACCAGGAAGATGTAGAAATTTTGTATTTACACTTACGACATTTCCTTCTGTTCCTTTTGCTGTGTCTGTGTCCCAGGTACCGTTTAGCCCCTGAGCACAAATACCCCGCTGCCTACGAAGACTGCCTGAGCGCCACCCAGCACTTCCTGCAGCACCTGCAGCACTACGGCGTGGATCCTGCCCGCGTCACTGTCTGCGGGGACAGTGCTGGGGGCAACCTGGCAGCTGCTGTGAGCCAGACCCTGGCAGGCAGGTCAGACCTCCCCAGACTCCGTGCTCAGATCCTGATCTACCCAGGCCTTCAGGCACTGGACTTCAATTTACCATCCTACCAACAAAACCGGGGAGTCCCTCTGCTGTTCCGGGAACGGGCTGTTTTCTATTCTTTGCAGTATGTACAAGGGGACACATCAAATCTGGAAGAGGTCTTGGAGGGCTCTCATATTCCTCCAGACATGAGGCTGAAGTATAGGAAGTGGGTGAATCCAGACAACATCCCAGAGGAATTTAAGGTCAGAGGCTACAAACCACACAAGCCCTGTGAATTCAAGCCTGAAGTGTTTGAGAAAGTGAAAAGAATCCGTGAGCCCACCCTGTGCCCCCTGTTTGCTGAAGACTCTGTTGTTCACCAGCTGCCAGAATCTTTCATCCTGACCTGTGAGTACGACGTGCTGCGGGACGATGGCTTGTTGTACAAGAAGAGGCTGGAGGACAATGGGGTTCGAGTGACCTGGTGCCACCTTGAAGATGGATTCCATGGAATCGTAAATCTCTTTGATTATCGCAGTTTGTCATTTCCATCTGGGAAAAAGGGAATGGACAGGGTTGTTGCATTTATAAAAGGCCTGTAAAAGGAACTCTCCCTCATTATGCTTCTCCCTCTAATGACTCTGCTTAGGCTCTCACACTTCAGGTAGTGCTGCTCAGCAAGAATGTGACACCTTTTGATGTGTAAAATACTATTTCTAATATTCATGAACTTCAAATTAACACCGATCTTTTCCTTGTGAGACTTCTGACAGTTCAGTCTTTTGACAGTATAATTTTTCTATGTGCTGTGCTTTTTTTCAAATTGGCATCTGATTGATTCCTTGTCTTTAATTACTAAATTATTTACTTCTCTACAAATTATCTATGTGGAATGCTTTGGATTAAATGTTGTTCACTACAGCTGGTTTATTTGTGATGTCCATTTGGTAAGCTCCAAAGCATGACTTAATTTAGCTAAACATTTTAAGCTAGGTAGAAAGTGAGCTGGAGGGAAAACTCTGGATAAATAGGCAGATATCAAGATCTTAGTGAGGAGATTGGGCAAATATTCCATAGCTGCAAAAGTAGCAGAGCAAGGCCAGAGTTGATGGGGCACACCTAGGCAAGTAAGGGCTGCTCTGATTTTGAAATAATTGTTGCTCTACAAAGTCCTTTTTAATTTTGGAAAGTCTCCACAATGCCCACAGAGGGCAGGATGTAGTGTTGAGAGGAAATGCTGACATCAGGTTTTAGAAAGGCAGGAAGGATCAGTGAACTGGGCTCTTCATCTGTGTGTACTGAAAGGTACAGCTTAAAGAGAGAATATGAAGGAAAATGTTTTCATGTTCTTCCAAAGGGTGTCCCCCAGTATTAACTTTTGCAGAATCTGTGCTGTGATTCTGTGCTAGAATCTGTCTCCATGAGCTGAGTTTTATTTACAGGATGAGACAGTGTTTTCCTGACATGATGCTTCATTACACCCTGCTGATGAAAGCAAGGAGGACCAGCAGTGAGCACACTCAGAACGGCCAGACTGAGGACATGAAAATCACAGAATTGCAGTGTTGGGAGTGATCTCTGGAGGTCATCCAGTGCAATTCCCCGCCAAGGCAGGGTCACCTGGAGCAGGTGACGCAGGAACACAGCCAGGTGTGCTTGGAATGTCGCCAGAGAGGGAAACTCCACACCCTCCGTGGGTACCGTCCCAGTGCTCCGTCACCCTCAATGTAAAGAAGATCTTCCGCATGTTGAGGTGAAACTTGCGGTTTAATAAATGCCCATTGCTCCTCGTGCTAAGGAAATCCTCCGGAAAAAAAGGAAAAAAACCCTACAGGGCTGAGAAAAACAGAACTATTTACAGTAACAAATACTGACTTCCCTTAGGTTTCCCTGCGCAAGGGCAGCCCTTCACTGAGCACGGGCAGCCAGCCCTCGCTGTAACCTCCGGCAGGCGGCTGCTGGCAGGGAATCGCGGAGCTGTGCGCAGCGGGAGCGGCGGCGNTGCTGCTGCTGCTCCTGCCCCTGGCGGCGCTGGCGGCGGCCGTGGTGCTGCTCGGCCTGCCCGGCTACGACATCCCGCCCGGGGTGAACCAGCCGGCCAAGCTGCGCCTGGTGCTGACCGTGCTGCTCGGCACCGCCGCGCTGGTGAGTGGCGGTGCGGGGGGCGAGGGGGCGTTCGGGAGGACCCGCGGGCTGGGGGGACAGCGGTTGCACAAACACGGGGAGCCGAGGGCAGGATCCGCGTGTCCCCGCTGTCCCCGTGGGATGCTGGCGGTGCCGCATCGCGGGGAGAGGATGCGGGGAGCGCCCCCGATCGGGTTCTGCCCCGGGTACCCCCCGATCCGGACGCTGCAAGGGCGCCCGCCATCCGGGCGCTGCCCCCGATATCTCCCGGTCGAGGATGCTGCCCCGGGTGTCGCCGGCCCAGACACTGTCCCGGGCACCCCCCGGTCGAAGATGCTGTCCCGGGCACCCCCCGGCCGGGCTACCACGGGGAACACTGCCCATGTCGCGGGCAAACCCAGTTCCCGGTTCAGGGACGTGCCTGGGGCGTGTGAGCGGAGATTGCGAGCGGCTGATGGCAGGCTCGAATTCGGGGCTGGGCTGGTGTTTTGCGTGATAGCAGCCCGCACCTTCAGGCGAAATCACCTTGCACAAGGCAAGCTGCAGCCCTTCAGCTGCTCCTGCCACGGCTGACATTTATGGCACACAATCCGGTTAGGGCTGCTTTACTTAATCCCTGGACTCTCTTTGGCAGCGTTGCATAAATGGCATTAGAGCCCCCCTCAGCTCTGCCTCTGTTACTTGCTGTCTTTGAATTTCTTAAAATCTTCAGGTTTGTCATTTCTTTAGACATCACCCCTGCTATCACACAGACTTTGTTTTTCTCCACACAGATTCTTAAACCATTTACATCCTCTTAAAATTAAATTTACCGACAAAGCTGCCCAGCAATCCTGAACCCCACTAGCAGGTGACAAGACAGACTCACTGGGCATTAAAAAGAGGGATCTTGTTCAGCCAGTGAATTGTAACTGTTTGATTCCCAGCTTCTTTGTTTGTTCTAAATCTTATTACATCAGATTTCTATTCTAGCTTGCAAGATCATTGGGAAAGGAAGGAACTTCATTTTGCTCAGTAGATCTGTTGTGCAAATAAAAAGCAGTAACTAACTTGCTCAACACAGCTCAGCACTTTAGATCTGCAAATTCACTGAGTTTTATGGTCTAATTCATGAATATTTGTTTCAGCAATGAAGAACTGTTTCTACATATGGTATTTCGTTATTGTTATCAAGTATAAAAGAAACAAGAATGACCACAAATGTGTGCAGGACAATGCTGATGATTAAAATATGTACTCCAAGACAACCACTTTGGCTGATTTTATAAAATTTCTGATGTGATGTTACAATGACATTGGATTGGAGTAGTGCAAGTCAATTTTTCTACAGACTGCAGGATGTGAGAACTTGGGAAAATTGTTTCATTTCCAAATCAGAGTTCTGTGTTTCTTTAAAATTTCCTCCAGATAAGTTTGATGTAAGTACAATGCAGAGATTTTATACCCTGGCTAACTCCAGACTTTTAAAGATGCCTTAATGTCTTTTCCCTTTAACAGGGAAGGATTTTAGAGAAGACTGGGCTTTGCAGCCAAATCACTTTTGGCCGATACGTGCGACAGGGGCGGAAACTAGGGTTGGATCCAAAGCTCTTTATCCAGGATCTGCAGTTTAATGGAGTACCTGTGAGGGTTTATCAGCCTAAAGCTACCTCGGATGGGCCAAGGAGAGGCATCCTCTTCTTCCATGGAGGAGGCTGGGTATTCGGAAGCCTTGGTAAGATACTTCCTGGAGGAACTGCGTGGTGTAGAAAGAATATTCTGATCTTTTTAGAAGATTGAAATAAGATGTGGCTTCAGCGTGTGATTTGGGATGAAGTCTGAAGCCTTTTTGGAACAGACATTTCTTAGGCTGTCTCAAAGCTGAGAGCAATAGCAAAGCACTAACTCCAATATTTCTTTTGCAGATACCTATGAAAAGGTGTGTCGCTACCTCTCCAGGGAGAGTGACTCAGTAGTTGTGTCTGTGCAGTAAGTGAACACTACCCAGTTGTCTAGTTGGGAGATTATTGTTGCTGTGGGACCACAGCAGAGCTGTGCTGCTGTGGGAGATGTTCTTTTTTGGCACAGGAATTTCTATGGGATTCAGTCAAGTTCATAAAGAGAAAAATAGTGATAATGAAGATTTTGCAGCTCTTAACTATTCATGCCCAGAGATACTGTGAAAAGATACAAATGGAAATATTTGGCACACTAAGTAAGTCTATAAAAGCCAATTAAAAACTTAGGGGAAAAAAGTCTTCCTTGTGCTGAACATATGGACATACAATAAGATGCTCCAAACAATTAGGATCTATGGGAAAAGAGAATAATCACACTGAAATACTCCCATTTTACACATGGGAAGCAGAGTCATAAAATGATTAAATAATCTTTTCAGAAGTACAGAGGGAATTTTCACCATCACTAAGAACTGTTAAATTCCTTGTTCAGATCATTAATCAGAGACAATCCTACTTCAGTGAATCTTTGTGACTGAACTCACCATTTAGTTTATCTGCAATCCCAAACGGAGCAGCAGCTGTTTGGAGGCACTGAAGATCCTAACCTAGAGCCAAGCCACCCCAAAATGACAGGGCTGAAGAACAGCATACGAGACCATTTCCTGGTTACTACTACTGACATCTCCTTCTCCTTGTCTCGGTGTCCCAGGTACCGTTTAGCCCCTGAGCACAAATACCCCGCTGCCTACGAAGACTGCCTGAGCGCCACCCAGCACTTCCTGCAGCACCTGCAGCACTACGGCGTGGATCCTGCCCGCGTCACTGTCTGCGGGGACAGTGCTGGGGGCAACCTGGCAGCTGCTGTGAGCCAGACCCTGGCAGGCAGGTCAGACCTCCCCAGACTCCGTGCTCAGATCCTGATCTACCCAGGCCTTCAGGCACTGGACTTCAATTTACCATCCTACCAACAAAACCGGGGAGTCCCTCTGCTGTTCCGGGAACGGGCTGCTTTCTTTGCTCTGCTGTACCTCAATGGGGATGCACTGCACATGCAAGAGGTGTTGGAGGGCTCTCATATTCCTCCAGACATGAGGCTGAAGTATAGGAAGTGGGTGAGTCCAGACAACATCCCAGAGGAATTTAAGGTCAGAGGTGTGAAGCCACTTAGGCCCACTGATTTTATAGCTGAAGTTTATGAGACAGTGAAGAGATTCTGTGAGCCCAACCTGTGCCCACTGTTGGCTGAAGACTCTGTTGTTCACCAGCTGCCAGAATCTTTCATCCTGACCTGTGAGTACGACGTGCTGCGGGACGATGGCTTGTTGTACAAGAAGAGGCTGGAGGACAATGGGGTTCGAGTGACCTGGTACCACCTGGAAGATGGATTCCATGGAATCATAAGCCTATATGATTATTGTGGCTTCTCATTTCCATCTGGGAAAAAGGGATTGGACAGTGTTGTTAACTTCTTAAAAAGCTTATAGTAAACATCTTAGATTCCATGAGTCTGTTCATGCCTCAACTTAGAAAAACTATCTTTTTAGGATATTTAATATCAGGTTATGGGTAGTGAATCAGGAGCAGCCATTAACAATGATAAACAAGGCTCATCAGAACCTCATTCCAGCTGTTAGTTGGAACATGGAATATGCAAACCTTATACAAGCTTGTACCATGCTGCAAGCCCTTATCTTTAGCTCTGCTAGTAAAGAACAGTTCTTTGAATGGGCATCCTGGTTCATTCCAGCTGTTTAAAATAAAATATATCTGTGTGAAGAGAAGCTGTGTGTTAGCAGGTGTGCGTGGTGTGAGAATAAAACCCAGCTGATGTTAGTGGGTTATGAGCCACTGACAATAAAATAATAAATATGATGACAATAAGGAAATATGATACTGTGTCAAATGTGGTCTCTGTCATTGTGGGCACAACACACAAATGCTTCCATGGCCAACTGGGTGTTTCTCAGCACACAGGCAGGAGTGGAGCTCCTTTCTGCCCCAGTTC
Source organism: Peucedramus taeniatus (assembly GCA_013400575.1). Taxonomy (NCBI): domain Eukaryota; kingdom Metazoa; phylum Chordata; class Aves; order Passeriformes; family Fringillidae; genus Peucedramus; species Peucedramus taeniatus. Next base: position 105,128 of record WBNO01032358.1, on the reverse strand, counting down.
TAGCACTGGACTGCTGGGTAATGTTTCATAACTTGAAGGGCAGTTCCATCAACCAGGGAGAGGAGTGCTGGTGGGGCAAACAAGTATGATTGCATCACAAGAAGGTGGGCAGGATTGGTGGAAAGTTGGACCCAAATACTCCACTATAGCTCTCATTGGAAACTGACTGGAGAAGAGGACAAAGGAAAGATGAGGAGACAAAGAAGGGGAAGGTCAGGAAGGTGAGGGCAGGAACAGAGCAGGTCAGAACCTGTGCTGTGGGGGGAGTACAGGGCTATAGCTGTCAGCTGGAGTCCTGCCTCAGCTCACAAGAGTGATAAGAGAGAGAAGGATAAGCATCTTTCTTGGCTGTATTAATTCATTCTGTTTATGACCTGCCCTTCCTCTCCTTAAGCCAGGGCAGAAGCAGTGCCCAAGCACAGGTTGCATTGAGGGGTTCACACTGGATATAATATTGGCCAATTAAAAATGGCACTTAGGGCAGTCACTTGAGGCTGCTGTACCACTTAAACACAACTCTACATCAATATAGACAGTAATATTTACCAACATCATGCAAGAGAGACTTCACTAATCCTTCCAGAATTTAATACTTATTAATACTTGGAGGATCTTTAATAATCTGGATATTGGTCTCATTTGCTTGTAGAAACATGAGCATCTTTGCTGGCAGAGCTGCTCAATAGATTTCATGCCCTGCTTAAGAGCTCAGCAAAATTTTGTCATTAGACTTTTAACTTTGTCAAAACATGCCAGTTAGGTTCAATATTAGAGCTGTTCCAGCAAATCCTCCTGACTCTGCTAAAATTGCTTCCTTTAGATTTTTTTTTTCCTGGAACCAAATGCCAGACTGTGTTGCAGTCTGCTGCAGCAGAAATAGAACAAAGAGAGAGGGGTAAATGGTTAATTCATCCTTTTCAGATGCTAGTTCCTATGGCAGGTGAAGATATTTAACCAAATTAACCAAAGCACAGATAATTTTTCAAGTGCAATACAGAATCTTTTATTTACACTACGGAACCAATCCAGAATTTTACAGTGGCTGATTTTACCAGTTGACTTTACCATCTGAGGCAAAGAACATAGACTTCTTCCCAGAAAAAACACTTGTGCAGATGAAGAAAGGAGCACTGGGACAGAGCTGCTGTGATTACTGGGCTGCCTCAGCAATGCTGAGTGTTGTGTATCTCTCACATTTATAAGCTCAGCAGCATCTCAGACAGAACAGCCTCATCTGCTTCCCAGCTCAAAGACCAAACAGTAAGGAGAACCACAATGAGGAAATTTGAGGCAAGGAACAGAAAATTCCAGTGTGGGGCTGTGGTGCCTGTACATTCCAGGCAGTGATGATCTGTGACTAATACTTAAATCCTATTTTATATATCCTTAAACAACTGTATGTGTAAAGGAAGGCACTGTAGCTCTGTGGCCATTCAAAGGCCCCAGAGCTCCCCTGTAGGTTGGATTCCAGTGGGAATCCTTCCCAAGGCAGGTAACCAGCACACACTGCTTGGGACTCCCTGGATGCTTCCCAGTCTGTGCCTTGGGGGTGACCAGGGCACATGAAGAAAACCTGGGACTGAATATTGAGTCTTCAGGGCATTCCCTGGGTGCTAATAGCAGCTTGCTGGTAAAATAGGATTATTTTAATCAGCACACCTCCACTTCATATAAACAAACTGCACTTAAAAAAGGCCCAGATCTTTTATAATACCTTCCCCACAAGCATCTTCTGCTAGAATGTCCCTTCCAACAAGGTGCCTCTCCACTCCCAAGTATTGTTATCATTGTCTTTAAACAGGCAGCTGGAAGGTTGGATATGCAATGCTGCTGCACGAAACCCTTAAGCAGCACAAGGCAATCAGCTTTTCATTTTCAGCCTTCTTAAATGTGTCTGTAAATCCATGATGCAAGTGTTGAAATCAGACTGATCAGATCTCATGACATACAGATGCAGTTGCTTAAGTTAAGTGGGAATTCACTTGAAATGCAAATGCCTTTATCTTCCAGGATTAAATTATAAGTAACACAAAGACTGACAAAGGTTTGTGATATCAGTGGCAAAAATGCAGACTGAAAACCACACTAAGCCACCTGAATGCTGTGCACAACAGCATCATGTGCATCTCATTTCAAGGCCTGCCACTGCAGCACTTTTCATCCATCACAAGGAAGCAAGAAGCCAAAATTTAATGTCAGAGTGTGCTGAGAACTACAACAGACACAGCTACAACCTGTGCTGCCTCCCCTCCACAGCTGGAGTGCAAGTTGGCCTGGATTGCTCAGAAATCAGATTTCCCCGTTCTTGGTAGTTCTTGGCATTGTTAATTCAATGAAATGGAAATGGGTCAATATATAGATTTAGAGATAGGAACCTCCTTCAGTTTAAATTCTGGAAGTGGATCTTGTGGTGACTTTTGGCTACTTTCTTACCCAGTCAATACTTTGTTTTTTTTAATTAATAAAGTGCAAGTGTTATTCATACAACAATCCTTATTCACCACAGGAAGCAGTGAAGGAGAATGTTCATGAACAGATTTCTCTCCCCTATCCAATATCAGTTGAAAACAAGGAGAGCTAGCAGGAGAATTCATGGGGTATTATTATCTTTCTGAATTTTTAAGTAAAAGGTTACCAGTGCTAACTTTTCAAATATCTACCAGAGAGGCTCTGAAGAATCAGGACTCCTGATTGATAACATGACTGCATCTGTCAGTATCTAACAGTGATTTCCTCTTCCAGCCAGAGGGTGGACACACATGTCCTGGGAACAAAAAGATCCATTTTGTCCTTAATCTGCTGTCAAAATAGTACAAACATTCCCTATGACAACTGTAGAGTAAAAACACCCAGACCAAAAATTTAATTATATAATTTCTAACATTTAATATTGTCTCAGAATAACTGACTCTCTATGGCCATCTTGAAGACCTGATGAAAAACTGCACTAGAAGGACATTGAGTGGTGTCCAGTGTCTGCCCCATTTCCTGTGAAAGCCCAACAATTTCTGCTTTTGCTACTTATCAGCTGACACAACCAACTAAAACTCATGACCTCCCAACCAGGGATATCTTCCTCAAAATGTTGGTAGAATCCTGGACTTTGAAGAGGGGCAGAATATCTGCAAACTGTTGGGCAACTGGTGAGAGCCAGAGAAGCTGGGGATGCCCCTGTGTAAACTGCTTAGGGTGATCTTAAGCACTGCTTAATATAGCTGGTTGCTTGTGGGAGCTGCTCCATGCAGAAGGAATGGGAATTAGGTTATTCAGGCTTTAGACCAGTTAGAACAAGTTGCTGGGTTACATCCTGACCTGCAGGTGGCCAGGACTATTTCAGAAGATATTAAATCGCTGTAAACAAATTTTTCATCTCTTGGTTTTTAGTCAATAAATAGTCGCAGTATAAAAAACAGCCAAGCCAAAACACAAAACAAGTGGGATGGGACTTGACATAAAACTCTTAATTGCTTTGCCCTCTGATTTTTTTAATTATTTTTTATTTTTACACAGCTTGCTATGTGTTTCTTTGAAGAAAGAGCAGAAAAGAACCTTATGTTATTGCATAGTATGTCTGAAACATGAAAGAATAAAGCAAATACAGGAAACAGCTGCACATCCAAGGACAAGGTGAAGCAAGGTTCCTCCCCATGCAGGAAAAAGGCCGACCTTGATTACCCTTGGCTTTACATAGGGAAAGCACTTAATGGCAGATAAGCTGCAAAGCAGACTGTATTAGCTGACCTTGCATTACCAGATTGCAAACCTGGAAGAAATAGCTCTGGAGGGCCTTTCTGCTGCTGGATAGGCCACCCTGAGACTTTGCTCCAATGTAGGAAGTGCTGTTAACAAGTCCAAATTCTTATTGCTCCAATATGCAACTTCTGCATTTAAATCACATTTGGCCCAGAGCAGAGATCTGCAAAGCTCAGCTGCTCTTGGTCTGAGGCTCAACAATAAACCTGCAGCAAGTTAAAGGCTTACATTCAATATATCTGGAATTAATTTAATGCAATTCATTTTTTTTCCTCAAGATTAGCAATATTATAATTATTTTTAGGAACAGATAAAGCATACACCATAGTGTTGGCATGGACAAGCCCCTGGCCATGGTCTGGATGGAGTTTTACCTCTGCAACATTTTAGTCGTTGTGATTTAGATCTGCATGTTCAAGGTTGAGTTTTCAAGTGAAGGACAGTGACGACTCAGACGTGCAGAGCAACAGTGGCACCTATTGGCAAAGGGACTGTGGCTCTGTGAGACACCCAAAATCATCTGGGGACAGCCCCTCAGCTGAATGCAGGAACCGGAAAGCAGCGTCCTTGATGGAATCTTTCAGAGATGCAAGAACCCTGGTAATTAGATAAGCATTATATGGGTTTTTTTAGGTTTCAAAGCCCCCGGGAGCTCAAAGGCAATTAGAAAAAAATTGAAAGCAAAATAGGTGAAAGTCACTGAATCACAGTTAGCTATTAGTGCTGTGCTATCAAACACATTCTCTTGAAAAAACATCTCTAAGACAATCCATAAAGAATGAATTACAATGGAATGGAAATTGGTGGATACAGAAATTCTTGTATCCACAAAGAAGTCCTCCATATTAATTTTACTTCCAATATAGCTATTAAAAGTGTACTTTTCTGTTTGTTCCCATCTGCTGATATTTTTTGTGACAGTACCAACCAGGCCTGCATCTCTATAGCACAACAGAGCCCAGGTAATATCTGAAATACAGCTTAGAAAATTATACAAAGGTAGCCTTAATTTCACACAACTCTAATCAGTTTGCTTTAAAATCTGCTCATCAATTATTCATAATTATAAAGTATTTATAACAAATGAAACATTTATGTTTATCATCTACTGTGCTTTTTAAAGCAAAGCTCATATATGGAAAAAATGACTGGCTTGATGTACAGGGAATTACTGAGATGCACAAGAACCACCTATGGAATTTGTATGAAAACATTCATTCCAAAATCTGAGAGCTCCCTGGCCACATGTCTGATCTGTTTTTATTGAGCCATTTAGAATTAAATATACAACCATGACACCTAGGGGAGCCCAAGGTAACCTGGTGAAATGTGCTCTGGTGGAGAGCTTCTTAAACAGGAGAATGCACTGCTCCACCAGACAGGTCAGAGGGGATTAGTGACACCCAGCACCAAAATATCTCCTTTGATCTGTTTAACTGATCAGCTGTTTTCACCTGCAAATCTAGACCTTCCTCACAGGTGCCCAGCCAGCTTTGTGGTGAGCCCAGCTCCAGCTGAACTCCTGGAAGAATGAGTCCAGGCCTGAGCTCAGTGATAGTGGAACCAAACACCAACCAGCCCAAAACAAAACCTGAATGTATCTTTATCTCAAATATTCCACACAACAAAATTTCAGTCAAAATATCTCTGATAATTAAGGTTTTCCCCTTCTTTTTTTTTTTCCTACAAAATGTAGCTAACCTAAATTATTCCAGACAAACCCCCTGAGCCATAGCTGAAAGCAATGCTGCAAACACACAGCTGCACCAAGAATATCTTATTTATATTTCCTTTCTGACCATTGTGAATGGGTCCCAATCCCAGGTTCTGGGTCTGCACGTCTGGTTTGTGCCCATTGGCAGAGGTAAGGATAGACATGATTGTTCCCAAGTTCTGCACTGCATTTGGCAGAAGTCAGTGGAGGTAGGAATGGCAGATAAAACTAAAAGATTCCTACAGCTATAGCTTAGAGACACTAATTCTTGCTGAGGGAAACGGTGCTGTTTAATCTGTGACAAGAATGCTGTGCTAGAGGTTCCCTAGATAATAAATATCCTTGTTGTGTCTAACACAACATTTCCCAACTCACTCTAATCTTCAGAAATTACAAGGACTTTTGTTCATGAAAAACCCACAGAAATAGAGGTTATTTTGCCTGTGCTTCAAGAACACATAAATCTGAAAGAATTAAGATGTTCACAGCCGCCACAGAAAAGAGGTGAGAAAATGTGAAATTTCATCATTGAAAGTCTGCAATAACTCACAAATCCATTTATTAGTAAATAAAAAATTCAGCCAAGTCATGAAAATGGACAACAGAAATTCTGAGCTCTACTGTACTATGTTCATTTTTCAGGAAGAGAAGTTATTAATGAAGAAAGTAGCATAACCTTATAAAGAAAAGAGACAATTTGACAGACCTGGTGATAAAAACTCTTGAACTTGGAGACCTCTGAAGTATGGATCAAGTTTGCAACTTAAATGTTTCTCTAAGATAAGTAAATGGTCATTTTATTCTGGCCCACTCTGATGTTGTAATTAATTTGTTCACCTACAAAAAACACAGCTCCTGAGAATCATTATAATATGCAAAGGGTGACATTTTGAGGTGTGACAGATTTATCCAAGCTTGTTTTTAGAATGTTTTTTTAGTCTCAAGGTCTTGTGGTCACTCGTATCTCAAAAACAAGAGAGCTCTTCAGTTTTTTGTGGAGCAAATAGATGTTTGGATACAATTCTGTTGTGAAAATGTTCCAGACAGTCTTGATTGCAGGAGATCAGCCTTGTGTTTGAATGTCTGTGACATTAAAGAGGCAGCGTGGTGGCTGGAATTGATGCACATCTCTCAAAGCCAGCATATTTCTTGCCTTGAAGGAGATGAGTGTCAGCCTGGATGAGCTGAGTAAACAAGTGTTTTGGTTTGAAAAGACAGGTGTCTGATAAGGAAGGCAGGAGCCTCTCTTGAAATGGAAAATGTAAACCCCCTCCCTCCAAATTATTATAATTTTGAAATTAAGGGGCTCTCAGGGAAAGATATTGGAGTAGGAATAACAGTTCTTTATTAGGAAAAATAAAAATAAAAATGCAATAGTACAAAAAAAAAAACCAAAACAAAAAAAAAAAACAAAAAACCAAACCAAACCCAATACCAAACCAAAAAAAAGAAAACAAATAGTCATATTTCAAAGGAACCACTTATCTCCAAGAGCAGCTGAAAGCAACAAAATTGTACCAGCACATCCTGAGCCTAGTTTGTGTTATGATCAGACTCTGATGGAGTCATTCTCTCAGTTCTTTCCTTTTTTCTTGCTTTCTTATGATTTAAAACTTACAGAAGTTCAAAAGGCTGTTTGAGGGAAATTTGCTTCACAAAGGAATAAGTTTGGAATACTGAAGAAGTGTTGCAGAATGGAATTACTTTTTTTAATGTATAACTGTGATGTAACTCTTAAGCTTGTTGGTGCAGAGAAGAGCTGCCCTGACAGGTTATAAAGGACATAATTTTGTAGTTGCAGTGATGGGACATTGTCTCTGGGTAGAGAAGGATCCAAGTTCTATTTAACAATGACCCATAAGGAAATTGTTACATAAATACAAAAGTAGTTGTTTGGGAGCAATAATGTTTGTTAAGAAGGGAAAAATCTCTGGGCACAGTCATTTTAGTGGGAGTTGCTCTTTTTTGTCATGTACTCTTATTCTTTCAATTGCAATAACCCCTGAGGATTGAATCCAAGAAATAGATCCCAGAAATGCTGCTCCCAGTTTTCAGGAAGCTGGGCTCATTGAGCAGAACTTGCTGTAAACACACAGAGAGCCCCTGGCCCAGAGAAGCTCCCAAACCTCCCACCTCTCCTCTTCAATATTCCATCAGCACTTTAAAAAACCACCCTGAACAAGCCAGTCGACTTCTTTAAAGTAAGAACCCAGGACTGGCTGTGTAAATATGTACTTACCTGCTCCAGTGCTGTAAATATGTAATTTAGGCTCTGTCTCATGACACATTTTGTGTCTAATTTAAGGAACTGTGTATTTGGACAGGAGGGACTGGATGCCTGTCAGGTAAATATTACAAGCAGTAAATTTTCACAGCAGATCTGACACTAAATTTGGTTAGCACTATATATAAAGTGATTATTGACCTGATGGGAATCCTTGTCCTTGACAGTGGTTGGCCTGAGAGGAGGTTCAGAGTCCATGAAGCCACAGTCTCCTTTAAGTTCCAAACAACTCCAGCCTCCTGTGGCAATCTGAACATCCTTGATATCAGCACTTGCAGGATCTGCTGCCATGAAAGGTGAAAGCTTTGTCCTCACAGCTCACCTCAAGGTGGGGAGCACTCACAACTGTCTTGGTTTGAAAGACAGGTACCTGCCAGCAAAAAGCTGGAATCTCCCTTTGAATAGAGAATGCAAACCCCCTCCCTCAGATTATTATAATCTTGCAATTGGAGGCTCTCAGGCAAAGATTTGGGATTAGGAATAACAGTTCTTTACTAGGAATATTAGACAAAGCAAAGAAAAATACAAATGTAATAGCACTAAGAGACAAGCAAAACAAAAAAAAACCAACAAAACCCCAGAAAATGCCCTGACAGCCAGGGATGTGACCTGACACCCTGGGTGTCAGGGTGTTAAAGCAGTCCAGATGAAATCCTCCTGCAGTAATAGATGCAGTTCTGTGGAGTGGAGATGGTCCTGTAGGAAAGTCCAGTGGTGAGGAGATGAGTCCAGTCTTCCTCTGGGAAGGAATCCAGTGGAAAACCAGCCGGGTCCTCTGGTGCTCCCACATCCTTTGGGAGCGGTGCCCTCGGACAGAACTGTCCTGGTCACTGCTGTCCCCAGGAAAAACCTGCTGCCCCCTTTTGTTTCAGTCAAGCACCCATAAGTACCCAGCAATGAGTTACCTAGCAAAACCACCAGGAAAAAATTCCACAAACACAAAAGAAACAGATCCAACCCCCAACAACAACCAACAGGAAAGTGCTCATGGAGAAGTTTAAGGGCCAGACACTGCCTTAGCTGCTTGAGTGCCTCAGCCTAGCAGCACATAAGGAGAAAATCTTGGATTTTCAGAGTTAAAAGTAAAGCAATTTTGAGTTCCTACAGTGATACAGAAGCCATGGCTTTGCACATACTGGCTGCTGCTAACTGCCCAAGAGTCAGCTTTCTAATTTAATCTTCTCACTTGGAACTATCTAGAGGGATGCTGGGAACCCCCACTGGTTTGTACAGACAAACCTGCATTTTTCCTCTGTTCCCTCAAATGCTTGAGCTTTGAAAGCACCTTTGGTTATGTCAGTGCTCTCACTGAACAGCCCAGTCTCTGTCCTTTGTGTTATTAGCAATTTTCCTTTAAAGTATGTACTTAGCACAATCCCAGGGTTTGTTTTTGTAAGGCAGGTTTGGACGTTCTTCATCACCTTTATCACTGCAGGCTGCAGAGACAATTTGCATTCCTGCTGTTTATATAAATATTGAAAGGAAAGCACTTAACTGAGCCCCTTGGGTGTTTTTTTAGGCTTAAATACAGCAACCCCTGCTGGTAACACAGCCTCAGTAAAACCCCAGCCAGGTTAGAGCAGAGCAGGGCTGGGTCCAGAGTGACCCTATGGGCACTGTAGGCGTGGAGGGGAGCAGCAGGTGGCAGAATTGGATCTGCTTTAGTGCTCCTCATCCCTGGACTCTGACCGTGCCCATGTGGAGCTGCCCTTGGCCCGTGCCCCCCTGACCATCACTGGCCACGAGGCTCAGCTCAGGCTCTGCAAAGGTCCCAGTGGGCCAGAGCCCCCTCTGATGTCAGGGAAATGAGTCCCCCTCTTAAGGAGTTTCTACATATTCCTTCAAACCCTGTCACATCATCAGAGGATGCAGTTTTCCAATGTTTTGATATCCCTGGGGGGGAAAGGTGTCATTGTTACTGTTCTTATTTCTATAAAGAGGAGAAATGAGGTCAAAGCAGGGTCGAAAGTAAACTGGGCTTGATTTTATGTGAGAGGAATAGTGGATTTGTCTTTACAAATAAGCTGTGGATCTGCTGGTAGATAAAACTAGCACTGGGAGATAAAAGAAACAATGGGAAGGATTCCACTGATTGAGGAATGGAAAAAGAGATTTGTTTTTACAAATAAACTCTAGGTTTGTTGATAATTGAAATTAGACATTGAAAGATGAAAGAAGCAATGGGAAAGAAACCCCTAAATTCTATAAGAATTAAAAATTAAAAGGGAGGGTTATACATTAGAGGGGAATCTTTGGGATCAGGCATTCTGGGAAGTCTCAAGTACCTCAGAAATGGGGAAAGAGAGAGGGAAATGCAGCCAGGAAATTAAGATAAAAAGGAGGCTGTGTCCTCCAAAAATTCGAGACACCAGGAGAATGCCCCATGGCTTGTCCCTTTATTCTAATAAAGTAAAAGAGACTCCTCTGTCTCCTTTTTGGACCTAAACCTCTGATATCTATGGATTAATTTTCCTTACATATGCAACCAGCACAAAAGCAGCCCTTTTCTTTACAGATTAAATCACACACTGCCCAATTAGCCAGTCTCAACCTGGAAACCAAGAGCTGTCTTGATTAGATTTTGGTGGCAGATCCCTGTGTAGCACCCCCCAATGTTCCCTGGTCTATGGTTGACAGACAAGGGAACAGGAGGACTTGCTGTCCTCCATTAATCAATTTTTGTGGCTATACTCAATACCCTCACTACAGGATACATGGAAGACAACCCAAGGATGCAGCCAGCCCAAAATGACCTGCTATGTTTTAACATCAACTGTTTAATTGTCACACAAACCCCTGTGATTTACACACTGGCCACATCCACCTTCCACACTCCATGATGTAATTTTTTTACTGTTTTTGCCATATCTGAGCAATGCTGCCTGCAGTTCTCATGTGGGAGGTGGCCCTTTGTCAGTGTTAAATCACAGGGAGGGGATGTGCCTGCAGCCAGTCAGCAGGAGAAACAACACAGGCATTTTCACTCTTATTTCCATATTTTAAACACTTGACTAAACTTTGTCCCTGTGCACAGAGCAAAGTGCTGTGGTTGATCATTCAGACAGCTCTGTCAGCCTGTGTTTCCATGAGGAGAGTCAGGCTGGGCTCTTGAGCCCTACCTGTTCCCTGATTAATGAGCCTTTGCTCTGGCTGGGCATTTCACAGAAAAGCCTTATTTTCTATTTATAGGCACTATTTGCAATGCCACCTCTGTGGCATTGAAATTCATAATCAGCAAACTGCTACAGGGAAAAATATGTTCCAGTTAATATTAAATGAGCAATGTGGGTTTTTGGTTTTGGTTTTTTGTTTGTTTGCTTGTTTTAAGAACTGATCATGAAGAAAATAAAAATAGCATCTTCCAGTGAACCAGTGAGAGATCTAAGGTATTAAAAGTTTAAATCTAAACACAAAGCAGTCTCAATCCCCAAAATATCAACCCTGTTAATGGGAAAATGTCAAAAATGCCTGTGAGGTTTCAGATGGCCTTTAAAAAGCAGAACAGTGGCACCAAAAACCTGAAATAATGGACCAGCTTGTTACCAAGCTGGAATAAATTTTGTGGTTTTTTAAGGTGAATGTAACTTTGGCTTATGGTGCTGGTTTGACAGTCTTAGAAATCACTGGCATCTGCTTCTGCCTCGAGCTAAGACAGCAGGCGCAGAGGCAGGGAGAATTTATGCAGAGTGCTCTAATTTTATTCAGATTTGTTAGAATAAAAAAGTGTACTTAGCTTCAGATGGTGAGAAATAGCAGCTTTTAAATCATGGGTTTTACAGAGATTACTGCTGTGGAATCCAAAGGGTAGAATTTGCTGGCTTCATCGTTAAAATAACATTTTTCTTTCCTTAAAACACATTGAGTCATAGCAAACTTCCAGGCCTATTTTAAGGAGACCCACTGTTGATAATGATTGTCTTTTTTTAGAATTTTGCAGAAATTATGTCTTTATTTCCCCATATCCTTTGGAATTCCTGTGTCAGGAGTACAGCAGATGGCCCATATATGATAAATATTGACATGCAGATTTACTGTAGGATCAGCCAGGGTATGACTAAGCTGAAATACCTGAGCAAAGATTTCCTCTGAAACCAGCATTTGTCATTGTCTTTATACTCTGCTGGAAATGGCATCATAAAATATATAACACAGCAGGGTTATTTCCTGGGGAAAATCAGGAATTCTACATCATGAGATGAATTGCATACAATATGCTTCAAAGTAAATTGAAAACAGTGGAAATCTTTCAACTGGCTGTAAAACTTATGGTCAGGCTGTTACCACACTGTTCTTAGAACTGGAACTCCTGCAGGTAAAATTAATTCCATTTTTAGACCATGATGATTCCCAAGAAGTCTTTTCTTCTATTCACTTCTCCACTTGTGCTTCAAAGTTTTGGGGAGCAGGGTCCCCTCTCACCCCACTTTTTCTATGTAGATTAAATCCCACTCTGCCCAATTCTCCCATCCCCACCTCAAAACCAAGGCCTGTCATCAGTAGATTTCAGTGCCAGATCTCTGTGTAGCACCACCCAGTGTTTTTCCTTTGGTTTCAGAGGAAGAGCCCTTGGTTGAAAACTGGATGCTCCCTGTGCCCTCTTCTCCTCCTACCTGTAAATAACCACAAGATGTTTTACCAAAAGTTACCAACCGTGTTTAAGTATCCCTAAAAGTGTTGCTGGCAGTGATGGGGACATGGGTGGCTCTACAGACAGGTCACTGATATGAGCTCAGCATTAGGAACACAGTGACTTTTAAGGAGTTTTCTACAAAAAAAAAAAAACCAAAAACAAAAACAAAAAACCCTGCAAGTCTCCACTTCCTAAAGCAAGGGGTCAATTCCCTGCTGCAGAGCACAGTGCTCAACCCTTTTGGGTGGTTTTGCAGTGTGAGCCACAGACTCAGCAGCTGCAATTAGAGGGTTTCTGTGCCTCCAGGCTGGCTCACAGCTCCCACAGCCTCATGCCTGGGCTCTGTAAGTAGGAACAGTGCCCACCTTGCCAGCTCCCCCCCATCAGAGCAGCATTTCCCACTTCAGCATCAGCACCTCTCCCTCCAAAGCTCACAGGTGACGTCCTCACCCCAGTGAAGTAAAAGTCACATTTATCCAAATCTGCTAGAGGTGCAAAAAGATCCCAAATTTGTAATTTCTTCCCCTTTCACAGACAGGGAAAGGCAGTAACTGTCCATTTAGGGTACACACCTATCTATCCATTTAGGTTACAACAAAGCTTTTGCCATCAGGAGTTTTATTTCAGAGACAATCACCTTTGGGCCTTACAGCAAAGTGCAAAATCCACGTTTGCAGAGGTTAATTCAACACTTGTGCCAGCTGGGAAACCAATTTCAGAAACACATGCCTTGAAAAAATAGCCTTTATAGAAAGACAGCTGTGGATGCTCCACATCCACCCCCAGACGTTTGGTCAGGGAGCTTAAACTGTGACAGGCTCCAGCCACCTACTTGTGGCAGCTGTTTTCATTATCACCCAAATATATTCATATCACAGGGGAGGCAGAATACAGAAAAACCTGCAGGTCTCCACTTAATAACCTAAGGGATCAGTTCCCTACCTCATCTGGGAAAGGCACCCAAAGGAGACTGGAACAGTCACGTTCCACCCAGCAGATGAGATTGTATTGTGTGTGTGTATCCCAAAATAAAGGTCATGTGAATGCTCTACCCTGGCCAAGAAAATGGAGATAATTAGGAAAGGGAATCTTTTTTATATTGATCTATTGATTAACATGTTCTGCCCTAACTTAAAAATGTGCTAAGATGAAGAAATTGCAGGTGTTTGGGGGCTTTTTTACTTCTTTGCTGTTCAAAAATCTCACACAAACCAAAGGGCTTCTGCCTGAACTTCAGGGGCTTTTAGATTTTGTACCCACACTTACAGCAAGCAGATGTTTTTCAACCAATATTGAAGTTGTTCCTCAATTAGGAAGGAAGAAGGGAGGAGGAGAAAGAGGGAAATCTGAATTTGCCCCACACCTAATTTTACCTGCCAGGGCAACAGTGTTTCCCTGAGCAGAGGCAGCTGCTGGTATTATAATTAATAAAACCAAGAAAACCATTAGAGCTTTTCCTGTGTTATCATAACCAATAATTTCATTATCAAAGTCTAGAAAAACAAAGTAATAATCATATTTATTTAGTAGATAATGGAATAAGACTTATTTCACTGTGAAAATATCTTGCTGTCCACAGGTGTGATAAAATTCCTGCTGTAGACCAGGGCCCTTTATGCCTGCTCTTTTTGATTTTCCTGCTTGAATCACCCCACAAGTAAGTTTAAAAGGAAGGTATTTGGGCAGGGGCAGTTTATCTCCATGTTGTAACACCCCCTTGGGTGCTGATGATAATTCAGCAGGTGGGTCAGTGGTATTTTGTGTTTTGCAGATATGCTTCTTTTATTGGCAAATTCCATGCTTTCTGAGCCCAGAGACTGCCTATTCCTCCTCCCACTTCTGCTTTTGTCTTGATTTTTTGTTTGAATCTTTTTGTCCTTTTAATCTGAGCACTGTACAGAGATCCTGACCTTTGGCTGGAATGGGGAGGCAGCTTGGGAGAGACAGAGCACCTGGAACATCCTGAAGGGAGAAATGCTGGAGGGGAAGGACAACCTCAAGTTCATGATCCCTTTTGAGTGAACCTCTAGCAAATACATTTCACTGAGTCATTCATCAATGAGAGAAAAAAAATCATCCTAAGAATTCCTGCTGATCATTTTTTCCCTTTCATTTTATAGAAACATAATGCCTGGTTGGATATACTCAGCCAAATGTTTTCTGAATTGGGAATCTCCCAACTTTTTTTTATTTAAAGAGCTCTTGGTATTCTTTTCCAGTAAGTCAGCATTACTGCAGTAAACACTGAGCCCTTCATAACCTTGCTGTGTGATCCCCTCTGAAAGTCACTCTGCAATCAAATGTGCTGGGATTTCATAATAGTAATTTGCCACACTGTCAGAAATAGGTTTATCATGCTGCTGTCAGTGGTATCATGTGAACCTCACTGAGTGTCTGTGCCCTTCAGAGAGAGCCAGTGCTGGAGCCACTCAGGGACACAGGAAGAGGGGAAAAAAGGGAAGAAGAAGAGAACATTAACTCCTTAAAGTCCAGGATGGCCTCTGGCTGAAGAGGGGAGCAGAGAGCTCCTGTCTGTGGTGTGGGTACCTCCTTAAACATCAGTAATGTTGGCTGGGCAGAGCAGCTGTATTTTTTTTCCAGTTTGCCTGAGATCTCTGAAAATCTGCTCCTGTTGTCTTTCATTCTACAGAATGTGGCAACTACTGATTTGCTACACCACAAGACAGATATTTTTCCCAGTGCCCACAGGCTTTTAGCAGATCTTGACTGATTATTCAGGTTTTAAAAATATATTTCCATCATTTTTTTGTCATTTCACAGATGTTTTTGTAAGTAGTTTCTTAAGCTTTTCCTGTTAAAAGTGTTAGAGATTTGGAATTCCCAAACAGATCTTTATTTAATGAAACAATAGGTAACATTCTTTGAAAGGGGTTCTCACCTGTACTCACACAGGTGAAACTGTGCTCTTCTCAAAACTTTCTCCTGTAAAGTCACACACTCAGCAAACCTTTCAGTCATTTCCATGGCTGTGCCAGTGAATCAGTGAAAACAAAAACCACCTTGGAGCTTAGATTGACCAAAGCAACTTGTATGACAGAAACATGAGTGAATTTTTACAGTGACATGTGTCCCTTACTGATGTGATTAATCTTAAAGATTGTCCAGAAGCCAATTTCTATTGATTAAAGAGAGAAAAAATATTACTCTGGTCATTCCATAAATTCTAGTAATAAGCATAAACTACCAGCTTAAACTACCAGCAGGATTGCTTAGACTCTGGATTAGATGCATGGGGCCTGAGGAGGATATATCTTGGTGGATAAAGCTTTAATCTTCAGAGTAGTTCAGGATATTTCTGCAGAGCATGGGGAGGGAAAGGAAGAGGAAAAAGGATTCATTAAACCAACACAATCCAAAGCCATTATATTGGTAATGGTATAATGTCTCTGGTTATGTTTTTAAACACTTTTCTCCACAGGAACTCATATTGTACACGAGATCTGGCCTTCAGGTCAAGAGGTTTAATGTTAAACTCAACATTTAGGATCTTTAAACAAACTGAAGGTATTTGGGTGCTTCCAGTTTTTAGCATTTTCCAGGGAGCAGGTGCTCAGCCTGTTCAGGTCCAGTTCCTCAGGATGTCTGCAGCTGCACACTCAGAATGTGTCATTACTTTAGAAAGTGTTTGCTTAAGTCTTTTGGTTGTTTTAAAAACTGATTTTTTAAATTGTCTGAGGCACTGGTGCTTTGGGGAGACTTGCCTGTGACTGAATCAGCAATTTAAAATGATCAAATTAATGTCATGGTTTTGACACTCAGTGGGGATGTCTGGTCCAGTAATGAGTAACACTTTTTGTTTCATTTAAATCTCTCCAGGCTTTTATCTGGAAAGTTCTAATTTCCTAAGTGACTCTGAAAAAGAGACAATAAAGATTGTGTCAGGTGATGATTACATCTCCTGGAACAGCTGCATACATTGAGGTGTACCTTATTATTTACAGACCCTATTATTTATTATTATTACCTTATTTATTTACAGACTGAAAAATCATCACAGTTTGGTCCCTGGCAGTCCCAAGCTGTTCCCTGTTGTTTTGGCAAGAGCACAGGTGTGGTTTGAGCTTCTGAGATGGCACAGAGAAGAAGCCATCCCATTGCCCCATCCCTGGCAGTGCCCAGGGCCAGGCTGGACAGGGCTTGGAGCAGCTGGGACAGTGAAAGGTGTCCCTGCCATGGCAGGGCTGGGATGAGATGAGATTTTAGGGCCCTACCAGCCCAAATCAGTCCTTGATTCTGTGATAAGGAAACCTCCTAAAATTACAGTTGCAGTCACTTCCCAGAGCAGAGCTGCATGTCAGACACTGCCCCTTCACTGCAGAATGAACAGTAATTACAGGTAATTAATGGTAATTTTGGGGGGATGGGGTGGGGGTTGGATTGTGCCTGCAAAACAGTCAGAGTGTCAGATTTGCTTAAAAATATTAGGGAAGATTTGAATACTGTAGCATATATTAGGCAATCTGTTGAAATAGAATTAATTGTTTGTTTCCATTTCTACTGGCTGTTAAATACATGCAGTTATATTTTACCATTAACATAACTTCTGGAGGACTTAAGGACTTTATTAGTAAAATTTAGTATTTTTTATCATTATTTTTGGAAGCGTTGGAGGGCATAGGGGGGAGAGAAATAACATGGGGAATAATACCTGGTCATATTCCATGGACAATCAGCCTGAAATGTAACGCCAGGGCCCTGTACAGAAATTATTCATACCCAGCTCCCATGCAGGTGTATCATTACTGCCTCTCTCAGACCCAGGAAATCTGGTGTGTCACCACTGGTCCACTTTGGTTGTTATAGAAATGCCTTCAGCTACATTGTCCAGTTCTTCTGCTCCTGGGGTTAAATTTATTCAAAAGCCTGTGGCCAGGAGAGAGGGCTGAGCCTATGTCAACATGTCTTTAGAAATGCATTAACAAGTTGCTCCACATGTATAATTAATAGGGACGAAGGAACCCTAGACTGTCACAAAGTCTGTTCTCCATCCCACTACATCTCTTTTGCTTCTTGATACTTTCTTTCTTTTTTGATGTTTTTTTAGAACGTTGGTATAATTCACTGTTTATCATTCTTGGAACATCATATAAGCTAAACAAGCATTAATACCTTAATAAAACTATTTTGCTTCTTTGAGCATCTTTTATACAGTGAGCTCAAAGTATTTCAACAGAGCTTAATTAAAAATTAAGCCTCTGTCCAGCTGTGTCAGGCAGGTAAGTAGGATCATATCCATTTTACAGATGGTTAAACACACAATAGAGAGGTTAACTGCTGTGTCTGTGGCTGCTCACTGTGTTACCTGCACTGCTGGCAGTGAGAGCCCAGACCTAAATAAATCATCAGTTCTTGCTTGGGCAGCTGATGCACAAATCAGAGAAATGGTCTTTTCAGTTTCACTAAAAATAGTTTTCTTCTAGTGGGTCTTTTAACAAATGAGAGACACATAAACTTTGGTCAGCCAAAAAATTCAATTTCACGTAAAAGGAAATCACATCAAAGTCTTTTGGTAAACTTTATGCAAAGCTAAGGTCAGAGAGAAATGTGGCATTTTGAAACCACAAGTTGTTTCCTGAGGTGTCTCAGCTGGAAATAATTTGTTTCATGGTGACCTGGCTGGTACCTGGCAGTGCTTTGAGCCATAGTGCTGAACTAAGAGTGAGCAGGCACAAGTTCTTCAAGGTGACAGCATCCATGAACTGCATTTGACATGGCTCATATTCAATCCACAGTGGTTCAGAAGTTCCTTTTTTCTGAGGACAAGCAGCAGCTCAGCAGACAGCACCTCTGCCTTGGGAGTCCTTTTCCAGCACCTGCAGCCCCAGGCTTGCACAGCCCTGCTGGGAGGGCAGACACGGCTCCCTCTCCTCGGGCTGCGGGCAGGAGACAACAGCTTCTGCAGAGGTTACAGCCTGAGCTCCTGTTCCTTGCTGCTTTGGGGCCTTCAGGAAGCACAGTCCAGGCCAGGCAGGCTCAGTGAGGGTCTGTGCTGTGCTGAGAGCCCAGAGGGAGAGATCCCTCCCTGCCAGCTCTGGCTGTGACCCACGGAGAGCATCCCTCTGTGGGACTGTGCTGGGGCTCGGTGAGAGGGCAGGAAGGCAGAGAAAACAAGCACAGGACTGGGGGAAGTGGGATTTGATGGAGTGATTAAGTCTACAGTCCAGCTGGCAGACACAGCAGCTGTTGCTATTACAGTCCTGATAGCATTTCATTTATTTTAAAATCCGATCTTAAAGCTTTAATATCGGATCCATTTTAAATCGCTTCGTTTGAAGGTTGCAGTGGGGGGGATCATCTGGTAAAGAACATGGAATAAAAGACAGACAAGTCTTAGACGTCACTTTATGAGACAAAGCCTCTTAAAGTTTTCCATTTAAGATTGGATGTCCCTAATTTTCTAGTGCTGCAATAGAAGGCAGACCAAAATCCTGGAGGCTTGACAAAGGCTCCTTTTTGCTAACAGAAGGCAGGTGGAGAGCAATTTCATAACCCAAAAATGACTTCCATTTAATGAAGTGAGTGCCCTCACTGACACTTTCTTTTTCTGAGCCATCCTGTTAAATAGAAAAATGGACAGTTGCCATGAAAGTTTAAGAATGAGGTCTCAGGAATTTAAGATGATGGAGACAGGAGAGGCAGGGAGAGAATTTCATCAGGAACTGCAAAGGAAGGCTTGGGGAGGTTGAGTAAGTGCTGGGTTTTCCCTGTTGTCTGTAGATGTGGGCCAGAGGCTTCACTGTATTCACATCCCCCAGGAGATTACTGTGTCACCCCTCTGTGATTCAGCTGGGAAGCAAAAATGCTGGAGTTTGGTGCCTGTGCTCAGTCACACACAGCTCTGGAGCCAGCAGCATGAGGAGCTTCACTCACTGAGCTGGGTTACAATCCTGCTGCAGCCTGGTGGGAGGAGATGACTCACTGTTTGTTCTGTAAGACTACAAGGAGACACCTTGAAGCAGAAAATGGCTTTGGAGTGCCAGCTTGCTTCCCAGAGCAGATGGCTGGGCTAGGCTGAGGTTAAAGATGTTCATTATAAATCCATCATCTAACTAGGCCAGCGATGGACAGTGATTACCAGACAGTGACACCTTCTGTGCCACACAGGGCTGCAGTCCAGTTTTAGGGAGTTGTTCAGATTCTTTCACATCTTTCACGCAATATTCTGCTATGAAAATACAAGTCTTCTCTGCTGAGAGCCCTGGATCCAGAGCACAGCTGGAAAAGCTGTATGGCCTCTGCAATCTCTAAATAATGCTGCCTACCACTCTAAATAAAATTAGGATTCACCCCCCCCATGTGGACATCACAAACCCAGGTAACTCCCATGCACTCAGATCACCAGGACAAAAGAGCCACACAGAGTTATTTTCCTTCTTTTTGTATGAGAATGTAGAGAACAAACACCTCCACCCCACGACTGCAGAGTTCCCACTGCCCAGGCAGTTTCCTCAGTGGGTAAAGCAGGGTAGAACAGCAGTGAAGGGGATGGAGCTGCACCACTCTTTACCAGATGGGATCCAAAATCATTTAACAGTGAAATCAGGATTGAAACCAACTGCAGTTTCTTTTGTCACAACATACTCAGGTCAAACAGAAAGCAATTGCCTACTTTGATGCACTCACAGTCTCACAACCCCCCTGGTGCTCCATGGTGGATAATCTACATCCCATACCCCAAACCTGAAGGAATCAGCCTGCATGGGACACTTTCCTCGAGAACAATAACCAGCTTCTCAGCCTAATGACTTCTGTTCCCTCAAGGAATAATATAAATGAAATATTAAGTCTGTAGTCACTTCCCTGCCATACAATGTAATATTAATGAATTTATGGTTCAAACACTTTCTGCTTTCATTTATGACCCTGAATTGTAGAGTTTATTTTAATTTGATTGTTTAAAAAAAAAAAAAGCCATTCTGGACGGAAAAACCTCTAAAGCAGCTTTTTCTTCCAATTTTTTTTTTTAAAGAGAATTTGGTTTTTTTAAGATAGGAACAATTTGTACTCACAACATGATACCACTCTCAGAAACATAATTTAGAATTGGATTTTGAGGATTTCCTACCTCAAGTTGGAAAGAAATACCTGATAATGTATTTCTATACATTATACATTTCTATATATTTCTGTATTATTTCTACATTTCCTATACATTATACATTTCATATATTTCTATGTATTTCTAACACTCTCCTGTCACCTTTTACTAAACTCCTGAGGTCAGTAAATATAATGACATTTAGGAATTCCAATAGGAAGAAATCAGTGAAACTACTTAAAGAACATTTATTTTTCTTATGAAGATAGACACTAGGGGGGTTTGGTTTGATTTTTTGTTTGTTTGTTTATTTTGGTGGTTGTGTTATTTTATTTTAAAATAATAACAATCATAACACAACTGAATTATTTTGGACAGGAAGCTGTTGCAGGTTATTGATCAAGACATTGCAAGTCTAAAATCACAACCTGTGTAAACTTATAGCCAATATTCCACACTTCCCTGCCAGTCTGTAAATTATATCATCACCTTGTGAAAATTGGGTAAGTACTCAACAAAGCAACTGTCTTAGGTTAAAAATGCAAGATGTGGCTGGGAGTGTGTGTTCTATTGCCACCTGTTAAAGCCGGGTGGGGCAGCTTTCTTTATCTCTCCCACAGCCAATCCTCTCTCTGGAAAATATCTTCTGTCCATGGCCAGTGAGTGTCCCTGCATGGCTGATAAAATTCCATCATCCCTTTGGGAGATGCTCCACCCAGGGGAGGAGCCAAGCATTCCTACCTGGATCCAATCTGAGGATTGGGACACCACAGCAGCCTTTGCCCACTGCATTCCCAGAGGAGCAGCTTTCTGCTCCACTGCATTCCCAGAGCAAGACCAGGCCCATCTCCAGCACCCCTGGAGCTTCAGAGGAAAACTCCACCCTTCTCCAGGATCCCTGCTCCACCAGAACCACCCCTGGCACTGCAGGAGGAGCAGCCACCATGGAATGGGACTGTGCCACACCCTGACCCACAGGGGGTCAGCTCCTCTTCTTACTCTGGCAGTGTTGTTTTGTATTACTGCATTTTTATTTTTATTTTTTCCTAATAAAGAACTGTTATTCCTACTCCGATATCTTTGCCTGAGAGCCCCTTAATTTCAAAATTATAATAATTTGGAGGGAGGGGGTTTACATTTTCCATTTCAAGAGGGGCTCCTGCATTCCTTATCAGACACCTGTCTTTTCAAACCAAGACAGCAACCCAAAAGTAATATTCTGCTATGAAAATACAAGTCAATCTAATTATGCCTCATTTTCCTTTTAAATTATATTCACCATACATCTCTCTCATCCTTCTGGTTGCCCCTGTGTTTTTAAAGCCATCAAATGCTGTGCTTATATGGAATCTTTTGGAGCTCAGGGAAGTGTTTTCTCATTTTCACATGTACAGTTCATAGAGATACAAAGGGCCTCTCATTACATTTACCAAACTGATCAAAGTGACCTGGGGGTCATATTCTGGTCATTTCCTCCCTTGATCCAAATTCACATTTGAAGCCAGGTTTTCAAAGGCTGAAGAGTGATGCCAGTTGGTGAGAAGCATGACCAGGAGAAGAAAAAGGAGAAATCCAAACCTAATCACTGATATTCCAGTGATGATAATTCAGCTTGGAGGAATGACCTCACACTCTGGAAGGGTTGAAGCAAAACCTGCCAGCACCATTGTCTGGATGGACTTTTTTGACTTTTTCATTTCTGAGCTGATAAGAGATTTTTATACAGCCTTCTGAGTGACATCTCACGTTTCACATTCAAATGAAAGCTTTTGAACTGGCAAATGGTGCTTTGGTTGGGAGCACTAAACTTTGAAAATTCACCTGAGATGAATTTCTGATGGAAATAAACAATACCACGTACCTGGGTGTGGCCAATCTTCAGAGCTCACCACTGCTCCCAGAAACTGGTGGAAAAGCAGCTCTGAGATGAAAACAAAGCAGCTTTGAAGCAAACTTGTCTCTGCTGAACAACCCTGGCCCAAGCTGGTTCACTCCTTACTTGCTGCCCACCTCTCTGCAAGCTTTTCACATCCCACAGAACGAACAGTAGGAGCCTGCTCCAAAGTATTTACTGGTAGGGGTTTTGACAAGCCCCAAAAAACCACACTATGTGGTGCTAACCCAGAGTTACACAATTTCTCATGGCTTCAGGGAGCTCTGGGTGGGGTGTGAGAGCTGCTGGTCACTGGAGAGACACAGCGTAATTCAAGTCCTTCCTTGTGACAGAGGGGCTGCTGTTGTTCTCTCTCTCTGTCAGCTCAAAATTCAGTAGTTTTTTCCCTACTCATTCTTTACAAGCAGTTGGGTGGTTGGATAGATAGTTGGAGCTGTGGTTATCCTGGTTTGGTTATTTCTGTGGGGATTTGTCGCTGCAGTGTTCAGAGGAAGCACCAAACTGGGATGTTATTTTAGATACAATTGTGATATGACCATACAGAAACCAACACCTAAAGGGGAAGATGATATCAATGTGAGAGTGTGAATCTGATTACAAAACCAGGTATTTTTGTGACAAAGCATCACGTATCACTAATAATATGTTTGTGGTTCTCCATAGTTTTCTACAGTTCTATGACAAGGCTATTTTGCTCCAGTGGTGACAGGAAGGACATGAAATAATAAAAGGTTCTGGTGACTTGTGTGTCACAGGCTGCCTGACACTCAGAACCCTTGGCAGATCTTACACTCCAAGCAATTTAATTTCCTGGTGTATATTTCTGGTTTCTTCTTGGAAAAACTACACAGGGATTCAGCATTCCACCATCACCTTCACCACGATGAATCACAAGGACTTTCCTCCACAGTCAAGCATCCCAGTGCCATGGGAGGTCAATGAGACAAGTTAAACCACAGGTGAACATTGTCCTCTCAGAGGAATGGTTGGATTTGGGCACTATCAAAGCCCTGCTCCTTTATTTTGGGGGATGTGAGCTGAACTTCGATGTGCCAGCCCTGGAAACAAAGTGATTTACTCATGGAGGAGGCTGGAGCAAGTGCTGGGCCAGTGGGATGCCCTGCACAGAGCTGCTGCCCTGGGTCTGCAGCCAGCACAGAGGGACCTTGGCTGAGGATGGGGGACAGGGCCCAGCTCAGGTCCCCCCCAGCTGCAGCCCCCTCTGGGGCTCCACAGGGGACAGTTTCAGCAAGCTCCAGGGTTGTCACACGCCTTCCCTGCCCACGCAGGTGAGTGCACTCAGTTCTTCCCACAGCTGAAAGACAAGCCCACTCTGTGCCATTTCTATGTATGCCAGGCTGAATTTTAGCTGTCAGTGTGCAATGGGTCACTCTCTGCTCCTTGTCTGAGGTAGGCAAGCACTGTGGTCCTCTGTAGGATCTTCCAGAGCCACCCCTTTGGGGTAGCCCAGAGCATTTTTATCCTGCTGTAAAACCTGACCCATTAATGTTCATGTCTGAGCAAGGGACACAGCAGGGGCTGCCTCAGAAAGATGGGGGCTCACTGGGGATGAAATGCTGGGTTTGGACAGTTGCTTTAGGTGATCTTTGTTTTAATATTTTATGGATTAGGGCTCTTTAAAACCCGTGTGCACACTTCTAAAAGTCAGACTGTCTCAATGACATCATGCAGAATTGCTTTTTTGCCCAGGTTTTGGATCCTCACACATACCAAGCTCTAGCATTTCATCAAGGAGACATATCTGCAGGCAATGTGGCAGCTGCTTCCTGGCTCCTGGAGCCTGCAGTGCTTTATTTGGGTCATGCAGAGTATCTTTCCTTCCCCTTGAAGCAGGTAAAATGCCTACTTGGTTCTGACAGTGAGAGAGAGCACCACGAAAGTGAAGCTATTTTAGAAGGGAAATTGTAAATGAAGAACTTTGCACAGTACATTTCTGATCACCTACAGGCAGTGCTGCTGGAGTGAAGGGAAGCTAAATTCAGCTCTCACTTGGCACCACTGCAACTCCTCTGATCCTAATGTGGGTCACTGCAGCCCGAGCAGGGAGTGCAGGCTCAGCACATCCCACACAGGACATATCCCCACACAGGAACACTCCCCATGCCCAAAACCTGGAGAGGGGATTAGCTCTGTGTTACACCTTGGTGGAGCTAAAACTGCAAGAACAGTACAGCCCTTGGGTCACTCTCTACTGAGGATGAAACTGGCTGTCAAGGTTTTGCAGAGGATCATTATGGTGATCACTAGTTCTGGCAATATTCCAACAGGAGAGTGTTTTTCTCTCAAGATTGCATAAAATTTGAAAAATTCCAGTTAGAACTAAACCCAAGTTCTGTCTCACTTACTAGCAACCAGAATTATGCAAAATCCATATTAGTAGTTGGCAACTGCCAGTGCTTACAGTGAATCAATATTACTAACTGGAGCTGTTCAATAGTTCTGAAATGTACATTACTTATAGGGAAAAAGAGAATTTAAAAATATCATTAAAGTTTCTGATCCAGAAAAACCCTACATTGCAAAATCACTTTGGTGTGATGGAGTATCCAGAATAGCAGCTTCCCAAATAAAGCTTTGCCAAGCCTGGCTCTCCTGCCTGTGCTGTGTTGTGTGGGTGTGAGCTTGGTGTGCTCCTCACTGCTCGGAGGGTGCCACATCCCAAATAGAACCAGAGCTTCCAGGGCTTCGTGTTGGCCTCAACAAAAAGCTACAAACTATAAACAAATCTGCATCTTTCTTCTGAGGCACCACAGTGGGGTGAACCTGCAAGTTCAGAGAGCAGAGCCCAGACAAAATAGTTGAGTTTGATCCGTGACCTCTGCAAAATTACTGAGCCTTCCAGGCTGATGGCACAAAACCATGAATTCATTACCAAGGGCAGGGCAGATGTTTGCTGAAACATCCACTGGTGACTCCCTGGGAAGTTTGGGAGGACAAATCATTTTGCTAACGGGTTGTGAGTTTTGAGTCCATAATAAGTGTGACCCAGTTTCCTATTCCATGACTGAACAATTTGCACAGCTCTAAATATAAAACTGTTGATAACAGATCCGTATTTGTGGGAAAGGTAGGTGGCTCAGGAACTGCACTGGGCAGCATTTGTTTCCAACCACCCCACAAAACCTCCCTTATAAAAGGTGAATCAGGCACGTTTTTTGTCCTTTTTCATTACCACATACAAATAAACATCAAAACCCAGGCTGAAATTATAAATATATTTGTGTTGTGTATAACCATGGCACTACACAGTGAAAATCATGTCGTTTCATTTTTCTTGAAGGAATTGTATTAGAATAAGACAGTATTGATACAGAATAGCCTCTCACTGTCCAGCTTAATTCTGTCTGAGTGTGTTTTCAGAAGTAAGAATCCTATCAATGGAAGCAGTGAGTGCATTGAAAAAGCTGTGAGCGAGCAGAAATAAACTCTCTCCTCCTGGCTGTGACCCCAGCGTGGTGCACACCCAGAGGAGCCCTGTCAGCCAGGGCAGTGACCCCAGAGCTGCCAGCACAGCCCCAGTGCCCCCAGGACAGCCAGAAATTCAAGTCCCCCGGGCACAGCCCCGGGCACAGCCCTGCCCTGCAGCTTCAGAGGGATCAGGAGTTGGTGTGGTGCTCACGCTGCAGGTCCTGGAGATGAGGCACGGACAGGCTGGGGTTTGCTGAAGGCTTCCAGCTGATCCCTGCTGGGTGGGATCTCCAGGAGTGCTGATGGAACTGTCCCCTGCACCCTGTCACCCCTGACCACGCAGGGTGATCCCTCCTACTGAGCAAGGCAGTGTCTTAAACAAAGAGTGCTTTCCAAAAGAAATAATAGCATTTACAGTAGTTAAACAAATGCTACTTTTTATCAGCTCTAATTAGTTTATAATAGCATACAGTCCTTAGCTTGCTTATTACTATGTTGTTCATTACTTTGAGCCCTCACAGCTACTCTAGATAACGATTTAAATACACAGAGCTTTAAAAAAATATTTCCATTTCAAATATTTTAAAAATATACTTATCCTAAAAAGCTGTCCAGCACTATTCCAAAAATCTCTTGTAATAAATGTCTTTTTAAATGTTAACAAAAATATCTACCATCGTATAGAAGTTTTGACAAATCTATAATACAGTCAGAAATACGTAGGGCCAGATTTCACTTTTGTTTATATGGTTGCCAATTTGTATCAGGGTGTTCATCTCACTTGGGTTATTCCAGTATAACCAGGAGCAGAATATAGCCCTTAGTGCTTTAAAATAGCTAAATGGACTGGATGCTGCAACAGTTACTGGTGCCGAGCATTACGGGGAGGGAAATCCTTTACTTCACTGCAGCTAAAAATGCAAAAGGATGTTATATTTAGTATTTGTGCCATGACCAAAGAAGTGCCAGGCATCTGCAGTGGATGACTCAGTCCCAGAATCATATTCATTTACAGAATTTTTTTTTTTTTTTTTTTTTTTGCTGAATGGTGCCGGCAATTGCTGT
Source organism: Peucedramus taeniatus (assembly GCA_013400575.1). Taxonomy (NCBI): domain Eukaryota; kingdom Metazoa; phylum Chordata; class Aves; order Passeriformes; family Fringillidae; genus Peucedramus; species Peucedramus taeniatus. The sequence goes on along the minus strand of WBNO01032358.1, from coordinate 78,300 downwards.
CGTTAAATGGAGGGTGAATGTTTCTGGAGAACTTTTGTAAGGGGAAAATGCCAACCTTCCTCTCATGCTTTCTACAATTCTAGGAATCATTTTAACTGCATTTTGTGTGAGTTTTAATAAAATCTCCCAGTACTTAGATCAAGGAAGGATACTATTTTGAATTGCGTCTGTATTTTCAACCTGAAACCTCTCCATTCATCCAGTCATTTTCAAAGTGTATCTAGAACAAGCTTCAAGCACTTGTAAGAATCTGCATTTTATCAGGACAATCTGGAAACTCATCTTTTAAAACATTGGAACTCTTTTTTGGCTTTTCCCTCCTTTTTCCTTCAGTCCTCAAGCTGAAATGCAGTGTTTGATTAAGGACCATGGAAATCAACCCTGTCTGATTGCAGCAGGGTCCATGTGCAAGAAGAGGTGACAGTCCCAGGTCTGCCATTCCTGCCTGTGACCAGCAGTGGCTAGAAGGGATCCTTACACACTGTGAGTTTAAGTCATGTTTAAAGCTTTTACTCTACTTTTTTTTTCCTCATAGACTTTGGCAGATGATCTGGTAACTGATAAACCAAGGAAATGTAAGGATTTCGACAAAGTTCAGTCCTCACAGTCATCTTCATCTTCATCATCATCCTTGCTGGGGGCACACCTTTGGAAGCAGTGCACCAGGGTGGCCAGGAAGAAGCTGGAGAGAATTGCAGCGATGGACACGGCAACTCCAGAGAAGATGATGATAAAAAGGTCTGTCAATGACAAACTGAATTTGCATTCACTAAAGCTGACCTCAGATAACTCATTCAGAAAGATCCTTCTGTTCTCCACGGGCAGGGAACACTGGATTTCATGGAGACCTGCAAGGAAGAGGAAAGGGAAACAAATCAGCAGAATATTGATGAGTTCTTCTGTTGTTCTGGGTCAGAGATTGAATGGCTGAAGAAAAGTTTTAGGGTTAATTCTAGGTTTACAAAATTGTACAATATTCTGGGAAAAATGGAGCAAAACTTGTCACTATCCAAAAGTCATTACATAGCCCCTTTGAGCAGATCCTAGAAAATAAGTTCTTTCACCTTCAGCCTTCCAGGGGTCAGGTGTGATCTAGGACCATGATTTGGAGGAATTAAAAAAGTGAATGTTGAACCCTGGATGCATCTAAACCTGGAGACCTGAAAGCAATTCTCAGCTACTCCATCTGAACACAAACTCTGACTCCAAAACAGGGTAAGAGGGATATTGAAGTTCCTTCCACACCCTTCTACATTACTTTTTTCAATGTAGCTCCATAGTAGAGTTGGTTTTTTTTTCTGGTCAAACAAGTGTTTGGGTTAATGGATGCTTGCTTGTCTGCGACCTGCTTCCTCCTTTTCTCTGTGGCTGCCCTGAGGCCATGCAGACTGACAGATATTGTTCCTCCCTGCATTACTGGAGAATGCCAAGAGCTGGGTTCTTTGTAGTGAAAGCAAAAACTCCCAGATTTAAGAAGTGGTGAGAATACAGTTGGATCCTGGATGGTAAAAGCACACAGTTCACTGCATATGCCCAGCTCCCTCTCATTCACCACGGGGGAACACCAGGAGAGGGATTACCAGGGCTAGAATGGAGCTCACACTGAAGTGAATTAAGTCTGTAGAGCTGCTGGCAAGGCAGCTTTTGTCTCACTATTAAGGACATGAATGTAAAGGGGAAATGTAGGAATTGTGTGTTAATGACACGAGATCTGCTGCTGAGTTATTTGATCCAACTCCTCTCTACTGATGATCCCGGGCTGTTCTCCCTGGTTTGGGCTCTGCCTTGCTGCATGCACACAGAGTCCTTGGCATTTCTGTCCCACAGCTCTGCCACAAAACCATGATGTCACTTTAAACAAGGAATGGTGATGATAAGATTCCCTCTGCATTTGAGAATCACGATTTTCCTGTGGCTGGATAGCTGTGGCCTGAGATGTTTTATTATTAAACCCAGGCCCCTCGGGTTAGTGCTGCTGCCCTGACTGATTGTCTGGATCCAGCCCAGCCCAGCTGTTCTGTTGATTTGAGAAGGAGTTTTAGTTAATTCCACTGTGGAACCAATTATCACCCTGACCTACTTGACCTTGTAATGACGTTTGTATTACATTTTGATCCCTAAAAGCCATCCTGTATCTGTCCTATTTGCTTCAAGTTCTGTGGCTTTCCCTCTTTCTCATGCTCCTCTGAGTGGGAACGTCCTGAGAGCTGCCCAGCAGTGTCAGCAGTGTGCCTGCCCAGGGCTCACTGGTTGCTGCAGGCACACTGCTGCCCAAATCCACGCTGGCCTTCCTGAGCCTGGCCTGCACTGGCCATGCACAGCAGATGGGGAACAAGCACAACTTGCTCTGGAGATCTGTGAAACCTCCTGTCATTGGAACTGACCTGGAAGAGAGAGCAGCTACATGGTTTCAAACATCCTCTGAGACTTCTGGAAATCTGACCCTGCAATGTTCTTGTCTTCTGCACGAGCTGATACCGTGGAGCACCATGAGCAGAGACTGAGGAGATACAAACCTGCCCTCTCCAGCCTCTCCCTACAAACCTTCCTACTGAAACAACGGAGAGCTGGCCACCAAATTGTATTTTCATTTCAGTAAGACTTGGAAGTAGCAGCTCTAGGCATTAATCAGAGTAAGCAAAATGGGGGACAGATGAATGCCCTTCCCTATTCAAAACCGTGAGAAATGAGTGAAAAGTTATAGGCTGGAATTTCAAGACCTGTGTCTCTTAAATCAGATTTTAAAAAGCAAAGATTTTTTTTTCAGTAAGTAAATATAATCCTGACAGTAATCAAAGCAGCTGCATGAGTGCAAGATAGTACAAATTCATTTGAAGAGGAAATTCCTTGCTAGTATGAAAAGATCACTGCAGCATTTTGGCAGGAAAACCTGCACCAATTGAATACAGCATCTACACAAATTCCATTTCACTTGTAGCAAGCCCAAGAAAAAACAAGTTTCTGTACAACTGTGTTTCTGTAAAAGAAATCAGTCTTACACAGGCTGAGACCTCCTGAGAACTGCTGTTTTCAGAGCATCGGAGTCAAGCTCCTCAAAAGAAGGAGGGCACAAGTGACCATAAGCAACTCTACCTTTTAAACTTTCTGTCCAACTGAAAAAGAAATTCTCAACTGGCAGCATTTTAAATACTTCTGTGTTGGAGTGATGGGATGGAATATCAGATCTGAATAAGGGAGGAAGTGAAAAAAGAATAATTAAAAAATAAAGAGAGCAAAGAAGACTCCAAAAGAAAACTCTTGTCCTGAGCAGTGCTACATACTGCAGCCCTTGGCTTTAGAGAAAACTTACCATGGTAACACTTGCCCAGGATCCCAGACATGGAAAGGAGCTCACTCCTTCATTCCCAACAGCAGTTCTGCCATGGATCAAAGCTGACCCTGTGCACTGTGAGCTCTATTCCTATTTCTCTGATGCTTTTACTTTACATCACAACACACAGCATGCAAACAGCAAAGGATCTGCAGCACACCAAGGCACTTAGAGGGTCTTTCTTGTTATGAGAATCAGTGTACTGTAAGGATTTTGAGACTCATTATACAATAAGGAAAAATAAAGATGCTCCTCTCCATGTAGCCATGGGTACTGGAATCTAGGTCATGTTCTCAAACCAAATAGATAAGATGGGAATTTGCTGCTTGCTTTATTCTGTGACAGCCCAACAGGCTTCTGTGGCCTCAAGTTTTCATGGAATTCTAAGTTATTGGGAATAAGAGATGCCAGTAGATGAAATACAGCACCACAGCCCAGGGGCCAGTGCAGGGGCTCAGTGGCTCCCAGCCTGTAGCTTCAGCCCTGCTGTGTATGCACCACCTCTTCCAAAGACAGGAGTGAGCTGAGCTCTCCTGTCCACACCCAGGGCAGCCTCCTAAAGCTGTGCTGGAACAGCCAGGGCAGACTGCAGAGCTGGGTGGAAGCACAGGGGACTGAGGGAAAGGAGTGCTGGACAGTCCTGCTGGATGGATGTTTCTCTTTGCTGAGTTGTGACACTGTTGAAAAACCCAGCACAGCCAAACAGAAGCTTTTCTTTGGACTCCAAAGAGAATTTGGAACAGACTGTTCATTTGGAACAGTCAACAGTAATACCAGCAGTTTTATCTCTGATGGCACAAGGAATTCCTCCTTCCAAAGCTGATGCAGTGCTCTGGGTGTTGTGCAAGGCTGGTGCAACAAGCTCTGGTTGTTGTTGTGCAGGTCACACTCCTACTAAAGATGAGAAATGGACAAACCCATTTAATCTGCTTCCTTCCACAGACACACAGCCCTGGCTTTACATTATTTAATGTAATAATTAAATAATTAATTTAACAAGTCTTTGTCCTAAGTCCTTGTTCTAAGTCCTTGTTCTTGTCATAAGAACAACAAATAGGTTGTTCTTATGACAAGAACAAGGACTTAGAACAAGGACTTAGGACAAGGACTTAGGACAAGGACTTAGGAGTCCTGAGAACTGATGGTCTGTACCCCACCTGTCCTGTTCCATTGGTGCCAGCAATAGATCCATCTTTGTCCTTTCCTTGGCCAGGAAGTAATTCCAGGGCATTAAACACCCTCTGCATGGACAATGAACTAAAGAATGATTTCCAGAAGGTGATCAGTATTAATTAGAGGGTGTAGGTTTTTTCTTTGTGTGATTCTATTGCATCTAGACTGGCTCAATCAAATCCCTCTCCCCACACACAACCTCTAGAGGACAGGAGATGCCATTTAACCTCAGAGCTCTTCTTTCTCACACTTTTACTTCAATGGTATGAATTTTTCTAGTTTGTTTGTGGGGATTTCCTATATTTTTTTTAAAAAATTATTTATTCTGTAGAATTTATTCTTTTAAAAGACCAGCCAGGATTCTTGTAAAGGGCATGCCAAAGCATCTTGGTATTTAGTGCTTGGCTGCAGCAAGAGAGCCTTTGATGACAGTTATATATATCTACCTCATTGCTCCCACAACATATTCAAGGAGTTGCTTCTTCATACCAAACAAAACTGTAAATGAAATAACAAGTGTGAGTGTGCTATAAATACACAGCTTGGGTTATTTTGGTCAGGGCCATCCCATTATCTGTAATGACTCCAGCTGTCCCAAGGACAATGTCACACACCCTGTATCCTTCTGCTATGTCATCAAAAGGAGCAGATGTATTGAACTGGTGCTGATTGCTTTGAAGGGCCAGGCAAGGCACAGGTGCTGGATTCTACACAGGCTTGTCTCAACTATGGAAAAATAAGGATGAAAACACAGGTACCCTGAGGAGTAGATTGTCTAAGTGACATGGGAAGTGTGAAAATGCTGGAATTCCAGAGCCACAATGTTAAAAGGAGAAGTGGGTTTTTAAAAAGAAGAAAAAAAAATAAAAGTGTGTTCATAAAGAAGTGATGCAGGAGGGCTCTAGGTAGAGTTATTTCAATTAAATACCCAAATAGGTTTCAGAACAATATGACTTTGAATGCCTTATTTCAGAGGAGTAGAACTCCACCAAGTCCAGCACTTAAACCCTGCCAATAAATCCCAGACTGCTGCTAGATCCTAAAAACCACTTTGGGTTTGTTTCTGTTCAGGACTATGCCCAGGCTGAATTCTTACCCTGTAAAACAGAACCTCCTAGAAAACAGAAGCAGCCCAAAACCAGTCTGCATGCAAATAATGAATAATTTCCTTGTAAATTACTGAAAAGAGACCAACAATGCTGTAAAGCCCTAAAGTTATAACTGGACTGGTCTCACTATCTCAAAACCCCCACAAAAACCCAGAGGTCCTGTTTCATCTGAGCCCTGCTGGGACTTTGCAGCCACGTTTCTCACAGGTTCTTGTGATCAGGAATTTTTAAACCATCAAGTGCAGTGGCATGGCCTGCTCCTGGCTGGGCCAGGGGTTTTTCCTGGATATATTGGCTGCTCCCTACTGCACTGTGAGTTTTGGGTTAAACTCCTCCAGCTAAAGACAAGCATCAAGGGCATCACTTTCTCCAGGTCCACTTGACCCTGTTTTGAAGGACTCCTTGTGTGTTTCTGTCTCTGCTTATTTCTAATCCCTATGCTAAATATATTTTGGATTTGAGAACTTCTGGAGTTCATTATCATTTCAATGTTATGTCTGTTAGCAGACAGATTGCCCAGCTATTATTTTGGAAGCTGAGTTAAAAAAAAAAAAAAAAAAAAAAGCCTCAATTCTTTTGGGGTCTTTTAGAGTTACAAAAAAACAGGTACCAGGACAAAGAGTTTCTTACCATTCAGCAATGGACAGCAGGATGAGATAATGCAAAGGCACACTGGGACATGCACTAGGATGTGTGGAAATACATCCACTATAGCAGAACTATCTGAGACCATAAATGTTTAAATGAGCTGCATGCACACATGTTCACTACTATGGATACAGTAAATATAAGAGCACTACAACAGGCTTTTTATTTTAGAGTAAAATTGGTATTTGCCCTTTTGGCTGGAATTTAGCTGTTCCCTTGTGTTGCTGAATGTAGTTGACACAGATTTGAAATGTTTAAATGTGGCATGTTGTTTCTTGTGTGGTATTTTGCTCCCAGCTATGGTTTGCCTTAGTCTCCTTAAACACTGTCACAAATGTATTAGATGTATTAATAAGCCATGAGAGAAGCACTGCCTCTGAAGTGAGATGAGATTTCATTGAAAATAGCCTTGAGCGATCAGAACAGTAAAGCTTCAAAAACTTGAAGCCTAGATTTAGGTCCCTAAATAAAACTTTGATGGCCAAGTGCCCTAAAGATTTGCAGAACCACTTTGGAGGGTACTTAGCAGTTTTTCCCAATGCCTACATATAAAGTTCAACATCAGGTGTTCACATCAGCAAATGCTGTCCTCACATCTTCAAATCTGTGAAAGATGGAAGTACTCCAAATAACCTTAGGATGGAAGAAACAAAGTGAAAAGCCAGTGGCAGTCAGATCATTTTACTGAAAATGTCTGGGAGATCAAATTATATATTTATATACATATATATAGAAACAGATTTGATGTGCTTGTTAAGGAATATAATTTCTGTGAGGAGTTTCTGCTTGAGTAGGATAAAAGCTGCTGAATGTGTGAAATGTCTTAGGGCTTTTAATTCCTTTCCAGACACACAGATCTTCTGTTCTGTCCTGGTGATGTGGGAGCATGTGCATGATACTGGGGGAGAGCTGATGGCTGCAATGGACAGAACAGCCTGTCCTTCCTAGCTGCAGCTCACTCAGGTTCTATATTGGTACATGAAGTTAAGGAGCCTTCTCTCCACAGCAGATGAACAAATAAGTGCTAATAAAGACTGATAAGTCAGGACTTGTAAAACACTCAGTTTCCTTGCTGGCTGATGGTTCAAATGTTAAACAAAACTCATCCTCTTGTGTCATTATGATGTTTTGTTTTGAAGAAAAGATTTAATATTTTCTGTAAACTCATTAAAGGCCTGGATTAGTGAAATGAGAGATTGTTTGATTTATAGAATAAGTTATGCAATAGATCTCAGATTGGAGTGGGATTGTAGAAAGAGCCAAGAAGCAGGAGATGGTAACCTCATGGCACGGAATGTCTCAACAGGCTCGGAAAAATCATCCCATTCTTCTGGGTCTAGAAGGGTCTGGAGGGTAACTCCTGTGAGGGGCAGCTGAGGGAGCTGGAAAGGGGCTCAGCCTGGAGGAAAGGAGGCTCAGGGGGGACCTTGTGGCTCTGCACAGCTCCTGACAGGAGGGGACAGCAAAGGGGGTCGGGCTCTGCTCCAGGGAACAGGGACAGGAGGAGAGGGAACGGCCTCAGGCTGGGCCAGGGGAGGCTCAGGGTGGAACCAGCAGGAATTTCCCCATGGAAAAAGGGCTCAGGCCTTGGCAGGGGCTGCCCAGGGAGGTTTGGAGTGCCCATCCCTGGAGGTGCCCAAGGAAAGCCTGGAGGTGGCACTCACTGGGCTGGGGACAAGGTGGGCACAGGGCACAGCTGGGACTCGATGGCCTTAGGGGTCTTTTCCAACCTCAATGATTATATTTTATGATTTTCACTACACTGATTCACTTCTGAATCTCTCTTTTAGGACTGAATTCAGTCTGAATTTCCTGCTTACAGCCTCACTGTCACCTGCTCTTGGCTTTTTTCCTACCTTCTCTCACTGCCATCCCTCTCCCCTGTTCTTTTGCATAGAGAGGAAATCTGCCACTTCACCAGAATTTACTTCTCCATCCATTCTGAAGAGGTCTTGAAGACTACAGAAGCCTTTCAAGTAGCTAATCAGCATCTGTGTCAGTACTGACACTAAAACCCTTTTGGAATATCTTAGAATTGTGTAGTCACTGCCCACAGCTTTCCAAAATGGAGCAACAGTTGATCCATTGATGATCCATCCAAATGAGCCCTGAGCACCAGTCCTTGCCTCAACTTTGGCTATTTCAATTTCAGACATTCAGAACATCTATTTTATTTATCACAGTATAAATCTTTTTGGAATTCTGTCTCTGGCCACTTCTGAATGAGTTTTTCAAATCTTACTGGAAATAAAAATGTGCAAAGGCTACCCATAAAAATGCTCAGTCTAAACCTTTGCTAAGAGTCTTTCTAATACTGTTTTTATAGAGAGCAGCAGAATTTTTAATTCTTGCAATGGGTAGTGGGGAACTTAAAAAACGAAACTAATAAATTAATTAATCTCAGAAACTGTACACAACTTCCCAAACATGAGGGGAAGAAAGGAAGTAAAAAGCAATATGATGGCAAGATGACAGAAAGGAAACACTACAGTCACACTCCAAGGAATACTTAAGTTCTAATTAAGAATATGGTAAACATGCATTAGTCATTAGCAAACAAGGTCACAGGCCCAGCTGCCCAAAGCATGGACATTTTATTTTCTGTTCACAGAAAATAAAAATCAGCAACAGAAATGTCAACAAAGTCCTTCAATGTGGCCATTGCAGATTACTTGTGTTGCTTTATTACAGGCACTTCTCTGAATCCAATCCCTTCATCCTGATGGGATCCTCAGAGAGATTCAAGAAATGTCTTTTGCACTAATTTTAAACAAGATGTTACAGCAAAAATTTATTCCATCAAAGCCCTTTGTATTTAAACACTGAAATGGAAGGTTCATAACCCTCTGTTCTGTCATTTGCACCAGTGACAATCTTTTGCTGGCTGAGCCCTGAGTTTCAAACAGTATTACTAAAAGGACAAGGCTAAGAGATGAGGGGAAAAAAGAAAAGTGCAATTTTAGCCAAGATAAATGTGATGAACAACAAGCTCTGAAAGCAGAAGAAAGCCTGGCCAATATGAGAAGTTGATGAGTGTATTTTTGTAGACCAACTTAGGCATTTTTACTTTTAAGGTATTTTTTTGTTCTATGAGTTTTCATGGAGTAAAACCTTCTATGAAAGTTTTCATACTTGTCTTTGCAGGGATAAAGATCTTACAGCAAATCCTCTATTTCTAAAAATAAAAAACATCCCAAATTCTTAATATCCATTCTCCTCCTGATGGGCAGGCTTCAATCTGTACTATTTGCCACCATATGCCATTCAGGTGTAACAAATGCCCACACAACCAAACATCCTCCTACAGAAAATCTTTAAAAGTGTTGTACTTAACCATTGTGACCAACAGCAAGCACTTTGTCTTCTCCAGGGAAAATAACTTTTCTATTTTTTTCCACTTATCTCCATTCCACTGCTCTTCACAGTTCCTTTGCCTTCTTTGCACTATGCTCACTAATTTGTTTTTAATCAATTACTAACCAAATCAGAGGGGAAATTGTAGTTTTGTTTTGCAGAATGAAGAAAATGCTGGATGTAATATCTCTTTGTGGTAATAAAAGGTGTTTGCTGTTTTAAAGTGCTAGGTTTAATCACAACATTTTAGTGCTTTTTTAATAAGTCTGCCTGCAAATTTGCCAGGATGAGAGTATCATCTGGGGAGGGTATTCACCTCATGCCAGTTAAGCCTTTATTTAAAATTTAGGCTAGATGAATAAATGCTGAAATGTGTAACATTATTGAAATCCCAGCTGTTTGTGTGAAGTGACAAGTTGGATGAGCAGAGGCAGCTCAGCTGGGCAGAGCCTTTGCAGCCTCTGCAGCCAGCTGGGCAGGCAGGGCAGCAGAAGTTAGAACTTCACAAGCTCTTTCTGGGACTGTGCCAGGAGGAAAATGGAGGCTCCTGCAAAACTAATGAGTTGAAGTACAGCTTTTGTTCATCTCACTGAGTCCTCCAGAAACCTTAATTACAGAGGGACAGAGCTTCAGGATCAATTATCCAGATTTCAGTTCACAGAGACAAAACTGCCCTTCTTAAATCAACTTGGTATTTCTTTGTAAAAGCCAAGGGCAACTTGGGCTGATGAGCTCCCTGCAGTGCTGCAGTGAGAGCTGGAGCAGTGGCTGGGCTTGGTGAATGGGACTCCCCTCAGACAGACACATTCTCCTACTTTAAGTGTCATTCAAAGTGAAGAACCTAAATTAATACCCAGACCCTAAATCTATCTGCAAATGTCCTTCTCCCAGTGCAACACAAACTCTTGAGCTGCTGCAGAATTCCAGAGCAGAAGCAGCCAAGATCTTTTCTTGGGCCCTGGAAAAGCATCCCTATCTTTCCTCCTGTATTACCAAAGAGAAAGCCTGCTGCCCTACTTATCCTGCTGTGTTTGCTGCAAGAATCCTTCATCTCCAGCTTTACAGAACTATCAGGAGCAGCCAGGGACTCTGAATGCCCAGTGTTTATTGAGTTGCCTTTCCCACAGTTCCCAGGAAAGGCCAGACAAGCATGGTCTTGGATAAATATAACCAGACAAGTAACACTAACTTAATCAGTTCCTAATGGGAATCATGTTGTGACATCATTAAAAACAGGGTGTAAAATTCTATTAAATCATAATTCTAATAATTTAACTCTGACTTTCCAAAAGTTGTTTTGCAAGGCGTGCAACTGTGGCTGAGTATTTCAAAAAGTCATTGGGACAGTCTTTCCTTTTTGGGTTACTTTTGCAGTTACCTTTGTGAAGAATGCTTTGGTGCTTTATTAAAGGAGACAGTGAGTGTTTTTGTGGCAGCAGCTCACAAGAAGCCCTGATGCTTTTCTGCATCCAAGCACTTCTCTCCCTGGCATGGCTGGGTGCAAAGAGAGCAAGGTGCTCACTCCAGGCAACAAATCCAAATCCTTGCAGGACAGCTCTGACCAAATCAGCCACTTGAATGGTTGCTCTTTCCCTCTTTGTCTTCCCAAATCAAGTCCTAGGTAAAGTTTGGAAGATCTGGGTAAACTAGTCATTTTTCAGCTATTTGGCCAAAACACAACTGTGGATGAGGGAAAAAGCTGTGGAAAAGCATCTCTGAGCTGGGGAGACACTGGGAAACTGGGAGTGCTGCAGGAAAGCTCACTCACTTGAGATGCCCAGACATAAGTTCAGATACACTTTAGAACACTGAGGGGGCAGCAGAGAAAGAGGTAGAACAGACTCAAACTGAACAGATCAGGGTCCCAGCCAGGATCAAGGGGAACAGCCCAGAAGTTCAGTAAAAGCCTGGAGAAAATGAACTGCTGTGTGGACTCATGTTTAGCATTAGAGACAGGCAACTACTTGATTCAAATTGAGCAAACTTAAGCTAAAGCATCAGGAAAGGTGGAATAATAGGTTTGGTTTAGAAAGAATCGAGATCAAAGTTTCACTGACACAGAGAAGAAAAAAAAAATAACACTTTTTCCTCAAATCACTTCTTCCTTAAAACAGCTGACCTACAGCTAAGAATATTCAGGGCAATGTAGATGAGTGCATTAGAAAGATGCTACCCAAGGTCACAAGCATGGGAAGAACCTGAATAACTGACTGCAGAGTCTGAGCCTGGAGTGCCAGGACACAGGAGAACAGCTTCAAATGGACAGGGAGTAGGTTTAGATGGGATATGAAGAAAAAATCCTTCCCTGTGAGCGTGAAGAGGCCCTGGCAGAGGTTGGCCAGAGAAGCTGTGGCTGCCCCATCCCTGAAAGTCTTCCAGGCCTGGTTGGATGGGGCTTGGAGCAACCTGGGATGGTGGAAAGTGTCCCCTGTGGGGCCCTCCCAAAGTATCCCTGCTCCCAGCAATCTGCCTTTGGGAGCAGCTGGTGCTGCTCAGTGGCAGGAGTTTATGCCCTGGTGCTTGTTGGGAGACATGAACTGTGAGATGATCCCCTGCTAAAGCTGGATTAAGAGAGGCTTTGGGGTCTGGTGGGACATGTGGAGTAAGAGTCTGGATTCCCTAGACATGGCAGTCTTAACACTTTTATTTTCCCCCCCTGTGCCTTTCTAAAAATTACTGGCTCAAATATCAGGGTTATATATCTTGCATTTTGGGGAGTTCTAAAGCCACTTCCATTTATTTCTCATATTAGAAGCAGTGTTTTTCTAATGAAAAGAGCCCAAATTGAGATGCTGAAGTGTTTCAAACACAGAGCCAGGAAGGGGCTGATGATTGCAGTTGCATAAAATGGGGATTTAACTCTTTCGTAGCAGCTTTGTAACTGATCAGTAAAATGAGAGAAAAAACAGTTTTCCTAAGAAGCTGGCAAAGAATATTCAGCTGCTCAAAGGGCTTATTGTCGAAAATATATTTGCCAGAGAGAAAATGAAGTCTGGAAGAGAACCAGCTCTGGGCTGAATGGATTTGAAAAGGCTCTTTCACTGCCTGTGCAAGTTTAGTCTATAAATCAAAATTATTAGGGCTTAATTTTTAAATTTTATTTCTTAAGTGGGAGGAGAACCTGCTGCTAAATGAAGGCAACATGAATTTAAGGGGCTCGTTTGTTGAAAGCATGCAATTACAGCCTGAGCAAACTGCAGGCACACAGACAATGGGAGCAGGAACTGTCCTGCCCTCCCAGCCACACACAGACACACAGACTGCACTGGGAACCACAGAGCTTTACCTTTCTGGAGCTTGGATGCATTGTCCTGTATCCAGCTGAAAAGATTGGCAAAGTCACAGTCACAGACCCAGGGGTTGCCCTCCAAGCGGATGGTCCGCAGGGAGGGCAGCGCTTCCAGGGCTGCCACGTTCAGGCTCTGTAAGTTATTGTCATTCAATTCTAACACTTGGAGCTGGTCCAGGTTCTCAAAAGCAGCCTCGTCCACATCCACCAGGTTGTTGTTTCCAAGGCTCAGTTTTATCAGTTTCTCTGCTGATTTGAATATCCCAGCATCGAGCTGCGTTAAATTATTGTAGCTTAAGTCTAAATACACCAGTTTGGTAGAACTGCTAAAAGTGCCCTCTTCCAAAGAGGTGAGGGAGTTATTCCTGAAGTCCAAATAGACTAGATCTCCATAAAATATAAAGAAGTCAGCTGGTATTGCCTGGATGTTGTTATCAGCTATAAGAAGTTTCCGTACATCCAAGGGAAAGGGATTAGGAACACTTGGGAGTCCTTGATCCCGGCAGTCTATGGTGTGGTAGTCCATACAGCTACAAACAGCAGGGCAAAGATGACCCCCGGGCAGGAAAAGCAGGCAGGCAAAGCCAGCAAAAGGCAGGAGGCAGGAAGGAAAGCATGGCAACATCGTCAAGGATCTGAAGGCTGTGATGAGCACCACTTCAGGAGAAAGACATTTTGCTCAGCTGAACAGGAGTGCCTGGTACTTGTGTGTGTGCCTGATTGTATCCAGGAGATCACATATCATCACAGATCCGATAGCAGCAGTCTGGAGGGGGAGGGAGGAGGGAGGGAGGGAGGCAAATGTGAGGATTTACACTGTCAGAATATTGTGATGCTGTACAGGGTGAGGAAAGCGATGATTGGGCACACGGAGGATCTTTCAAAGGACTCCCTTGCTTTTGTGAGCTAAAAAAAGCCCAGAGCCTGTTTGAATATTTGCTGTCTATTCCAGCATTTGCTGTCTATTCCAGCAAAGGGGAAATCACACCTGATCCTGTGACTCTGACAGCAACAGCTTCTGTTTAAAAAGCCCTTCAGGTAAAAATCCCCGATGAGATCACTTACTGTGTTTCTTAGCAGGAGCCTCCACCAAGGTGACCAACAGCTCTGGAAATGCAAGCGAGGGTCAGGCAGAGTCCTGGGTGCCTGCTGAGGACAGTTTTCCCTTTTATTTGAAAAATAGGGAGCAGAAGGGGGGAGCCCAACGACAAGGAACTCTGCTTTGTGCTGTTTCTGGATTCCTCAGCTGTTAGAGCAAGCCTGTTCACAATATCTAAATATGACTCAGTATCTTTTAACCAAGAAGAGTAACCTACAGCAGCAACAAGGAATATGGTCTCCAAAGTGAGGGGCTTTTCCTTCCTGTTTTTATGACCCGAAAAACTACTTTCTACTACAGCACCAGTAATGTCTGTTGGGCCACATGAAAGTGCAAAATGTGGATCAAATCTTTAGCTGGTTAAAATTGAACTGGTTTTCTTTATTTTCAGGGGGTTGAAATGTTTGACTGTCAATCTGCCTGTCTCCTGTGGGACAGCAGAAATGATTTTGCAGCAAGGCATCTGTGTTTTCCTGACATTCTCAAACCCACACCCACAAAGGCAAGTCCTCAGCCAGCCACACACTTAACTTTTAACTCCATCCCTCCCTCTTTATGCAGGGTGTGTAAGCAGAGAGACTGGAGAGCTGGGGTCACACCTATGTGCTGTGATGGAGGATTTTTCTAGAGATAGATGGTATTTGGGTGCTTGTATCCTGATGTGGAGAGCACAAAGTCAAACACCTTTGGCAAGCTCATTCTTAAGTCAAAGAGAGGCCAGAAATTTCAATTTAAGGTCATATTTTATAACTGGATTCAGAGTATCTTTCATGCAGAATAGGGGACAAAAATTTCCTTCTCAGACAGCCTTTCCTCCAAGATACCTGTGCCTGAAGCCAAACAATGAAAGCAGAATCCCTCACCTCTCCTTTAGTATGTGCCTAGAAACACTGAACAGCTGGGAGGGAACAAAGAGGGAGCCACGCTGTTCTCGTAGCACCACTGACAGAAAAAGATGAAATGGGCACAGATTGAAAACCATCTGAACACAAGGAAACACTTCTCTTACTGTGAGGGTGGCCAGGCTTCCCAGAAAGGTTGAATATCACCACAAAACCCAACTGGGGACCGCACTGGGCAAACTTGCTCTGACTCTGCCTGAGCAGGGGACTGCACAAGTTGATTTCCAGAGGTCCCTTCCAACCTCCCTGCACTGCTCATGGGAAATGAACCTGTCAGGGTTTATACCTTTGAGTACCTCTCTCACATTTTGCAACACACCTTGTTTCTAATTCATAGCTGAACCACCTTGAAACAGCCTCTAGATCCCTCCCATAAAGACACATCCTGCTCCAGGTGCCTTTCATGTCTTAAATTACTTTGAAAACACCACCCAGAAAGAAATGGGCACAGCTGCCTCTATAAACCACCAGGGTAAAACTCAAATAAATTCCTGAGGTGATTATTTAAAGTATTTACCTTTAAATTACAGAGGACGTGGCAGTTTGACAGGTTACCTCCAATTAGAAAAACCCAAACATGCAAAATAACTCTTGGGGTCAGGATTCATTGAATTGGCATCAACAAGTAACTGCAACTGGTATTTCTCATGCAGAACTGATGCTTTTTAAACTCTCAGAGCTGTATCTTGCAAACAATTGCTCCTGCTGCAATCTACTGGTTTTCTGCCCCTAATTTAACAAAGGCTTTAGGTCAGAGATAAAGATGTTTCTGACACAGGAAAGCAGAACTGATTTGATGTCTTTAGCAATGCAGTTTTATATGGATAGATTTAGCTCTTTATTAAGAGCAGTTATTTATTCACAGGATTTAAGGGTCTCTGTGGCTCCTCCTCTGCAGACCCCCCTTTTTCTGTCAAGTGCACAGAATCAGGATGTGACATTTTCATTTCCAAGATGCCTCAGCCTTCACAGATGGGAGACTACAGACAATAAGGCATAATTTGTGAAAGTTCCAAGAACATGCTAGTGACAGGGGTGGAAAAGGACTCAGCTTCCCCAAGAATTCCACCAGCCCTTGCTAAAACTGCCACTCCTTTCTGTACAGAAGAGCCCTTCCTTTTCCTCAGCTGCTCACCTGCATCCCTTTCCTGTCACCCCTGCATCCAAGCCCACCCTCCCAGAGCATTCTGCACAGAGCCTGTGGAGCTCTCCTGGCTGAGATCTCTGGGAAGGGCTCAGCAGGAGATGAGGGATTATTGTCAGGCTCTGGATCTGGTGGGTCAGGTGTCCCACAGGTTTGTGAAGCATCAGCCCTGCTCCCACAGCAGCCAGGGAAGCAGAGTTTCTTTGGCAATGTGTGACAGCTCTGCTCAAGCCCAGCTGCAGTGCCTGCCATGGGCTGATGCCTTTCTGTGCTGTCTTTGATTTCAGAGACTTTCTTCCTGACCCATCTTTCTCTGTGCAACATTTCCTGTTTAATTGTGTCTTTTTTAGCTTCTGCTTATTTCTGTTTCTCAGCTGTTTCCCTCACAGCACAGAAATTCTTTTGCATCTTTTTGAAGCTTCATTCACTTGCCAAACATTTCGTGCAGTTTTGACTACCAGGAAGAAAGCAAAGCTTTCTACCTAAAAAATATTAAAGTTTTACTTTTAAAAATCGTTTATTTGCACCAGTCAGTGACAGTAACCTGGGGTTTTGGCTGAGATGTGCTGAGTGCACAGCACCCTCTTGTGCCCTCAGATACTGGGCAGCCACAACTGCTCTGCTCCCTTCTGGTGAGCTATTAACAAGTTTTACCAAATTTCTACAGTTTGCCTGTCTCTCAGGTTCCCTTCTTCCTCTTTCTATTAAAGACACCCCAATCAAAAATAAAACACATAAATCAGGGGGTGTCCTTATGTACTTCAACTGACACTGTGGTAAAACAAAAAATTGCACCAGTGAGTAGTCTCAGAAATAAAGGGTTTTTATAATTTGTGCTTCTTCAGTGCTCCCAAGCAAAGACCCACAGCTTTTCCACCTTCTTTCAAACTACCAGTTTTTTTTTTTCCACCAGTCTTTCAAACTACATTTTAGTTCATACAGGTTTGAAAAAGCACAGACTTCCCAATTGGAAATTGATGCCCAACAAAAACCCCAAATATTCTTCTTCCACACAAATGGGATCCCACATTGATCAGATTTTGACTGTCAGCTGATTTATCTGTGATTCTGCCTTCCAGGTTCCCCTAAAGGGAGAGAATGGTTTTGAGGAACGTGCTTGTAAATCAGGGTAACAATTCCAGCTCCAGTTCTAACTGTAGAGGATTTTGTTTCAAATCCCATTGTGGAGAACAAAGAAGGAAAACCAATGTCTCTCCACACCTCCCAGTAGCAAAAATTGGATAACCACAACAGTAGGCAGGCTTTGGACTAAAAACAGTGATGGATTTCCATTCTTTAGTTTTTTATTCAGGATCCTACCAGGAGAAACCTTGAAAATAAAGGCAGTGACAAGGCACACTGGTCCTGGATCCTCAGTGTGCTTGTAGTACTGAAAGAAACCAAGAGAAAAAACATTTGCTCCTGACAGCGTTTCCATCTTCCAGAGCTCCCCTCAAAAGTGCTCAAAACTTTCCCAAATGATTTAAGTAAAGGAGTTAAAAAGAAAGAGCAATCACTGTGCAGACACACATGAAGGATTCAGGTCTCAGCCAGAAAATCCTTCCTTACAAGAGACTTGGACTGAAAACTGTCCATCCTCATGCACATTTTTGAGCAGCTAATTGAGCATATTTTTCCATGAAGGAAGTTATTATTCCAGGCTTATGCTTCATTGAGTTAAGGCACATGTCATGGCCAGGCTGCAGTACCAGGTGCCCAGAATGATGGCAAAGGGATCTCCTGCTCATTATCAGACATCACAAGGTGTCCTGGGCACCACTGCTTGAGCCTGAGTGACCAACAGTATGTTAATCAATTCAGCAAGCACTGAAACCAAGTGCTAAGCAGATCTTTGAACAGAAATCCCATTTTTGTTCAGGTCTTTACCATTTTGGCTTTAGTGTTGGGTTTTTTTTTCTCTTGAGAAAAATTTTCCCCTGCTCTGACTGGGCAGTTTTATGAATGCAGCCAAGGGGTACCTCTGGGCAGTTTTCTCTCTGATCTTACATCTAAAAAGGACTGAAAAAGTCTTAAAATTTATGAGATGATAGAAACTGTGAGCTGAAGCTTGGTGTTGCACCTGCCCAGTCCTTCTCTGCTGCTGCTGCTGCTGCTGGGAGGGAAATTGCATCAAAATTAATCAACGTGGCAGCAGCAATGATTGAATTTGAAAACTTCAGACACTGCAGTTCAGCAGCCAAATGAGACCAACCCAAACCCATCAAAAGACTTCCATCATCTGCCCCAGACAGCGTGTCTTACACAGACATGTGGTCACTCCCTCATTGCAAAGCATTTACAGTCACTAAATGCAGTCACAAGTGATGGAAGAGTGTGAATTATATTTCCATTTTCCCTCAGGAATGAGTTTGTACCCAGCTGCTGCAGTGTAGTCTGCTTGCCCTCTATATAGTTTATGAACTGGTCCAGAATTACCAGAGCTTTAAGCAAATTAAAGGCAACTAAAAGTCCTCCTAAGATACTGACAGATATGCTCATGTTTATCCACTGTGACTGATGTACGCAATGAAAGGAAAGGTGGTATCAGGAAAGGAAAGGAATGAAAGCAAATTAAAGGAAAGGTGGTATCAGGATTCCCCTCAAATCACAGAATCACAGAATTATCTCAGTTGGAAAAGACCTTTGAGATTATATTTGTTTGGTCAGATTTACCAGTGGGTCTATCAAGATCTTAAAAACCTCATGGAGATCAGATACCAAGATTTTCTAAAAGCTCAAGAGTTTCTATAACAAAAATTATGTAAGAAATCCAGCACAGGATTTCTTGAGGAAAATTTATGAAAGTCAAAGGCTTTAAAACAGTAGCTGGAGCTGAACACAATGTTCATATCTGAAACTTGTTTCAACCTGCACCTTTTCCAACCTTTCACCTTTCAGTGAAGCTGAAGAGAGAAGGAAGTTTGAGCAAATTCTCAATGCCTCAAGATACCACAACACTTAATCCAGCTCTGATGCAAAGTTTAATAGACAGGATTTTTTAACCCATGATTGCCATTATAAACGTGGTCTATTTGCTTCAAAAGACAGGAAACTAATAACCCTTGGGAGCTGCTTTCCTTATGAACCTTATCTCCAGGAGCAACTGCTGAACACCCAGCAGAGCCCTGAGGCTGAGCACAGGGCAGAGCATCACAAAGGAGAATGTTCCAGTGGAAAGGAGGCAAGTTCTCCTTTGCTGTAAGGGAGGTGTCCCAGGTTTAGCTGGGTGTGTATTCAGTTACCATCTCTCAAAGGTGGGGCAGTTATCCTCTGTTCGTGTGACAGCAGAAAAACAGAAATTATCTTGAAATATCTGCAAACCAAGCTGGTATTCTCTCAGGAGGGAGTGTATAGGTTTAATTTGTCCTCTGTGCCCCCTAGAAAACCTTTTGGGGAGTTTGCTCTGTTCTAAGGAACAGCAAATAGATTTACAGCAATTAAAGCAGTTGACTAGTGTTTATAAAAATGCCACATGAAAACTGAGTATAAAGCCCCTCCAGATCATGAGGTCTGCATGGTACACCAGAGACTGTAAAAAAACCACAAAACCCCCAAAAAACCAAACCAACCCCTCAACACCTAAAAGAGCCCCAAAACAAACAAAAAAAGAACTCTAAATAATCTTTGATTAACACTGTACATTGGTGGGCTGAATTTTTGGCCCAAAAGGATGGTGCACTTGAGAGGATTTAATGCAAATTAACACCAAACATCCACCCAGCAAGAAAAGTTCCATTTACAAAGGCACTGATTTAATTGGAGTTGAAGGTCTTTAAGTGACTCCTCAGTCTGCTTTGATAAGGGAATTTCACAAAGACATTCTGTGAAATGTCTTCTGTGGCTGTGTTTATTAAAGTTATATGTGGTACAAGCTATTCACAACAGGAGTTAAAAACAGGCTGGATCTTCTAAATCTTTTTTGTAATGCAGAGAAAACAACCCCAAGACAGTCATTAGTACTCCCTTCTCCCTTACTGATTGTTGCTGCCTGCACTCCATGTATTTAAATATGCAGAAAGCATGTTTGTGTCAGTGGGAATTCCAAGCATCAGCTGAGAGGCAGAAATAATGGAAATAATTATTACACCCTTCTCTGTTGCCCTTTACCATAAAAATACTTCATGAAAAATGTAATTAAGTTCTTAAAGATCAGACTACTTTCAAAATAGGACTTGAAAACTGCCCTTTATAGTGCATCTCACACTCATTAAATTTTGTGCACCATTCCCAGAAGTGCACAATTCCATATTTACAGGTTAATTCTGGACAACTGGATTTCTGCAAAAAATTACTGCACAAAAATGCATCCATCTCTGCACTGGAGCCATACAGCTCTCTGGAATACAAAGGGACAACCAACACTAGATTAGGACTTGAGGCACGATGAGGAACAAGAAATTTTGCACCACGTTCAAATGGAAGTAAAGTGACAGGATGAGGGTGTGCAAATGTGTTTGTGTGTATGTGGCCATGGGCCCTTCCTTACACCTGAACTTCAGAGCTCTTTCTGTGAACAGATCTGTTGTTCTTTTTAATCCTATATTAAATAAATCAAATTCCCACTCTAAAGTCAAGAATTCCCAGGTTCTTTTATACTACATGGAGAACAAACCCAAAGAAAACACTGACAGAGATCGCTGAACCAATGGGATGAAATCCTGTGGTGCAGAGGACTTGTTTCTATCTTTGAAGTATAAAGCAAATGTTGAAAACACTCCCTGCACTTTGCTGTACCCAAAAAAAAAAGTCTTCAAGATGACAAAACCTCGTTATAATTATATATATAACTGAGGTGTTGTAAAAAACCTGACCTTCCGTGGCAGGGAAGAATGATGCTCTGACTCCATGTGATCAGGAGGCTATTTTATTATTTTATGATACTATATTATATTAAAGAAAACTATACTAAACTATACTAAAGAATAGAGAAGAAGACTTACAGAAGGTTAGAAAGATAATAATAATGATGAAACTCATGACTCTTTCCAGAGTCTCTGACACAGTTATGACCATTGGTGAGTGATTGAAAAAAACTCACACCAGAGCCCAATCAGGCTCAGCACTTCAGGCAAACAATTCCTCACACATTCCACCTGAGCACAACACAAGAGAAGCAAATGAGATAATGATAAT
The DNA here is from genome assembly GCA_013400575.1 of Peucedramus taeniatus. Classification (NCBI taxonomy): domain Eukaryota; kingdom Metazoa; phylum Chordata; class Aves; order Passeriformes; family Fringillidae; genus Peucedramus; species Peucedramus taeniatus. The sequence goes on along the minus strand of WBNO01032358.1, from coordinate 57,118 downwards.
TTTCCCCATCTCTGGGGTCTCTCTCTGCCTTTTCAGCTTCTCAGGATAAAAATCCTGAGTGAAAGAATTATGTTCAGTGAAATGTGAAATCCACACTGAGGCACCCACAGTCCTGTTCATGGCAGACGATCCCCGTTGTTCACTTATCTTCACTCTAAAGGGATCTTTCCATCCTCTTAAAAGTTTCTCTGGTTGTGCAGAAGTTGAGTGTCCCTCAGGGAAGGCAGCAGGCTTTGACTTGATGCCTTGTGACATCTCCCTGGCCCTGTTAATAAGCTGGGTGAGATGTCAGGTGGGATCTCGTCAGCGAGCGCAGCAGCGCCCGCGGAGCCGCGCGGAGCCTCCGTGCTGCCTCTGGAGCTGCTTCCCACAAACCAGTGCTAATTATTGCACTGAGCAGCTTCCATAATTGCCTCAGAAACCACTCACTCACTGGCAACAGACTGGGGGGACTTCTCTGGTGATATGAAAAATAACCTCCCAAATTTTATTGCAGTCCCACGTGGAGTGGTGCGAGCTGCTCTAACTCAGGGGTTTTCAGCTTCTGTGGTGGAACTACAGTGGCACAAAGCACTTGGAGAGCTGTTCCTCTGAGCTCCTTAGTTTGTTATTGTTTGAACTGCACTCGTAGATGAATTTACTGACAAGGTAAACAGCGAAGTTACCAGGCTCCAGTGGAGTGCACCTTCATTTACTTTAGGTAGTAGAACCTGAAGAAGATTGTTTCAGTGGCAGAAAATGAGGCCTCTGGTCCACCAAAGGTCACATTGGACCATGCCATGTGCCGAGCCTGGAGTCTGTAGCAGCTCCCCTAACACACAAGGAGGTGAGTGCTGCCCCATGCAGCACTGGCAGCAGCCACAGACCAGAGATCCCTTCCCACCCACGATTTGGCTGCTTTCTCCTCTATAGTCACAAAACAGTTTCAATATTTCGTAAGAAGTCTGTCCACTTAGAATAAAGTAATTGATACAAGCAATTTCAGTCCCCTTTAATATAACAGATCTCAAGTGTGAAACCTCCTTACTTAATGATCAGCATAAAATAAAAGTCTTTTTTTAATGTTAATTCTCAGTTAATTTTACAGTTCAGTTGAAGTGAAAATATCATTAAACAGTGTAGCATGAAACTTTATACTTAGTGGGCCTCCCCTACTCTGCAAGGGAGAGGTGAGTTGGTGTCTTGACAGTCATGGTCAGATCCAGCCTTGGTATGGGGAGGTGGAGGTGCCTCAGCAGCCAGGAGCTGTAACCTGGTGTTCCTGTGCAAGCAGGGTAACTCAGTGCCCTGTGCCTGTTGATGGTTGTAATTTATGTCTGGATAAATCCTTCATACATCTGCATATACTGCTTCTACAGTCCTGGGGTCTGCCTCATTTCAAAGACACTAAAGCTGGGTAACATCACCAAGAAAAGGTAAACCCCAGATAAACCCCATTAACTTCACTAATGTTCCTCCCTGGGGAGCATTAGTGAAGTTAATGGGCACTGTGCAGTGTTGTTCTCAGGCATCACAACCTGAGATGGTTCTACATATTTTTTCTTTTTTTTCTTTAGTAGCATCAAAAATAAATCCATCTCACAAGAAAGGAATAAGTGAAATCACTTCAATCTCAAATTTGAAGGGAACACAGAAGAGAAAGTAAGTTTGCTTCAGGCTCTTGTAAATTTTTCAGGAAGTTAATGGCACAAAAAAAAATATGGTAAAATATTGTCCACGTGGTAACATGTAGAATGCACTGTCCATTTTCTCAGGCAGTGCTACAAGCAAAAAGACATTTTTAGGGATTGTGGAATGGCTGCAGACTAAAAATAAAGAAACCAAAAATGTCTAACGAAACAAGTTCAATAAAAAAAAATAAAACTGAGAATTACTTTTTGTTGTATTGTTATTCTTGGGTCCCTAAAGGTAGGACCTTTCCTTTCACCAAAATGATATAAGAAGTCACATATTGTCCAGAAGATCAACTTTCCTCTGGATACTATCCCAGTCAGGTATTACATGCTGTTCCATGGGATGGTCAGAGGAGCAGAGTTAGTAAGAAGTGCTTAATGTCCAGTTTTTGAGTAAGACAAATCAGTCACTTGTGATGCTAAAAAAAATTTCATCTAATAAAGGATTAGTTAATGCAAATATTCAAGAAAGCCCTAATGAGTTTTAGTTTGTTTTAGACCTGTCACTTTTCAGAAAATCGAGTTTACTGCAATATTGTCCCCAATAAGGTGGCACAGGTGTCACTCAGAGCAGACACCTTATTGTTCCTTTCCAGAGCCCTTCTGCTGCTGTGACTCATCATCACTCCCTGCTGTGACAGGGCCAAAGCAGGAGCAGGCAGGGCCACCACTGAGCCAAGAATTCCTGGGGAGCTCTTGGGAAGATTTGTGTGCACACAGCTTTATGCAACATAAATGTTCTATACAGTAATGAAGTACAAGTCAAACTCCATGGATACACATTCTGAGGTAAAAAAATCCATCTCAAAGCCAGAGTTTTACCTTAGCTTACACTTAGAGTGTAATACCTTGGGGCCTCAGTTTCCCTTTTTTTAAACGGGGGAAGGGGTAACAGCTCTCAGACTTATGGGCTATAATGCAAGATATTTAGATTTAAGTCACCCATTTTAGGAGTAATCTTGTTTGCTATGAAAGATACTGAATTATCTGTAGTGCTTGCAGGCGATTAAAACTGTTAATATTCTTTGTACTTGCTGTACAGATGTCTACGCCTACAAATTCATGAATCATGGTCCTCTAATTCAGTTTCCTGCAGTGAAAGCAAGATATTATTAACATTCCAATAAAGAAAAACCATCTTAATTCACTGCTTGTATTTAATGAATTGATTTATAGAATAGAGACAGTATTGGCACTGGAGGGAGAATCTGCAATATTTATTTCCACTCCTATCTACTGTATAACCTTGGAAAAGTCCCCAGAGTGCTCAGCACCTCAGTTTCCCCACCATTTCATATGGAAAATAACTCAGAGCAGCAACAGGATGGAGCTTTAAAGTTAAATGATATTCACTGCAAAAGCTTTCAGCATTTCCATGTTAAAAGGCCCTGGCTTTTAAATATTTATTTTTTAACAACACAATAGTGCCTTGATCTCAAAGACTGTGTAGATGGCTTGGGGCTATTAAAGTGCTGAGCAGGCCTCCAAGAGTGCAGCTATCTCCTTCTCCTTTGTGTCCCAGGATTAGTTTATGCAAGACAGATCTTGCAAATACAGAGCAAAGCATAAAACATTCATTCCCTAATTTAAAGCATGAATTAACTCACCCCTCAGATAGGAAAATCCTGCATTTAAACTGCTTTCCCTTGTCTCCCTGGACTGACAAGCTGCTGTCACACAAAGTGATCCCAGGCAGTGGTTTGAGTGATGCAAAGATAAGGTTTGTATTTGTTTGTGAACTCCTTTTAATCAGTTTCCTCTAGGTCCACCTTCTCACAGACTGGCACTACCCACTCTCAAGTCATCATTTCATTTTACCCAGACATAAATAATTTATAGTGTAGTCCAGACAAAAATCAAACTCTGATCTTGTTTTAACTGTGATGAAGATTCATTAAATTTTTGGTGTCCTCTCTTGCCTTTTTTCTCCTTGCCATGATACTTATTCCCTTTATTTTTCAGAAAAACAGTGCAATATTATAAACATTTAGCAGAAATGTTTGTAAAGCCATGCTCTTGGTCTAGTATTTCTCCTAGACAAAGCATTTGCAGTGGCAGCTGAGACCCTTTGTTGAATTCACTGGTATAGAATTTCATTTTAAGAGATTGCAGTGCATGATTCAGCAACACGTCAGTGCAATAATATGTGAATGAATCCAGATTTTGCAAAGCAGCTGAAACACCCATGATCTCTGCCCTGATTTCAATGCTTGGATTCATTTCCAGTTGAGGTGTGCTTTGCTCCTTAATAAAACTCTCTGGATTGCTGCTCCCTGTTGTATGGCAGCCAGTCAGAAGGTGAGTTGGGGTCACCATGAGTGTCACTCCAGACAGCCCCTGGTTCCTGTGCTGAGATCACTCTGCCTTGTTTCTCTCACCAAACCACACATTTCCATCCCCATCTGGGCACGCAGCTGGGATGGAAAACCATGCTGCTTCTTGAAGATGTGGCAAAAATATTGCAGCTCAAACCTTGTCTGGAGTGCATTTCTCAGCTCCAATTCCTCACTGGCATTAGGGAAGCAGGGGAATCCAGCCCTGCACTGAGGGAATTTCATCCCAGCCAGGACCTGTGAACATCTCGCTCCCTCTCGTGGCCTGGCCGCAGGTACTGTGCAAATAGGCTCTTTGTTGATTCATTTGCTGTTTGCAGATAAATCCTAGCTGGACAACACCACTGCACTCACTTCTTCCCCACATTCCTGAGTCTTCATCCCCACATGGACCTGCTTTTCTGTTCCTCCCTTCCTGAATCTTCATCCCCACATGGACCTGCTTTTCTGTTCCTCCCTTCCCTCCCCATTTGAAACACAACTCTTCTTTCCAGCAGCCTTTGCTCATTTGTGCACTCCCTCCACAAAGCTGCTTATTCTTGGGAACATGCTTTGTATGCAGAAAGGGAAAGAAACCACATTGTTTTATACATGATTCCTCCCTAAAATCAGAGTTGAAATGGGAGTTTCTTCATGGGGATAGTATTTGTCATTTATTCATCCATGTGCATTTCATTTCTTCTCAAAGACTCATGAGTTCATTCAAAGAGACAATTAGTCATTTAATGAGGAACTGGCTGTGCCCTTATGCAATGTGTGCCTTGGTCCATCTCCCTGTGCACCCAGGCAAGTCCTGCTACACCTTGAAGGTGCCCAGACAGCTCCTGGCTGGCTCTTAGGACACAGCATGGCTTCAAATAGTCCAAGGACTGCTCCAGGTTCTGCTGAAATTCCCAGCAGGTGTGATCTATGTCACCTTCTCAGGATTTCAATGTCTCCTGCTGAATTTCCACCACACTATCACAATTTGTATTTTAAAAAATTAGGGCATGTAAATTCCTACTGACAGGCATTTGCTTTATCTGTATAAGCTCACTCTCAAAGCAGTGAAAGCCTCTGAAAGTATTAAACTCATAGGAGCATTCTGCAATAAATGAGACTGAGTACACAGTCTGTGTGTTTTCCCCTTCTGGCTCCATTGCTGTGTTGCTTTCCTTATATAACTGTTCTAGTTAAAAAACACTCCTGACCTAAGAAAACCTACGTCAACCTTATAATTTTTTGTTAAATACATGGTGGTCAGTGACAGGTTTAAAAGTAGTAAAGAGTGGGCATTCCATATTTAACTCTGAGTCACTCCATTGTATGTCACGTAGAGACAGCTGCTGGCAGACTTTGAGAAGACTTTTTTCTGGATAAAGTACTCACTGACAGAAATCCCAACTCCAGGGTGTCCTGAGGAGCAAGTCCACTCCCTACAATCAGCTCTTAACCTGTTGAACTCCAAACTTATGTTTCCAGGACTGTGTCCCCTGAGAATTTCTCTGTGTCTGGAGAAAGCCTCATTGAGGAAGCAGCTGAAAGCTCTGCTCAGGGTCCTTATAAAAAACCAACACTCATATCCTCTTGAGAAAGGCACTGCAGAGCATCTACCAAATGTCTCCTACTCCCTTCACACCTGTGTTTTTGCTTCAGGTAGGCAATGGTGTTATCTTACACAAAAAATATAATTCAGGCTTTTGTGTTAAATGACATGAATTCATCTGATTCTAATGGAAAACCTTAAAATATGAACAAAATCCACTTTCAACTTTGAAACTTCAACATCAAATGACAGACTTTGAAATATCATAGAGAAATCTTGCCATTTCACATAGACCAACTTGCTCTACACAAAACTACTGTGCAGCCCTCTGCCCTTTCCTTCTCCCAGCACATCTTAATCAATTATTTTCAGGACTGACTGAAATGCCATCATGGATAACAGCAACTTGTACAAGGAAAATCTGCCCATAAATCTCAATTGAAACTATTTAAAGTGTAAAGACTTGCATCTTTCTCTTTAAATATATTTACTTTGAGAGTCAGTTCAATACATCTAGATTTCCTGGCTAGGAGAGCACCTGGCTGCCCCAGAATTTCTCTCTCCATCAGCCTCCTGTACAGCCTGGAGGCACTGACTCAGTGTGTGCCCATTTCTCAGATCCTAAAATATTTTTGGTTTCCTCTATGCCCCATAGATTGGAGGGCTGGTTTGCAAATCTTGATTTTGGTGAAACTGATTTATATCAGCTAGAAATGCAGCCCCATCTCTAAAACTGACTGACAAATATCATTGTTATAGCTTAAGGACTCCAAGCTCAAGTATTGTTGCATTTTTCTCATTCACAGTCTCTCTCCTCCACATCTGACAGCTTGGGCTGCTCCCAGCTCTGTGCATTTATTATGCTGTCAGGAGCACAGATGGTCAAGGAACAGGGTTTGATTTACAGCTGCTTATCTTAAAAAAGCTGCATAATATGCATATTTGAGTTTGTCAATACTGAGACCAATCTCTTCCTATAGGACACATTTTACTTTTTATTCTTTTATTAACAAGCCTGACTTCACATCTCAGGTGGTCTCCCTGTTAGTCAGGAAAGGCTGCCTGAAACACAGGGTGAAAGCAGCTCCTTTCATTTTCCCATTCCCTGACAAATCTCAGTGAAAAAGCTCAGGATTGCCATTTTAGCAGCTAGGGGCTACTCAGTGTTCTCATCTCTTGATTTCCAGAAATCAGAAACTAAACCCACAGTGACTCAAACCCAAATGATACAACCAAGGGACACATCTTTAAGCACTGAGCAAATCATTGACAAGATATGATGGATTTGAACTCCAACAGTTGGGGATTAAGGGAAGGTAAAAGCCATTCCTGAAGGCAAGGATCTGCAGTTCTGCAAAAGCTGTCTGCAATCCCACACAGCATAATCTGCTGGAAGATCCCCTCACTGAAAAGCTAAGTAACCTCATAGGAAGCAGATAAAAATTGGAGCTATCACCTACTGACTCCTCCTCTTTCAAGTAACTTTTCTTCAGACTGAATTGGGTGTTTCTGTATTTCAGTACCTGCCAAAAAGGGTGGGTTTGGCTGCAAAGGGAAAACAGGAAATAGCTTGAAAATTAATAAAGCTTGCAGAAAACAGCTTTTATGCTTTGACCAAATATTGCAGGGCCCACAGCTGCCCCCAGGGTACAGAAACAGGAAATTTGGCAGCAGAAAGAGACAGTATTTTTTGAGTTACAGAGCAGATTTGTAAAGGATGTCATCAAATGGAATGCTTAATTTACACTTTTGGAGTGTTTTTACTGAAAGAATAGGAAGGGAAAATACGTGTGTACTTTCTATGGATTGGAGGTGTTGTAAGCAGGGTTTCACTTGTCCAGTGATGATGAATGACATGTGTCACAGCACAGCTGGTCTGTAGCTGGACAGATAAATCTGGCCATAACAAAAAATCCAATTCGTCTACCCTGGTTTGTTGTAGGAAAGAAGTAAACAAGTCCCTGAGTGAGCAATGCTGGGATGGAACTGAACTCAAACAGGGGACCCCAGCCAATCCCGTTCAATCCTAAATGCAGATATGTCACCAGCCAAGGAGCTGGGTGGTGCAGGGACCCCGACCAATCAGCTGCCCAAGGGCAGGAATTTTGACCCCCCCTGTAAAAGGGGTGCTGAACAATAAACTGAGCTGTTTGCCACATGATCCTTGGTGAGTCCTGTCGTGTGTCTGTCTCCAGCCCACAACAGTAACATAACATAGATGGTTCCATGGAAAGAGAAATTTTTGCAGCACATGGAGTTGCACATTCATTAAAAATTCTTTAAGAAGTCAGGCAGAAGCCAGGACATTAGAATGTATCCCCATTCTACAACCCCTGCCCACTTGTGAGACTTGGTGGGACTGTGGAGGGGTAGCTGGGATATTCCTCTGTGGAGAGACATTTGTGTGCCCTTCCTAGTGTGTGTTTAGAGAGAATTCATCCTTGGGTGTAGCTTACTCTACACTGGACATTAAACTGAGTGTGGATGATCTTTTGGGTTATTTACATGAAGTCAAACCTTTTTGTGATGGGGGGAATCCCTGATTGAGTTCAACCCCTGGGTTCATACAGCGACACTGACTGAGTCAGGAGAAAACATCCTCCCACAACAGCTCAGCCTGTGAGGCAGAACACATTGCAGGTTACAGTCACCACTTCTCTACTCCCCCAGCTCTGGTTCATTCCTTGCTCTCACTGAAGCAGAGACAGTCTAAGCCTCCCACAAGACTCTGCAAACCACTGGTACAATGAGACGGAAAGAACGGATTATGAAATGAAAACAGAAGTGCTGAGTGTACTCAAGACCCTTTCCACCTCCTCCCCTAAACCACAGGGATTGAAAACACAGACCTGCCTGGCAAAAAAAAAAAAAAGAAAGAAAGAAAGAGTGACCCATGCACTCATATCCTGGCAATTTGTGGGATTTGTCATAATACACCCAGACCAAATTACAACATCCCTGGGCAGACCTAACCTGCATTTCATGGCAGCATTTGAGCACACGTGCAGATCCACTGCAGGCAGCACAAACACACACTCAGGTATGTGCTCACTCCTGTTCTGACACAGGCACAGGACTAGGTGCTGCTTTAAATGCAGATGAATTGTTAAATCAGAGCCTGGGAATAACTCCTTTATTGTCACAGGACCTATTGGCTTGACAGAATTACAAACCAGTGATCCACAGTTTCATTAAACCCCCTTAATCTGGTACAGTTCAGAGGAAAACTGCTCCCTCATCTCCCTGGATCCATCCCCTCTCCCAAGGGTATATTGGCTCCTCTGAAGCAATTTTGTTGATGTTTTCAATCAGAGGGCTCAGCAGTGACTCCCAGCCTTAATCCCCTTGCACAGCAACATGCTGTCCCCACGGGGGCAAGGTGCTGCCCCTGCTATCCTCCTGGAAAGTTCCAAGATGACAATTACTAAGACATTTCTAGCTTTTGCTCTAACTTGTTTTATATCTGTGGGTACATTTCTTGCCCTTTGTTGCACCATGATACCTTGATTGAGGATGATTTTATTAAATTCGTCATAGTTCCATAAAGTTATCCAAAGAGCTTTCCTTTCAGGAACAGGCTGGAGCAGGAGAAATAGGCTCATATAGAGGAAACTATTCCTTATTAGGAAGAATAATAAAAGTATTAAAAAGTGTTGGAGTAGCCACTGGGACTTGGATATCTCCAGTTCCTGAAAACTCAAGTGCCTCAACTCTATATCCAGAATAAAGCACAGTTTAAAGGGAGAATTTATATAATTCAGCAAAAAAGCTTCTCCTTTAGAAAGACTTATTCCTAAACATGAGACAAATTTGTTTATATGAATAATCATAAAAGTAAAAGGTCTTCTGAATACTTTTGAAAATTGAATGGAATCCTAAAAATCTCTTCTTTTTACTCTTGCTGAGAATATGTTAACATTTAAAAGTCACTGTTTGTTCTGGTTTGTCTTTCATAGTGTACTGCATTAAATTTTTGTTCTGAAGGTACATACAGAATTCCAAACATTCCATTCTGATAAGGTAAAAAAGAATTTGTTTCAGTCTTTCAAAATAAGTTCCATTAAAACTGACATACTCCCCAAAAAGCTTCAGTTTCCTATGAGGAATATTTCCCCAATAAGCAAACATTCTTTTAAATAAACTTGAAGCAGACTTATCAAAAAATAATTAATTCCAGATTTAAAGATGCTGAAAGTTAGTGGCAATACATGGCAATATTTATTTTGCTATTTTCCTGAAGACACTCAGCCAGTATTGCCTGTTGTTCCTTTGCATTGGCACCAACTGTTCTCATCCTACACTCCTTTTCATCACAAATAACACAACTATAGCACCATAATTGATAGCTAACAAATTGCTTTGGCACTTATCACTTCCAGAAGGAAAGAAAATCCCTATGGAAAGTGTTGCATTCCCCATATGCAGCCCTTTCTACATCACTACTTATGTTTAAGTATAAACATATACTTTGTTGTTTGGGGCCTTTATAGCACCAAGTGTTGTGGGGTCTTTATGACAGCTCTGACTCACATTCCCTGAGCAAAACAATCCAGCCCTGGTTTAGGGGTTTCTTTTTTTGTTTGTTTGGTTCGGGGAGCTTGTGTGTGTGTATTTAAGAAAAAGAAAAAACCTCTGCCACAATTCTGCCCCCTCCTCTGGCAGAGGTTATCCTACAGCTGGGGACAGAAAGGAAGCAAATCCATGCTGCTGCTGTGCTGGAGCCTGGAGTCCTGGCACTGCACAAGCTGAGGGAGAAGGTCCCACATTTCCTCACCCAGCTCTGTCACTGAGACACTGAGTTCACATGTGAGCCCTGTTAAAACACACTACACTCTCAAACAGATGTAACTCAGTAGATTATCCCTTGCCCAAGATGAGGCAAGATTCAGAAAAGGATTGATATAAGTCATTGCTCCCCAAGTCCTGTTCAGCCCCAGTTTGTGTCTCAACCATTCTCAGTGAGCAGAGGTGTCTCTCACCCGTGCTGGGGGAATCCAACCTCACACTCCTACCCTGCAAAGCTGGTGCCCAGAAACACAGACAAGGAAAAAGAAACAAGTCTTGCACAGACTGTGGTAGGGGCTGCACTCCTAATATTGCACATGAAAAGGAGAAATCCCCTCTCTGAAGGGTGGTATTGGCTCTCTGAGGCCAGCAAGCCTGTGGGCAGAGAGAAGTGGTCAAGCACAGCCAGGATGTCACTTGAGGACACAAGATGATAGACACAGACACACAGGAAAATTCAGACAGTAAATACTGCAGAATTAAATAGCCTGTCCTAAAAACTATTTCAGTATCCCTAAATGCACATTCAGTACCACACTTGCTTAGATAAACATGGGGGCTTACTTTGAAATGAAAGAAACATCAGTTCACTGCTGGAAATAACAATAAAAGTGTCCTTAGTGTTGTTTTTTAAGGATTTTTTAAAGACAGTTTGCAGAAGGGAGGGAATGAACACCTCACTTTGCCTAAATTCTTTTTCCTCCTTTGCTAAATAAAAGTCTTCTGAAAGCCACAACAGGTCCTGTAACTTTAAATCTGAGCTGAGATCATAATTTTGGTCCTGACCAAACAGCGTGAGGAGGGCGGGCCTGGCTGCTCATTGAGGACCACCTTAGGCTGCTCCCATCCCTTGGCTAAAGAAAATAATTCTGACTCCACTCAGTTTTCTTTAACTGTTCAGTTATCATCTGAGAAAACCTCCCCTCTTTACATTGCAGCAACTAAAGGAATATTTGGAATACCAAAGTATTTTTTCGCAGTGATTTCTTTTTATCATCGCAATTCTCCACTGCCTCTAAACAAAAAAAAAATCCAAATTTGGATCCATCTGGTTTCAGGATTGGAAAGCGACTCTCTAAGCAGATCGAATATGTTTATAAAAGTTCCATTCTTCATCTTCGTCCTCGGGAGCCTGCATTTTGTAACACTTGCTCAAGAAGGTAAGGGGAAAGTTTGGTTACAGTTATTCCCAGTCATTTCCTGTAATTTAACAGTTTCTGTGCTCTCGCATGGGTTACAAAGTTACTCTGACCTGTTTGCAAAACTTTCTTTGAAATTCTTAAGCTGCAACAGGGCATCTACAGCAGCTGTGATCTGGAAAGAAGCAGTAAAAGTTTTCGATGGGCTGAGTTTGACTCCATTAGGAAAGAATTTTCTGTGTGTCTGTACGGGAGGGAGAGGGGTAGGGGCAGGCAGGGGAGGCATTCCCTGCACAGCCCCTGGAAAGGGCTCCAGTCTCACTGGAACACACACAGCAGGCTCTGCAAGCAATGGTTTCGTTTAACTGACATTTAAGGGATGACTCTGAAAGTAACTTGTGAAATCTGTTCATTCAGGAGTTTAACTCCTGTGCTTGGAGACATTTCAGACTCTTAGAGTTTGAGCCTTTTGCAGGGCTTTGGTAAGTCTAATTTAGCCATAAGCAATAAATATACAATGAGGGAAACTAAACCGGGGAAATTATTGTCAAAGACAGATATGAAAAGTGTTATGTACCAAAAGGATTAATGTCAGAAGTCATGTATTTGAATTTTATAAGAAAGATACAATACACACTTTTAGGTAAAATAGACGTTTAAGTCTTTCTTCAGCAAAAAAATTAGAGTCTGATTTGTTACCAGTAAATCAGAATTACCCTGACCAGTACTTGATTCCAGGAATGCCATTTTGAAGCTCAGTCTTTCTGAGTAGTTTTTGACTCGTGGGAGTGAATTGGCCAAGGGGCAGCATGGTTTGCAGCTGCCATGGCCATGGAACACGTTCCAACAGCAGGGCAGCAGTTTCACACCAGTGCTCTGAATACAGCCACTTTCAACTCAGCCCACTGCTCTTCAAAAGCACAGGTCTACTCATCAGGCTTAGATCTGGGGACCCAAACTGAAAAAATTACCTGATTTTGGCCTTACAACAATCAGTATCATCCTGCTGGAAAGAATGGAGCTATATTGATGTACACTGCATGTGGATGTGGGCTTGAAACTTCTAATGGTGTTCTGTATGTCAGAATATGAGGCTGAAGTTTGGAGTTATGCTTCAAAATGTCACAGGAAAACTAAAATCAACAAATATTAGGCAAGTCACAAAAGTTGTTTTCTAGGCTCACTTATCCACCTTGTTTTTAAAAAGCACCTATATTAAGTGTACCAAAGTTTAAAGCCATTAGAAACGAGTCAAAGCCACCACTATTTTATAGAATTATCTTAAGCAATCTAAGATACCAGAATTACAGGTTAAAAGGTCTTTCATCTTCAGGCTTTTGACAAGTTTTTAAGTATAATTTCTCTCAACTCTGAGACGAGTCCAACAATGATCAGGCCGAAACTCTACTAGTCATAAAAAAGAAAATAATATTTCCTGCTTGCAAAACCCTACCTCTGCTTTATTACCTGTACAGTTTGCATTGAACTCCAGAGCTGGATCAAGAATGTGATTTACAGTATGTAAGGTTTTCTGTGTTTGTTTAGGGTTTGTGACTTTTTCTTCACATGGAGCCAGTCATTTAGGATAACTTCCAAAGGATACACCAGGAAAACAGGCTCCAGATAAAATAAGTCTTGATTATTTTGTGTCTATCACTGCCAGTTACTGATAACCATCAGCAACTACAAGTTAGAACAGACATGAAATGACAATGCCACCTTCAGCAATCTCTGCTGGCTGACAGGGAGATGGAGAAGGCTTGACTTGTACAGTGCTTGGTGGCGTGGCTTTATCCAGATGCATGAACCTCTGGGGAACAGTGTGGCCTGAGGGCTTTAGAGGAAAGGGGTCTCCATCTGATACCTCTTAACCTAGAAAAGGCCACAAATAAACCTGCAGCTGCCCTTTTCTTATGGTTGGGCACTCCAGGTTACGGGCTGAGACCTAATTGAGAAAAGCAGCTTTGTTTCCAGCAGGAAGCATATTTCCAATTCCCAGAAGGATTATTATTATTTATTATTATTATTACTAATATTAAGCATTATCATCATAATCATATTAGCAGATGCATTTTGGCCCTGCTGATCTCTTTCAGCATGTCATAACTCAGGCAAATCTTCACACACAGAATCAGACCAAAGCAGCTGAAATGGAAGTTGGCCTCAACAAGCACCCAAACCAGTGATTTGCAGAGGCAACACTGCCTCAAATTTCAATTCTTGATTTGAAAAAATCAATTTCTTGATTTCCTAATTCCAAACCTTTCCCATGGTGCTGTATCATTGCAGGAAAGGAGATTACTCTGTTGACTGTCAAATAACATGAACAAAATTTAACATGATTGTTTAACAAGATACCACATGTCACTTGGGCTGTATCAACTGTCCATGTGCCTGATCTCACCTAGAGGCAAATATTAGATTATATTTCCTTATGCAAGGCAGGTTTATACTAGGTCATGTTACATTTGGTTTGGACTAAAAGTAAGAACATGGGCAGGATAATTCAGATTAAAAGTGTTTATATCATAAGAAAGAAAATTGAAGTTTACTGTCAGCTGTGAAAGACTAAAAAGTTTTCTGTTTTTCAAAATCATAATGAAGAAAATTGTCAAAACCACAAGAAAAGATTTTTTCGAAAGAGTCCTGATTTACCCAAACTCTGGCAGTATTTCAGTGGCAAAAATAAACAATAAAATCAGGCAACTATAAAGCCTTTTGAAAATCAAACTCTGTAACTGCTGGTTGTAAACCAAATGTACAAGCAAATGAACAGTCACATTTGACTCAAAAGGGACCCAGTTTTCTACTAAATAACTGCTGCACAACCTTTCATCCTGCATGAAGAATAATGAGTAGTCTTACACATCCCATATATACCTCTTCACTATATGAATCTAACTCTACATGTCCAATATCCAAAATGATTATCACAGAAAGGAGAAGATCCCCTTGCTGAATCTCAGTTAGTATGTCTACAAGCTAATCTATCTGAATTTTTCAGTATCTTTGTTGAAGACCAGCAGAAAACAATTAAAATTAGATTTCTCCTCAGCTGGGCAAGCAGAGAGGTTTGCACATCTGTATTCCAACAGTTAGTTTTTGAATCTGCAACTTCACAAACAAAGAAAAGAGTCATATTTAAGGGCTTACAAGTGGACCTTTCATTAGCTCAGGCTGTACACTAAAACTGGAAACAGAGAGGCCAGATTCTCAGCTCCTGCAGTTCAGCAGTTTCTACTGAATCTGTGCATTTACCTTAGACCAAGGACTTGTAAATCATCAGGAAAAAAAAAAAAAAAAGACCCAACAGAAAAACCAAAGCAGCAAAGAACCTGGAGAGCATTTAGGTAGATAATGAGGCAGTGCAGGAAGGTTTTCAGGCTGTGAGGCTCCAACAGGACCGTGTGGTGTTTCTCCATGTGTCACTTGAGGTGAGCCACACAAGGACCACAGAAATGCCCACTGCTGCTGGTGGCCCAGCTCGGGCACAGGGGCTGGCTCAGTGGCACGTTTATTTTGTTGGTTTGTTTGCTTTTTGTCTGGATGTGGTCAGGGACTACAGGATGAACCCAAATGCTGCCAGATCCTGCCACTCACGGCCTCCCAGATCCTCTCAAAGGGCCCCTCTGATTTGTGTGTGTGCAGACCCTCCCCTCCATGGGGATTAATCCCACAGCAAAGCTCAGAGCTCTGCAGTGCACAATTTGTTACACAGAGTTTCAGAAAAAGGTGTGGGATTGGGAGTATAGGTATTCTGGGAAGTGCTAAAGAGAAACAAATGAGGAAAAATAAGGGACAAATGCACTATTAATTTCCAGCTCTCCATCTCAGAAGCTTGGCCAAAAACTCTCAAAGGACATTGAAGCTGATGCTGAGCACATTCTCATGTTGCTTTATGACTTCCTCATGTTTTTTCCATCCTTGTACTTGTTGATTACAAACACTACAACATCCAGCACAAACTGCATCAGAACAATCCTTAGCGAGGGCACAATTCAGCTGTTGCACCATCACCATTTTCAGGCAAGGATGTACTCTGTTAGGAGAGCTTGAGACACTACTAAATCTCTAACGAGGACACACTTAACTCCAAACCCATATTAAAATGTTTTTATGACTATGAAACCCATCTAAATATTAGTCTATTGTTAGTGGAGTATAAAAGTAAGACTAAACACATTTGAAGGGAACTTGCCTGCTGCATGGCAACATAAAGTAGGTAGTCAAAAATCACTGTGTGAACAGAATTAATACCTAAAAGTTTCCAGTTCAGTGTCTGGCATGAGTATTTCAAACAAATGAGTTGAGAAACCTGCAAAACATTCTGCTTGCATATACAAAGGGTTAGTAAGCTACAACAAGGCAGCTGTGGAAGAGAACACAGCTGTAGCCTCAGAGTCCACAGAAGGAAGTAATTTAGGGAAAAGATTAGTTTATTACTGTACTGGAGGTAATTTCTTAATTTCTTTTGTTTGCATTTACATATCCCAGTATTTGAAGGCAGATGTCTGCTTTGTGCTGCACAGCTGCCCAATTTGCTGATCCCTTACACCAAGTTTTGTACTTTTCTCTTTGTCTTGGCTGCAACTCTTCTTCCTAGTCAGCCATGCAGCAAAAGACTGAAAGTTCTGTGCTTCTGCCACTTTACAGCAAGATACAAGAGATATTTACACCTTGTTTGCAAGTCCAGCCTTGTTGTTCCATCCCTCACTGCTCAGAGCAAACAATTGGACTGTTATAAAACTGCAAACAGGGAAACAGGGTCATGGGGCAGCAAATCTCGGTAAGAAAGAAATTTTATCCCATATTCCTGGGATAACAAGTCTGAGGTTAATGCACTTAATAGACAAGAAAGCAGATGTTGACACAACAACATTATTAAAAGCATAAATTTGGAATACTCATCTCTATCTCTGCAAGGAATATTTTAAAGGAATATCTGTAATGGAGTTCACCATTTCCTTCCTAATGCCCACAGCTCTGTGGCTGATTTCACCATGCATAAGCTTAGGAAGGTTATGCTTTTCCAGCATTTCCAGCCAGCTTTTCCTCTCCTGGCTTTGTTTTGTGACTCTGGTTGGGGGTCATTACACACACCAAGCACTTGAGGAGCAGTTGCTTCTCTGTATCTGCCCAGTTAAAGTACTTTTTGGGTTGCTTTTCTGTCAGTAGACTATTGTAACACTCAGAAGACACGTGAATTACTTGAGGAGCAGCTGAGTGGTTCTTTGCCACTTTGGCACTGTCGATTTAAACTCTGGCTTTGTTCCTTTGGCTAAGCCAGCCCCAGCAATAAAACCCATCTGTAGCAGGGTGTGGTGACCAAAGGAAATGTTTCTGACAGTTCAGCAAAGCATTGTCATCACAAGCTACATGGAATACCTGACCAAAGTCAGTCATATTCTAAAAAAGGCTGAGCTAAATCCTTCCTTGTGTTTCATGACCATTTTCCCAACTGGCAGATCTTTCCAAAGTTTCTGGTATTCTGTCATCCAGCTTCCTTCATATATATAGCAAAGCTGTCAGTCTTTGTCTAAGGAAACTGTAGAAAGCACTTCAGGATTTGCACAGTACATACTTTCTCCTGAACAACAGTCTAGACACTTAAATACACGCCAGGGGACTTTTAATGACATGACAGATTACTCCAACTTCCAGAAAGAATTACCAGAGAAAGAAAATGCCAATGTTGTGGCCCCAAACAGGCCGAGGACACAGAGCTCTCCGGATACTGCAGATATGACTTTGCAGGAGCCCCAGGCACAAATGAGAATTTCAGTTCTCATTAACAATCTTCCCTACTTTTCTGAGGTTTGAAAATTGTAACTGTCCAAAGATTCAAGCTGCAAAATTCAAACCCCAGAATCCACTATATTATATTCTTCAAACCCTTGCCTTTTCAAAGTACAAAAACTTTTGTGGCTTGGATTTGGCTGTGTTGAATGATTTCAACAACAAACAAAAGAGACACCTGTATACTTTAAGAAAATATCCAAAAGTATAAAAATAACGGAAAATTGTCGCCCTGATTTTCTCAAGTTTTACCAAGCCTTCTGTTGTTTGCATTTTTGCACAGAACTTTCCCACAAACTTTGTGTAAATAACTTATTGTTTTTCATTCCTTTATGGGGGACGAGCAACCTGATGGACAGTTGGGTTGCCCAGTGACATTGAGGAGGTGGCACTGTCACCCTCCAATGACACTGGCATTTCAGAAAGATATATATATGGAGTCAGATGCTTTAATAAGAGTTTTTTAGTTTGCTTTGAACAGAACTGCTCCATGTCGAGTTGTGTGTCACCCCACAGTGGCAGAAAATTATTCTCAGACAAAATTAATCTAATGTTGTAGGTCTTGGACTTGACTCTGGAGTACACTTAAATTGAGGATGAAACCAAATCACAGACAAAACTGCTTCTGAAAATTACAGAGCTGCTGTATTTAAAAGGCAGATCCCTTGCAAATCATGTATTTTTGTTAAACCTCCACCACCATTAATAGAAGTTTTCACTGAACTGCAACAGAACCAATTCCAATAATGAGATACTGATTAGACTCAGTTTGCTCACAATCAAATTGAGGTCTCTAAGTGAAGAATACTTCTGCAGAAAGGGAGTTCCTGTATGAGGATATAAATGCTGAATAAAATGCAGTCAAAACAGGATGGCCAACACACACATCCATACACAGCCTTTCAAACAACACCCCTTGGTCTGTAACAATTCCGGAAGCAGATACTGAAAACCATCAGTCAGCTCCAGATGTTTGCTCAGTTACATCTCTAAAAGAAAAGTGATATGTCCCAAGTGACCCTTCCTGCTAAACTCTCTGCTAGGTAATATTTTTAGCTGTTATAAATAACTGAAGCTGGGGTTTTTGGGGTTTTTTTTTGGGTTTTTGGGTTTTTTTTTTTGGTTGGTTTTTTTTCATGTAGAAGCAGAGGGCAATGAGCGAAGGATTCTTGTACTTCTTGCTGGAGGGAATTCTTTAAGGTTTGCCATTTTTATCTCCTGGTCTCTTATCAGAAATGGAAACATTCTATTTTGAGGGCTTACTATTTCAAGGACTAAGCTAAAATACAGGCTTACAACTGCCTTTACCCACTAGTGTTTGGGTTTATTTAGGTTTATGCAAGGAAAGAAGCAAGATCCTACAACATTTTTCATCTTCAGAAGTATCTTTGTTGGTTTTGGAGATACCTGAAAGAAATGCTAATGAACAACAGTTTTACAACTCCCTCTCCTTTCCAACACAACCACTGTGCTTTGAAAGCAGCTCTAAGAGGTTTCTCTAGTAAACTGTCACTCTGTACATGGAAGTAGTGAGCTCAGCTTCCCCTAAGTGGGTCATGGGATGCTTAAGCTTGGGAGGTTTTCAAAGTAGTATTAAACTTTTAAAGACATTAAATTTTGTCCTGGTGTGAGAAGCTGCAGCCTGAGAGCAGCTGGGACTTTGAACTGAAAGGCTCCCAGCTGGAACCTTGGCAGAAAGGGATGCAATGATTAATTCACATCTGCAGCAACATATAGCTGCAAACAGAGGAGGTTCCTTGGAGACAGCACCAGCACTGTGAGGCAATGTTTCTAATGTTTTTATTTACAGCCTCCTCTAAGATAATATTAAGAACACATGCAGAAGCACCACTCAACCCTGACTCTTGCTACATTTGGCCCACATCAGATGAAACCAAGAAATGACACAAGCACACACCCCTTCAGTCCCATTTACATCCCCTTTGATGTCAGTGGTGCTGAGCCTTGCACTGGCTACAGTGAAAGAAGCTTAAAGTCCAGAAGTGTCTCCCAATTTCATCTCAATATTTAACTTCATTATGACTTTCTCTGATAAAGAGCTGTCTAGTATCCAGTGTTCCTTCCTACAAATGCAGAACACTGGTAATAAATTGCCTCCCTATCTTTCTCTGGGTAATAGTTTGGTAGTGTCTAACCAGCACCCAGCCACCTCCACTGTCAGTCTAAAATGAACCTGAAAATAGAGTCCAGGGACTAATCTGCATCAAATACAGAATCTCAGCTTGAACAGGGCTGGGACAAGACCTTCAGACTGACAGAAACCAGATCAGATCAGTCTGAGCCTTGGGCAGTTCATAGGGAAGCCATATTCCAGTTTCCCTTTGCAATTAAGGAAAGGCAGCACTACCAAGGTTGACCCAAATCTCAGGTGAGCTGAATTATCTTCTAGAGGTATTTATTTTTCCCTACAGGCTATAAAAGAAGATAAGGGCAAGCAGACACTTTATTTAGGTGCCTTTATTAAGAACCTAAAATTAGGCAAGATTAATCTGGGCCACCTCCTTTTGTCAATCACAGTACTGAGAAGGCAAAGGCACTGAAATAGGTTTCCTACATGCCACTTATGGCCAAGAGTCTGCAACAAGCACTACACAAAGAAAAATTACTTTCTGTTTCTTTGTGACATTCACTAATTTTCTACACCTTTGCTGTGTGACAAGCTTTCCTTGCCTGCCTTCACTATCAGGCAGTTTTCAGGGCTGAAAGCTACTGCCATGTCAGGACTATAAGCAGCTTCTCCCAATAAGCTGCTTGTTGTTCACATACAAAATTTATTTCACCTTCTACTGGGGGATTTTCCTCTAGTAATTGGTTTTCTCCATCTGTGCTTGTTTTCAACTAGTGAATAAAGGGTGTTTCTTCAGTTCTGACTGGGATTACAAGGTGAACTGATCCATACACAGTTGTGTTGCTGAGTTCTATTGCTATTTCTTTGTCCACACTTAACATTTACATAGCTGTGATTGTACATCATGGTATTACATTTTAAAGATATTGTTTAATAAGCAAAAAATAAGGATTATAAAATAGTGCTATACCTTAAATTGCACTGATATTTAGAGAGTGTCTAAGTATACAACAAAAAATCAGCCCCCTTTATGCTACTTCAACAATACCTGGGGTATTTCAATCAAAAATGACCAAACCATTATTTTTACCATCTAATTTGGAACTCTGATTTACTCTGTTCTGGTCTTTCCATGGATTATAAAGTGATTTCTGGGAAACTGACTGGCTTAATTAGCCACTATATTTGGTCTCATTTTGGCATAACATGAATATAGTTTCTTCATCTTTTACTGCCTAAAGTACTACCTGCACACCATTTTGGCTCCTAAATTGAAACTGTATCTATATACAGACTTATAAGGATACAGAAATATAAAATATAAAATTCTATTTAGTTCAGTAAACATGGAATTAGAAATCTAAGTTTAGTTCAGTGTTTGGTCTCGTAGCAATAGGACAAAGGTCTCAGTCTTATATTGGTTGAGATGGATAAAATTTTCTAGTTTGGTTCAGAAAACAGTTTTGGAAGCCGAGGAAAAATATTTGCAAGTTTACAGTAGAATTCTAATGGGAGTTTTGAGCAAAACCAGAGGTTCTTTTTCTCAACGGGAAATCATTCATCTTCTGCATGAAAAATTTCCTCTAAGCTACCAGTACTTTTTTTTTAAACAAATTTTAAAATTAAATATTGGCTTTTTTTATTTGAAATAACATTTTTTATATTAAAAGGGGTAGGTAAAAATGACCAAAATTTAAACAGAACTCACAATTAAAGAAAAACGATTTCTAGGTGATATCTGCACAGCTGATCCAAAGAGATTCTACCCTTTTTTTTTATTTTTGATAGCTATCAAGCAAAATGCTCATCCTTTCCAATTTCAGTCACAGAACAAAAGCTGTTTACTTGCCTCCATATCTTATATAAAACAAGTAGAGTGCATTTAGGGGTAGTAAAGTTTGCCATAAAAAGTATTTGGAATCAATCTAACAATTCAGAAATCGTCCAAATTCATATGCAGAGGAGATGAAAATGTTTTTAGATCACTAAATAAAAAGTGTCATTAGTAGAAAGTGTCACAATTTAATAAAACAAAGAGGTTGTGAATACTTCTCATACCTAAGATATTCAACTGATACAGTAATTTTTATTTTTTAAAAGAACTGTGAAGAGCTGTCCTTCTTCTGATCCGGTTGCTTTAATAAATAGAAGTTAGGTGCAAAATTTGAGTCCAGGAAAGAAGAGGAGTTTTTTGCCTCAAGTACTTGCTNATTATTAAAGACTATTAGCTCTTTGCTTAAATTTCAGCACTGGTATCTGGAATTAGCAGGACCTTTATGCCCCAGGCAGCAGCAGGACAAGCAGCCTCACCTGGCTTTGTAATCACCAGGAATTACAAACTCCCAGGAGCTCTCACACCACATTAACATCACACTCTGCCTGTCACAGGTTTATGAATCAGCATGAAATTGAATTAAATGTTAGGTTTTCAGCACATTCTTGGTACTGCCAGTTATATCCACACCACCATATCTTTCCTCTTCTACCTCATTCCAGCTCATTTCCCTACTGATGAATTCTGGCTGTATTTATAACTTAACAGCACTGTGTGGGCCAAAATCTAAATAACCATTTTATCAAAGAGCACAGATGAACTAGGGGTCAAAAATAAAACAATAACAAAAACAAAACAACCCTTACATTGTTATCTACAAATTCAAATTATGGCAACTAAGGTCTGCAACTTTAGGAAAGCCTCAGGACTGATTTGTGTAGGAATATTTCCAAACTATAGCTGTATCCATAAGCATTGATGGCAGCTCTAAAAAGAAAGATTGCAGCTGGGGCTGAGCTGAAAGATGGGAGAAAGCTTTTACTATTTTAGAAAATGGAAGGTGCTTGAAGGAATCTATCCCAATACATAAGCTAATGCTTAGCTTGAAATCTGGAATCATGGCATCCACTTTGGAGAAACTTTTCTTGATAAAAAAGGAAATCTTTTCTTGGACAACATGTTAGCAATCAGTATGTTTCAAGGTTGTACCAGAGTTAAGTGATGGATACTTCAGCTTTTTGTCCTACTGCTTTGGACAAGAGTAAAACAGAATTCAAGCTTATTCCAAATAATTTCCCATTCCCATGTGAGCAAGGGGAGGGAGACAGAACACTACACAGAGGTCATGTTATAAAAAAGTTTATGTGTCAGAGGAGCCAGAACATGTGACTATCAAGTATAATCCTGACTAATTTTCTAAAATTTTATTCAGCAAGCTCAGTTCTAGAAGGGGAAGAAAGTACAACAATTGATTTCAGAGACAGAAATGACACAGAATTTGAAGAATTACCAACAATGGTGAGTATATGCTAAATAAAAGATCCTTTATGCTACTTTCTTATTCACTGCCACTTCCCACCTCTTCCAATTCAGTATCTCTCAAACAGTTTCAGTGAAACTAAACTCAAAAAGTACTTTACAAAAACCCACTGAAAAAAGGCAGGTCTGCAAAATTCTGCAGCCTTCTACACCTTTTGCAGTCCTACCAAGAGGTCTGATGTAGAAAGCCTCTAGCTGGGAAGACAAATCAGCTTATCTTGGTTTGTTTGGTCACTGTACACATGTCAAACATGAGAGGTGACAGCTGGAAAAGCATCCACACCTGACAGACCAAGAAATTTAAATGCTAAATTATACATGTAGATTGAATGTACTGAGGGGTTTTTTCCCCCCTCTTTTCCCTGCAATTCTTGTCACTGCCCACAAGACTACACAATGTAACAAATCTCTTGCAGTTTGGAGACCTGAAGACAACAGAAAGTACCTTCATCCTGGATGGAGAAAGTGAAAATGCTACTGCTTATGAAGCTAACACAGAAAGTGTTGATGGTAAAAATCCCTTTCATTTCTGTGTTTACAAATCTAAGTTATACTGCCATCTACTAAACAATATCTGGAAATCTCAAATACTCTCTCAAACTTAATTTGCTCATTTCCTGTCAAAAGAAAAACCTCAAACCATTGTGACAAAGTCAATGCAAGTTTTCTTTGGATATAGCCTTTCAAATCAGAAGGCAACACTCTGTACAAAGCAGAGGGAGTAATTATTTTCTTTCTGCCTTTGCAGGTGAACGGAGTGGGGAATCAGAGAAAACTGATGAAGGTATTAAGAGAAAATTTGCTTACAAAAGCAAGGGAGAAACGTAACTGCCAGGCCATTCCCCTTCCAGCAGCCCTTCCTGTGCCCATGCCATTAAGTAAAGGTTCCAGGGGAGGCACAGCCTGCTCCCTGAGCTGCTTTCCCTGGTTCACCTGATCACTGTCTCCATATCCACATCCATATGGAGCCCTTCAGCCCAAAGGCATGCTTGCAGCCTGCTGAAGATCCAAACCTACTTTAGGATTCACAAGACAGTGAGAAATTTCCCCAAGGAGTGGGATGCAGCAGAACAGCACTGGGTCTATCAGTAGCCTCTTATCAATGTTCTCCATGAGATACATGCTAACATTCCCAATTTCTTCTTTCAGGTGGTCTGGGAACAATTGCACTGCTTGGAATCATTATTGGAATCATTGTTGCAGTTGGAATCCTTGCAGGAATAATAATTGCAGTTGTAAGGAAGATGTCAGGCAGGTACTCGTAAGTAAATTGCTCATCAGGCTTTTTTTTCAAGCATCTTTCTCTGAGCAGGGTCACAGGAAACACTTGGGAAATTTCTGAGGTTTCTATTTTGACAGAAACAACCTATTTTCCTGCTATACAGTGCCTTAGACAGACTCAGCAAGAGCTGCCAGTGTGGTATGGTGTCTGTATGCTCTCATGTGCTTCAGAAGAACTTCCCAGCCAGTGTGCACAACTGTTACAATATCAGGTGCTTGGGACCAGGATTACTCTGGTGAACAGAGTCATTCACTAGGGACTACAACAGGTTCCAGAAGTAGTGGATAATGTGTGAACACTGGGGAGCAATCTCTACCTTATTTTTTGGTGACACATAAATCTAAGGAGTTTTACAAACTCTGAAGGAGTAAGAAAACCCAGGAAACTGAACAGATGCTGTGCACCAGGAGAAAGCCAAATAGGAACTAGGAAGAGAGATAAAGAGATGATAGGAAAGATGAAGAGAAGGAGAAAAAGATCATGTGACTTACATTTGGAGAATGATGAACAATGAAATGTCTGCTTTTTGTTTTCCAGGCCCTAAATACTGTTGAAACAAGCAACCATGCCATTTCATGCTGGAAAATATAAATGCTTCTTATTTCATACAAACTAAAGACTATTCCTGTATTTGTGTGAGAAGATGATCCATGGAAAATATAGTCAAAGAATTTCAGATCTATGGGGATACCACACAACTCTAAGGACCACCTTCACACCTCCCCTTGCACAGAGCATGGAACATTTCACAGGATTTTTTTATTAACCAGAATTTTACTAGAAAAAAAATATTTTGCAGTTAAAAAAAAAAAAAAAAAAACCCTGCAGCAAAGAGATGTACATCTGAAATGTGACTCGCAGGTATTTTATGCTTGGGTTTTANTATTTTTGAGTTAAAAAAAAAAAAAAAAAAAAACCCTGCAGCAAAGAGATGTACATCTGAAATGTGACTCGCAGGTATTTTATGCTTGGGTTTTAAATGCTACCAAAGATTATTTCACATTACATTATATGTATTCTTTTAAAACAACAACAAAAAATCAGTTTTGGCTGGTTAAGTGCTCCTGGCATGTTTATCTACCACATGATGTATCAAAAAGGAGGAATTAGCTTCAGTGAGAACCAGTTATTTACAAAGTAGGAAAATACTGGATATTGGAAGCTAAAATCTTTCCACTGCTGATACAGATTTTCTGCTCTTGATATTTATGTTATTTTGTGGCAAAATATGGTAGGTCTGGCTGGAACTGATCTACCAACTGAAAGCTTGCTCGTCTGACTATGGCATCAGGAATTTCCTGCCTTCTCTTGTTGCAGAGACATGCAGGAATTGAAATACACATCCTGAATTAAGGGGTGCTTGGAAAATACCCAGTTTTGATGGGTCACTTTAGAGCTGACGTGTAGAAGCTTTTGAATTAGTGTACACCATGTTTTTTCATTATGCCTGTCCCATTTTCTAACTGTACAGTGGATTTGTTTGACCAACATGTGCAACACCAGGGCAGAATGTGTCACTGAGGTGTGATGCAGCTTTGGAGTCTGCAGCTTTTCTGGGGCATATTTAGAGCTGCACAACCTGAATGTACAGAGCTCAGAGCAAAGGCTTTGCATGTCAAGTGACTGCAGTGCATCAGGTTTCCTAAATGTTATGGCACTTCAGTGTTTGGTGTAAAAATCATGATAATCAATATTGTCATCCATTGCTTAATTTGTCAGCTTATCTGTGTTTGCTTTTCTGTTTCTTTCATGTGCCTTGAACTATCATATCAATACAAACTTTGGAAATAAAAATCATATTATAAACTGTATTATTTTACAATAATTGTTCTTGGTTTTCTTCAAAAAAGCAGTAAAATGTCTTAAACGTCCTTCAATTTTCCTGACTTATTTTGTTACTTATCAATGTAATGTCAACAACCAACTCATTTGACACTGATAAATGAAACTATAATTGGAAACTAAACGTTTGAGAGAAAACTAATTCAGAAGTCTTTAGTTAGTTCTGGAGCTGATGTGATGAGACCCTCAGTCTGTGACTAAGGCGTAAGATTAATCTTTATTGTTGTGTAAATTGATATGAAAGCAGGAAAATTACAGTTTTTTCATCTTGCAGCAAAAGAATATTAATTCTGTTAGCCTCAATTTAACAATTTCTTATCTGTACTGGGAAATACCCCATAAGGTGCTCTGATGCCTGCTCAAATGCATGGCATATGGAATTATGAATTATTCACCCACTGAAGGGAATAGCACAGATGTCACCAGTTTCATCTGCATCAGCTCAGTCACTGCTATGTTGCAAGTACCAAAATGAGGAAAACTTTCTTATGCCACCAATAATAACAAGCCTCCCATTTGAAAAATGTATAGTAGAGAACCTTTCTGGGCAGCTCTGAGTTTCCCTGGATGATGGATAGAACAGTTGAACAGGCAGCATTCTGCTCAAGGACACTGTGCTTTTTTCCTACTCCAGAAGCCATTTTAACTTCGTATTACAACTACTTAATTTTTCTGGTCTGAACTGTGCCTTTATAGCCCACCCCCTTGTTTAAGGCAAGTTTTTTAAATCTTAGGTAAAAAGTCAACCCTTAACCAAATGGCCCAAAGTCCACTGAAACATTTAGGGGGCTTCCAGCACTGGAGACTCAGTAGTAAATATAGTGCTGTATTAAATCTGACCAACAAAAACATTAAGACAATTTCCTTCTGATTATCAGTTGGTGTCCAGGATACTCAGTTATGGCTAAAGAAAGCAAGGACTCCAAAGAACCAGAAGATATCTCTTATTTTGAAAATCCAACAACTGCTACTGCACTGTTACATTCAATATTCTGATGATTTATACACCTTGCTGCCTAGAAATCTCAAGTGCAGAACACTCTGGTCATCTTCAAGTAAACCTTAAGAAACAACAGAAAATTCATTAAAATCCTACACATTTGTTATGTATCTATGTGTTACTGAATCCTTACATTAATTAATCTGTAATTTAATGATACAAATGCATTTTGGAAATGCAAACTTAAGATGCACACAGAGGTTTGTATTTCACATGAATCTACTGCAGCATTGTGTGACTGAGCTGTCATTGCCTTGCATTATCCAGCTCCCCATTACTAGCTCAGGACCTCAAAGGTGGGTTGAACACAAGCTATGTGGGTTTTTGGTAGAATTTCTGTGGAAGATGGGATTCTCTGCTTTGGGAGAAGTCAAACAGCACTAGGACAAATCCTTCTGTGAGCTGAGCTGAGTGATCGGTACACGCTTGTACAACCAAGGCCAAGGTCAGGAGACTTCCTATGCATGAGAACACAGGAGGAAACAACAGCTCCATACTTTCACCAGCTGGCCAAGCTTGACTTTTATTCACAGAGAACAACACTCAATAAATCAACACTTGCTTTAAACTTAAAGTCCTCACTCCTGATCATATTCATTCCTTTAGAGTTAGTAACAATAATGTTCCCTTTAGCAGCTTGGCTTTGAGTCATGAATGTGGCTCCCCCGAACAGACAAGCAGGCACCAGGCTTCCTGTGAGAATGCCAGATGTCACTAAAAAATATCATAAACATAGTTGTCCCCTTGCATTTGTGTCTGTGGGGAAGATACACAGCAGTAGTAACTATGAAAGCAGTGACTTGATACATCAATATTTATAATAGTTCTGGACATCAATACAGCAATTCTTACAAGAGTTCATTTAAGGCATTTTTTTCCTGTAAGAACAGAAAATGTCAGAAGAATTAATTCAATAAAACCACGCTAAAAAGTGTGCACCAGAAGAATTATGGAGATTGGCTTACTCCTATAAATTAGTGTTCATTTATAGTTAAATACCAATTAAAACATGCAGCAATTGCTTATTATTTTAGGAGCACTGCAGTATGCTGTTGCAATTTTCTTAACCACATCTTGTTTTATTAAAGAGTAAGGACACCCTGTACATTAACACCTCTGTAAAGAGTTCAAACTCAAAAGCACTGATGCACTGTTCACAGGCAGATGGCAAGTACTGCCAGATGAAGTGATTTGCCAAAGGTTATAACACAGGTAAGAGAAAAGCCACCAACCCAGGAAACTTTAAACATTAAAACATTAGTTCTGTCACAGCTTCATATTAGTTCCAATGAAAAGAAGTTCCATTACATTTTACAGTAACACTTATAATCCTTAATATTATTTTCTATGAGACAGGAACAAAGGATACAGAGCACAAAAGCACCTTACTGAACCCCCAAGACCACTCAGGTCAGAAGTGTGCTTGGGTTGCTTTTCACGAGGAACAATCTAAAATTAATTTCTCTGGCACCAGCTGAAGTTCTGCAGTGTTGATACTGCTGAAGCACTCTAAAGCTTAAGAAGACATTGTTACACCTATTTGTACTCACCTACTTCACCAGCTGAAACATCAGATTGGCCATACCCATCCTTCTGCAGACAGCTTTTTTTAAGCTAAAGGATTAATCATAGTGGAATTCCCAGCTTTTTTTTTTTGTTGTTGTTTGTTTGACAACTCCTGATGGATGCAGAAGGTAACAGGGGATCTGTAACTTGACACCAGGTGCCATAATGAGAAGGCTGAATTAATGCTTTGTACACTTTTCACAGCTGCAGCATGGAGGTATTTACAGATAAATAAACCAAGCATCACACTGGCCATGTGTCTTTGTCCAGGCCTTGTGGATTTAGGCATCAGACCAAACCCACAGCTCCCCCTGCTCTGCAACAAACACTTGGGCTGCAATACAAAGATCCCCATTCAATTATGGAGCTTGTTCACCTCTTACAGGCTTGAGAAGTCAGATTTTCAGACTCTGGTAAATGCTTAACTGGCAAATGTCTTAGCAGGCAAAGGAGTGCTGCCCATTCCATGCATTTTCAAAGCTGTGTTCTGTCTCCAGAAGGCAGCTGGCAAGGATGAGTGATTATTGAGAGTTCAGAACCAAAACCAAAGAGTGACACGCACAGAAAAAGAAGAAAATGGAAGAAAGGAGAGAACTGCAACACTTTGTCTTCACCAACATTTAATTTTTGTTCATATTTCCAGCTTGAGGTAAAATTGAACAATCGACTTGCCAGCCTGTGAGGCTACTTCAGATGTTAACCCACATCAGTACTCAGATAAACTTGCATCAAGGAAAAAAAAATGTTACAACCTTATTTTTTGTTAGGAAAGGCAGTAAGAGTGATGCTGATGGAACACAGCAACAAGTCCAGTAACAGCTATGTAAAAAAGCTGGGTTTTGAAGGGGAAGATGGTCCTATTGAAGCAGAATCTGTCCTACTATTCAGAGAACCCTGGGGCTTCTTTCTCCCCTGCAGAACTGGAAGCTATCAGTGTTCTAAGAACATGGATTTTGTTGTACTACACAAGCCCTTTAAGTAATTTTTCTTACAATTACTGGTAATAATTTGAAGGCAATACTGATGAGCAACTCAGTTAAGTCATTGACTAGAAGTGGATGAACCTAAATCCTTACTGAAATACTTCCTTCTTCCCTCCAGAATGACCAAACATTTTCTAACAAGGCAATTTTAAATATACTGATGTTTGTCTCAGGAAGTTAGTATTGTATGTCTCATTTCAGCTGGGAAGCAACTCCATTTCCTGCCTTTATGAACCATGTTATCCTCAAATAACACATTCCTTTGAGTCCTGTGGTTATTTTGCCTCATGACATTTGATTCATCCTATGCAGGAAACAGGGAAGGAATTAGCAGGTTCAGCAGGTGTGCTCAAGAGAAAAGAGATAGGAATGTCAGCTCTTCCTCATTTCCTATCCACCACAGGAATAAACCCCACAGGAGTTGAATAAGCAGCAATAACTGAGCACAGTGTAGTACCTTCCAGCTTCCTTCTTGAAGGAATGTCCTCTTCTGTACATCAGGCACTGAGGAAATTTACTGAGAAATAAGGGACAGCCCAGAGCTGTTTTCCTGCCTACATCCCTACAAACTATTTAGACAAAGAGAACTGAGAAAAGTCCACTTCTCACCACTTAGACAGAGCTTTATATAGGTGGTACAAGAGATTTTGACCTAAAAGCCAGCCCTTAAAGGCAAGTTGTATATAAGAAGCACAGCTCACTTTTACAGTAGAGCAAAGGCTGCCTGTTATAAAGTAGTGTGAGAATTTATTCATTTAAGTCGCTGTTCAAAGTTCCTTCTGTGATCCAGATCTGGACTTAGCCTGAGGAAACTACTCCTGGAACTAAGATCTGAGTCTTTGTAATAGATAAAATATTAATGAGACCATGTAAGCACACATTACTGTTAATCACCTCTCACAGGAAGGCAAAGCCTGACACCTGTTCATTTAAACCTGTAAGGGCTGAAGTTAAAAAATGTTTAACTCATAACTATGAAGCTTCTCCTTGAAAACAATTTTCCTGATGAAATCTTCTAGTTCATTTTGTCATGATTAATACTTAACTTACTAACACAATATGCATGCTTGATTGAGGGGAGAGTAGCAATAGAATTATTGAGAAGGTAAACCATGCTTGCATTTAATGCAGAAAAGTGAGCAAGAGCCACAAGAATGACACCAGGTTTCATACACCCGACAAAAAACAATGGGTAAAGAAATGCAAACGAGCAGAATATTAAAATTAAAGACTCTTCAGAGCAGGCTGATGTAGATGCACGACAACTGCACATTCAGTAAGCTGTACCTGAGCCCCAGCTAGTGGTGGGAATTACTGATGGCATTTTTACAGGAAAGATGAGCATGTTCATAACAGAAAAGCTTCAGATTCTTATGTATTGCCTCCTACTCATCAAGCCTGGTTTCATTTTTAAAACACTTCCAACAAAATAAAAGCTACATATTGGTTACTCATGGTTTGCCTACACCATCTATACAGCACCTCAGTGGTTCTGGTTGATCCAGCTGCTGGAAGCTGGAAGAAGCAGGAGTGCAGGCAATGAGATGCTTTCTCCATTCTTGGTGCTATTTTCATCCTCTGTGCCAGCCCATCACTACACAACTGGTAGGCAGCACAACCAAGAGCTGGAAATGATTCTTACATGTTCTTCCTTCCATGGAGTATTGCCAAAATATTCTCTCAACACAAATATTTCTTGATTAAGTAAATTTAAGTGATTAATTCAGCTAAGAAACTCTTGATAATCAATTTTCTGGACCCAATACTTTAGTGTTCAAATCAGTTTATAGAAGCAGTCCTAAAATATCTGCTCTAGTTTGCAATGGAGATTATCCAATGTCATTGATAAATTTACATTTTAGTGAACTTTATCTTTAGCCCTGTGACACTGTTGGTGTAATTTATACAGATGAATTTTAGCCAGTTAGTGTGAGTAGTATGCAGGAAATGGCTGCTAAGTCCATCTTAGCACAACTGCCCCATCCCTGGAAGTGTCCAAGGCCAGGCTGGACAGGGCTTGGAGCAGCCTTGGATAGTGGAAGGTGTCCCTGCCCATGGCAGCAGGGTAGAACTGGATAATCCTTAAAATCCAATCCAACCCATTCTATCAAGTCCTACAGAACTTACCTGCTGGACTGAAGATCTCAGCAGCTGTCACATTCTGGAGAGGGCAATGATCAATTTTGGACAGGAGTCATCTCTTGTGTAAAACAGGGTAAAAGCCTTGGGATCACAACCTGTGATCAAGAGGGAATGAATCAACATAACTGCCTTAACACCCCTCTTCTGTCTCATCAGATTTACCTTTTGCTAAAGTCAGCCAAATGGAAGTTGTGGGAAAGCCCCCTGGAGCAGGATAGAGAACCCAAATATGTAAGACTAACTAGGTATGACCTATGATCAACTCCATAAAGTGATCCTGAAAAGGGACCCCTCCACGGCTGTAGGAAAAGCAGCACTTGTGGGTCAGCAGGTGAGGAACTTTTGTACAATGTAACAGATGAGTGACAACACAGACAAGAGTGAGACATGAGACAAACCATGAGACATTTGATTTGTGGGAAACCTTGGACACTGCTTTAAGCTGTGAAAAAATAGATTTTTGTAACAACACCTGCTACTGGTGCAGGCTGTAGAAAGCAGAAACGAGGACTGTGAAGGACCTTGAGGTTAGAAGGGCTCACCTAAATGAGCAGGAAGGGAAAGGAGCAGGAATACTTAATGCTTGAGTCTTAGGAGTCCCATTCCCCAGGACATTTTGAGAACAACTTCCCAAAATATCTTAGCAGTTCAGTCGATTCTCTACTTTCCAAAACTACACTTGTAGAAAAAGATGGTGATATTGCTTAAATTCAGAGCTATTAATAACAAGTAACATGAGCAGTTCAGTCTTTCCCAGAGCCATAACATGCAGCACATTGTCTTCTATGTTTATAAGGACAAACCAGAACAGCACAGAAAGTTATGATAAAAGAGACCTTGTCCCATTTAACAAGAGAAAAGCTGGCCATACTGGTATCACTGGAGTCCACCGACTTTCAAGGCTACTTTAGAATTTCTGATTAAAAAAAAAAATCTTTTCTAGAAATGTTTTTTCCTGCCATGGCTCTTTAAGATTTTTACATACAAGATGATAATTCTCTCTAACCCACGAATCACCTTTTCACTCACCTGAATATATTCAGTCAGATGACCAAGATTTACAAAAAGGTTTCTGTTAGTATTTGTCTCTCCTGTGTGCTTACACACCTCCAAGTAACCAGTAAAGCTTATTCATCATTTTAGAGAGCACAACAGCAGAAATATTGACATTTTCAGAATACAAAAAAATTAAGTGTTCAGAACTTTAATCAAATAAAGATTTGTAGGCTTCTCTGTCAACTGAAAGCGTAAATTGAAAGTGCAGATTCCCTGGAACACCACCAGATGGTAGATACTCTCAGTATAAATGTGGGGAAAATAAGGATGACTTGTACACACTGTTGGAGAAAAGCTATCATTTCTTTGATCATTTGTGATACTTTTGGGAAATCTTATACTTAACCTTGAAGGTAGAAAGGTTCATATTCTAGCTAGTTGGGTAGGTAATTCTTTCCAAGTTTTAAATTTTTCTGTCACAGGTAAAGGGCTCTAACATGTTAAATGGGAACCTTGATTCTTCTTAAAACAACCCCCAAATTTACACAGGTGTAACCAGTCTAGCTTACTTATAAAATTAAATATTAATACAGCTAAATTAGAATTAATTTAGTCTAATAAGTCAAAAGTAGTTTAAACCTATTTGAGGTTTTCTTACTACTAAGATTAGAGGCTTCAAAATGGATTATGGTGTGCCTACAGAACATTTTGTAATATAAATGCATCCTGAATGCTCCAGGTGGAAAAATCAGTGTCCTGTTATTTTTCAGTCTGCTGTTGCTTGCCAAACCTAAGCATCACTGCAGAGGTGTTCTGGCAGTGGGTGTCTTCCAGATGTATGAAAGGTTAAGTTTGTAGGTGTTTCTTGGTAATATGGTGGACTGTTTTAAAAAAGCAGTGTTTTGATAAGAGTGGACAGACAGGTGATCTGCTTGGCTACTTGCTGAGGAAATCCAGCTTCCAGCTTCATGGAATGGAATGGGATTCCTCTGTCCTGATGCTACATGAGTACTTTTTGTGCCTGGCCTTACTGACAGTTTTAATGTTACTCATTGATGTAAGTAATCAAAGAAATGTAAAACTTACTCTTCTCTGTAACTGAACTTACTCTTCTCTGTAACTGTATTAATGTCCTATGGATTTAAATTGGGGATTTTCCTCTGGGAAAATGGAAAATTCTTAACAATTCCAGGTTAAGAATTAACCTGGAATTAACCCTAATAGTCCTAGCCTGGGAGGAATACAGCTTTGACTGCACTGTGAATAGAACATTCAGGGGAGAGAGAAATTAAGGGCAGACACATTGTTATGTCCTGCAGTACAAATAGAAACATCTCCCAGCAGGTGATTATGGAGGGTTTTTTTCCTCCCAAGTATTTGCTCAGAAATAGCAGAGCAAAAAACTTGGTTTAGATGGAACCGTACAATTTATTACAGCACAAATGGGTCCCAGCCCAGCGACAGCCTGGGCCCCTCAGGGCTGTGAGGGTCAGTCCCCACATCACCTCAGCGACCCAAATCATTTTCCCTCAGCCACCTCGTTGGCTTTTTTGTTTTGCTTTCACTCAAATGTGAGAACCCTGTGGAGCTGCTTTACTACAAAAAGATGAAAAGGACATAGTAAAAAAAAAAAAGGGGAAAAAGAGCTTGGAGAACCTGTTGATTGTCTGGCAGAGGGTGGTGGATGGAGGTGGCTGAGGCATCTGAGGGGGGCTCCCGGGGTGGAGGGGATAAAAGGGGTAAAGAGGATGAAGGGGGTGAAAAGAGAGGAAGGGGATGAACGGGATGAATTAGAGGAAGGTGGTGTTGGGGATGAATGTGATGATAGGGGAGAAACGGGTATAAGAGTGAAGGTGATGAAGGGAACAAATGGAATGCAGGTGATGAAGGGAATAAACGGGATGCAGGTGATGAAGGGGCTCTTGTGGATGTTGGGCGTGAAGGTAATGTAGAGGGTAAAGGCACAAGGGGCTGTTGGAGTGAAGGTGATGAAGGGCAGGAAGGGGCTGCTGGGGATGAGGACGATGAAGCCGATGATGAGGGGCACGAAGGCGATGAAGGGCAGGAAGGGGCTCTGGGGGTCCCGCGGCGGGCCCTGCCCGCGGCCTCCCCCGAACGTCACTTCCGAGGCTGGAGACAAGATGGCGCCCGGACGGTGCCGGCGCTGAGGCCGCTCCGCCGCCAGCGGGGCCCNCGGAGCCGCCCTGGCGTCCGCGGGGAGGCGGCGGCCGGGGGCGTGAGGGCAGCGGCGGCAGGTGCGGGACCTGTGCCCGCCGGGGCGTGGGAGCGCCTCGGGGAGGGGATGCGAGGGTGGAGGATGACGAGGGAGGCCGGTTGTAGGATGATACTCCATCCCCTGGGCGGCTTTTTCAATTTTTTTGTCTTGAAAATGCTGCCTCGGAAGTGTCGGCTGGCTCCTGCCGCTGGCAGCCCGATGCGGAGAGAACTCTGCTCTTTCAAACTGTCTTCAGAAGTTCTGGCACTTCGCAGGCCCCAAAGCTCCTACAGGTCACGTTCCGCCAAGATGAGTGAGCAGGGCTTGAAGAAATTAACTCCGGGGTTGGTTCCCCTCACTGGAAATGTCCATCTGTGAATTATTCTTCTGAGTCGGAGAATAATTCATGATTGTGCAGTGGTACTGTGGGGGAAAAATGTTCGGGGTGAGATGAAAAATATTCATGTAAGACATTTAGAACAGCTCAAGAGATGTACCTTAAGTGCATTTTTTATTTGAAGGCAGAGCAGCCTGCCGAGCTTTGCTGATAACCATCTCACGGACAGGTAGCTGAAGTATTCAGTGAAGTTTCCAGTGGTTTCAAATTCATATGAAGCTGCAAAATTTCCGTTCTGAAGCAGTAAAGAAAACTTTAAGTTGTTTTCAACTGTTGAGGAAGGAAGAGAAGGTGGTATGGCTGCACCTGCTAAATGATCATTCAGTGGCAAGAGAACTATTCTTATTTCACATTTGAGTGAGCAGCAGTGGACAGCTCTAGAGAAGAGCAGAGCTGCTTGTGCTTCTCATGCTGTCTCAGTTTGCTGTTCCCAGTCTGTGCTCTGGACTTTGGGCATATTATTTGGATGCAAAGTCTTTTCCAGCTTATTCAAATATACTAAACAGGTTAGAGTAACTGGAGCTGTACAGCAGCACGGCGTGTAATTATTATGTTCGTCACCAGGAACTGTAGTGATTACAAGAAGTAATGGTTTCAAACTGAAAGAGGGGAAGTTCAGGTTATATATATGGAAGAAATTGTTCCCCATAAGGGTGGTGAGGCCCTGGCACAGGGTGCCCAGAGAAGCTGTGGTTGCACCATCCCTGGCAGTGTCCAAGGCCAGGTTGGGCAGGGTTTGGAGCAGCCTGGGACAGTGGAAGGTGTCCCTGCCCATGGCAAGGGTTGGGACTGGACGAGCTTTAAGGTCTCTTTGAGCCCAAGCCATTCCACTATTCTGTTATTGTTGTCTTCTGACACTTCCAACATTTCTGTAAAAATGATGGGCATGTTAAGGATTCAGGGCTGCTTTCCTTGGTGTAGAGATTTTCAGCTGTTCCAACTGCAGAAAAGCATAATGGTGAATCAGTGAGAGCATTGGCACTTTTCAGATGGAGATGTGCATCACTGATAGATGAGGGAGTGACTTTTAAGAAACAAAAGAACTTTTGGACTTTCAGAGACAGCAGTGAGAACCATGTGGAGGTACCTGCTGGTTCTCAAGGATTTGGCTCCCAGGATTTGCTGGGGCAGCACTGCCTCCACAATCCATAGCACAGGCCATAACAATAGTGGCACTTACAGTGAAACCCTAGCTATGTTAATTAAAGGGCAAATCATCACTTTGGATAAAGTATTTTTGCTAGAAATGCCATAATAGGTATGGTGTTTGGGGATTCCTGAGTTGGTGCCTGTTTTATGGGAATCCAAAGAACAGCTTTCTACCAGTGCAGAATGGAAGGTGGGGAAGAATGTTCAGACACTTTTGTGCATTTTTATAACACATCCATTTTTTACTGTTGAAAATTTGCTTGAGATTGGAAGAGAAGTTAAGCAGAAAGTGTTTTTCTGTAACAACTGAAATGGCTCTGGAAGTCTGTCCTGCAGTGCAGTGATGTCTCCGTTCCACTGTTACACATAAAAGCCTTGATCCTTAGGGATAAACAAATAATATAAAGTGTATAAAAGGGACATGCTGCTTACTGGGTGTCTCTCTGTTGGAAACAAATTCAGAGAGTTTTAGAGATGACCAGTAATGTATTCCTGTCTTGGCAAAACTGTTTAAAGTACTGTAATATCTTTGCTGTTGAACTTGTTCTCATGGAAAGGGAAGACATGATCCTGATACTTAACCCCCCCAAATGACATGATTTCTTTTACTAATATGTTTTTTCTCCACTGAGAATGAGCTGAAAAGTATTTCTTCACTGCCTCTGTATAAAACATGCTGTAGTCAAAAGTGGGAGGATGAGTCCTGTGTTGTAAAAAGAAATGACTGAAATCCACTTTTTCACATAATAGTAAATCAGCAGTGTACTTATCTGAGAAAATTTTCATTGGGTTTTACTGTATTTGTGAGTCAAAGTGCACTGGTATCTAAAGATTGGAATGGAATTTCTACATATTTGCACTTGCTAAAGACTTGTTATTTTCTGTTGACTTCTCTTGACTAGTTGCTGTTTAATTAATAAACTTGGGGTTTGTGTTGTGTTGGTGATTTCTTGGCTTATTATCTTGGTTACCTGCATAAACCTTCCTGAAGTTTAGCAGTTTATTTGGAAATGTGGCAGTAAGCAAAGCCTTTTTCTTTACTGGACAATAGGTAATAGATTTTAGTGTTCAGAAAATCATTCCCCATTTTTTTTCTGTTCTTATTCAGGCAGCCTTGAGTAACTAAAAATGTCTTTGCTTTTAAGTGCCTGTCAATAGGAACAGGATACCCTATCACCTGCATATTTTAAACTTTTAGAGTTAACATGAACTTTATGTTTTTTAATTTGCAAGCTTTATTTCACCTAATGCATGGAAAAATCGTGGATGAGAGTATTTCAGTATTGAATTAAAAACATGTAGATGTCCTGATGTTTAAAAAATGGTCATGTGCTGCAGCTAGAAAGTAAAACAAAGCCAAGAGCTGTGCAGTATCCCAGCCTGAACCCCGGTCATTAGGAAAACTGGCTGTGGAGACTTTCAAGTTGTTCCTGGTTCTCTAATGAACATGTTTTTACTGGAGCAGTGACGTAATGCATGTCCCATTTTCAGCTTCCAAAATAGGATTGATACTCTCATGCCTGGCTTTTCCTTCCTGTGAATTAGAAGCAGCATTCTCTTTCAAAATGCTTTTGAATTCTGGGATTTAAAAAAAAACCACGTACAGAAATTATAAATATGGCTTATAAAACCAGAAGATAGTCTACTTAGTAAAACCAGGATTGCTTGCTAGTCTGTTTCAGTCTGATTGAGTTGGAAAGGGATGATCTGCAATGAATAAAATTACTTGCTTTTGTTTGCAGACTTTATTCCTAACAAGTTATAGGTTTTTTAAGAGAATATTTAAAATTCTGAAGCTTACATTCAGAAATAATGTCAAAATACTTTTTGCTTTAAAGATTTTGTTTTAGAGACCACAGTGTTTCCTTAAATACAAATGCCTTGTATATTCTTCTATGAATAAATATAATTTGTTGCCTAAAACTGAGCCTTTCAGAAAAATAAATTTTTCTGTGACTCTAAGATAAGACATTTCAGTAGATCTTCTTTCTCTTCTTGGTTTCCTGGATGCTTTGATGTCTTGAGTAAATGTGTAGTATTTTTGCACTCATGAGATAGAGCAGTCAGTAGTAGTTTAAAATCAATATGACTTGGCAGTGTTTTCTGAGAATTAACTTTGAAAATTCAGGTTGCTGGTGTGTGTGCTTCACTTTTGGGATAGAACCTTTATTGTTCTTTTCTTAGGACTGTCAGTGAATGGTTGAAGTTCACTGTGGTAAATGTTATTAATATTATCCAGGTCTTTAATAGATGAGATTATGTTGCTGTTGAGTTTGGAGGAGAGGTTGAATGAAAACACTTGTTAGATGTATTTAATGGAGCTGCTGAGTGGCTTTGTCAAAGTACTAATGCAGTTGTTGACTAACTTTAAAACTGATTTAATGGGGTCAGCATTGTGCATCAAATAGAGGGCAGATTCCCCTGGTGACACATCAGAGT
Organism: Peucedramus taeniatus; assembly: GCA_013400575.1. Taxonomy (NCBI): domain Eukaryota; kingdom Metazoa; phylum Chordata; class Aves; order Passeriformes; family Fringillidae; genus Peucedramus; species Peucedramus taeniatus. The sequence goes on along the minus strand of WBNO01032358.1, from coordinate 18,454 downwards.
AGAATGGGTTTCTTGGGGGCTTTTCTGGGAAATCCTGCATAGGACTGACTGCGTGTAACTGGGAATTCTTTAGTGTATGGAGTCAGAGCTTGTTCCTGCTCGCAGTGATGAGAGTCAAGACCTTGTTGGTACTCACTGATCATGCTGGGAGCTGATGTTTGGGCAGCAGTTGTAGAATTTGTTTCATATTTTCTTGAGTTTGTTGAACTTTGTGTACCAAAAGTTAAACCCCAAGTTTACTGTTACAGATACTTCTGCTCTTACAACGTTTCATTTTAGGTAGAAAGAAAACAAGTGGCTGCACACAAGACTCTGTACAGTATTAATTTTATTTGTATTCCAGTACAATTAATCTAGCTTTACACATAGTTGAATTCACTGTTAATAAAATAAGTAATGTGGAAGAAGGAAAGAAGTACCAAACTGCAGGCATAAAATTTTAATATGAAGTGTGTATTTTAAATTAATCGCTTTAAAAATCCTTGTTAAAGCTTTTGGTTTACTACAAATTTAATTTCTCACCTAATTTTGTTTTATGCTCAAGTGGTTCCACTGGTAATTGGTAGTTGAAAGAATATAGAGTAGTACAGTTTATTAGGAGTCTGCCTGAACTGTGTTGTACGGATGTTTAACTACATCAATTTATTAAGATGTGCTGTCATCTCCTAAGAAATAACATTAAGAGGTTGGGATACAACCTGTTGTATAAAAGTTGAATAAAATATTTACAAAATATGTAAAAATACCATTATTTTTGTTTCAAAAGTTCTTTGTTAACTATTAATTCTTAGTAAAGTATTTTTGATTTAGTATATGAAAGAGAAGAAAAGTATTTTTACTCCTCAAATGAAGCAAAGTGAGAAGAATTTGTCTGCTTTTCAAATTTTTGAGTAATTTATTTAATAACTGGCCTAAGAAAATTCAGCTTAGAGGAAATTTTCAGCTTGACAGGACCTTCCTTTAACTCTGCAGTCCATCACTTTGTTGCTATTTACTTGTCTCAGATTCTACACATTTAGTGTAAATAGTGATAGTGTTCACTGGTTTTTTTTCTGTAAGAAAGTGCTTTAAATCCTTATTGTCTGTGTATATCTGGAGTTCTGGGCAAAGTGTGCTGTGTTGGAGATGAAGTGTCAGAGGACTGTCATTCACCACTGTTTCCTAGACTCCTTTCCAGATTTGTGATCATGTGGACAGCTGAGCCTGTGGCATGGAGGGAGTGATGAGGTGAGAGGGAGGAGAAAAGGTAGAAATAGGCAGGTGGAGACAGCAGCAACAAACTGTGCCAGCCACAGCCTGCTGCTCCTCAGGCTGTGCTCCTGTGTCCAGAGGAGGTTCTGGCTTTTCTTGACTTCATGTGAGTAATTGTATAAAAATATTCTAACAGTATATAAAAATGAGGCATTTGATACTAAAAGTAAGTTTGGTTTCATACTAGGAAATTACTTGACACCTCTCCTGCTACACAAATAGTTTCATTTATAAAACAATGTTGCATGGGTTTTGTCCCAATGAACAATGAATAAGATTGCTGGGTTTTTCCCTGATGCTCAGGCATCAGCTTAAGTACAGATGTTTATGCTGACTCCAACACTGAACTAAGTTAGGAAGTTAGTAATAATGCATTTCAAAAGGAATGCTTTTCTTTGGATGTGTACAAGCTGTTCAGATGGAGCTCCTTATCCCATAACTGGCCTTTGCTGGCAAACTTTAAATCCCTCAGAATCAGTTGCAAAACTGGAACTGAAATACAGATGTTTCAGCTTTTTGTTTAAATTCTCACATAGTATGGAAACACTGGGACAAAAGGAGTTAATCCTGGAAGAGGTGTATACAACAGAAATGTCATTTCCAGGGACATTTTTCCATTCTTACAGATTTCTTAAGCGATGTAACATTTGAATGATGCTTGGCAGTGTTGTCACTTTTGCACAGCATTAAGAATTCTTTCAGTGCAAAGATGAGAGGGATTATGTGGAATCTATTTGGAGTAGATTTTGCTTGAACTTATTTTAAATTAAATGTTAGTACTTATGCAGAGTACTTAGTAAAAAATTCAGTTGATCATTGTTATAGTATGGAAACTAAAGACAGGGAAGAAATAGCACTTGAATAAAGTGCTTTAAGTGGAGGCACCAATTAACTTTCAAAAATGGGGGACTTAATTTATTGAAAATTCTGTGTGATAATGGGTCTAAAAGTGTTTTGGGCCTAATTTGCAAAAAACCCTGTTTTCTGTTTTGTATACACTAACAAAGAAAGGAAGTGAGTTGATCTCAACCTTTAGATATGACATCATTCTGATTAGTTTTCCCTCAAGTTGTGAGTTTCCAAATTTGATGCCTAACGGAACTAGGAATTTTTGTCAGATACCTTTTGAAATCCCAGGCTTTTATTAAAAAGTAATGTAAAATGCATTAGGGTAATAAAATACCTCAATACAGCTCAATTTAAGGAATATTTTCCTGTTTCTAATATAGAAGAGTTGAGACTCAATACATGCATTTTTTTGTTTGAAAACCATGTAAGTCCTTCCATAATGCTTTGATATAAAATTCTAAAGAGATCTGACTTCTAAAGTTCTTAAAAGTACTCAATCTTGAGCAAACTAACTTACTTTAAAAAACAAAGGGAACAATCTTACCTTAGCACATCTGTTACATCATCCTTTAAAGCAGGAAAAAGATTAATGCTAGATATCTATCTTGAGATTATTCAGACACATTTGAGCTGTAATAACAAAACTGCAGCTTGGAGCAGATTTTTTCTAAAGCAAAATGTTCCTTTTCTACAGACAATTTAGGAAGAGAAACTACAGCTCTGTGTGTGCTTTCAGTTCAATGTAAATTTGTACATAGGTATGTGTTACAATTGTCTGTTTTTCTTTTTAGGGTTCATGTAATCAAAGGAGTTTCTTTGTTGTGTGTATCTTTTCAGAACACAACAGGAATTCAGAATGAATCAGGTGAGTAGAAATGTAAGAGTTTATCAAAATACTTAGAACAGTTAATTATTAATAAGAAAAGTAAATCATCCACTAAATTATGTTCTTTAAAATCTTCGGTCTCATTAAATTTCATCATTATCCATTCTACAGCATATATGCTTGTGAGATGTCTGTTATTTCATGTATTTGAGGTTTTTGTGAATTCCCTTTAGCAGTGTGTAAGTTATTACTCCTGGCACCTCTTCTAAGAACACAGCTCCAGAAAATTCTATTTCCTGCTGAACCTGTACGTAATAATTCAGTTCCTTATAAAAGTGGCTTGAAAATTTAAGGCTTCCATTTTTTTAAATCCTTTTATAATCACATTCCTATTTCAAATGTGCAGTAAACAATCTGCCACAAATTCATTGATTGGGAAATGTCACACTTCTCTGGAATCTGAAGTGTTTCTCCTGGAAGCAAGTGGAAAGACTGGGAAAGCACATATCCTTTGTGGAGCAGCACTTTGCTGTGTGGAGTCACGAGTATCCTGACTGGAGGGTGTTGTTCTAATCAGCACCAACTGTGCTACATTTTATTCTGCATTTGTTTATCCAAGTAGGAATTGTCCACCAGTTTGTCTGTCACACACAGTTGTGTTAGTGATATAGAAAAAGTAGATGTTGCCTCAAATTTTTCTCACAAGTCCTCTTCTCTCTGGCTGATCTTACCAAGCCCCTTTGGCATGGGAATGTGATCACAGACATCCCACTGCAGGAAAGCCATTTTTACTTTGCTGAAAACCTCAGCCATGAACAGAAGCTTAATGAGTCAGAAACAACCACGGTACACAGTTGTATAAAATGCTCTGTATACTTCAATGCCTGTAGCTAATGTGTGCTTTTATTATCCTTATTTGATCAGCAGAAGGCCTAAGTACAGTTAGCATTTGCTGAAGTGTGTTTTCTGTGAAGTCATAGAGATATATTCATAAGTAATTACAGCATGGAATGGGTTGGTGAGATGTTTCCTGTTGCTTTTTTTCCTCTGATTTAAAGTAAAAAGTCTCCAATATATTTGTTCATATTAAAAATGTACCAATATATTGTACACTCTGATAGAGATTATATTTGGTTTTTTACCTTTATTAAAAAGGTAAAAAGCCAAATATAATCTCTATCAGAGTGTTGAAGTATGTATTGTGAAAAAAAAATACTTGTATTATATCTATAGACAAATATGAATTATATATATATAAATGTCATTAGTATTAGCACACTTTTAAGCATTAATAGTCTGTTTTGGGGAGCAGGGTTAACTGCTGCTTCAAAATCTCTATTGAGAATTGAAATTTTTTCACCTGTAGTGTTTGTTTTGATGCACTCAGTGGCATGAAGGCAGTAGCTGATTGCTCTGTCTGCTTGTGGAATAATCCTGCCTTATTAGTCATTCCAATAAGCTTTGGATTCTGCTAAAACTCTGAACACTGTGGATCCTTATCTGTAATTGTTACTATTGACTGCTTCCTTCCCATGTGTGTGTCCATGTCCCCTCATGTCCTATTTGTTGTTGTGTTCCTACACCCCAGTTTGTTTCTAGAATTAAATCAGATTTCTGTGTTGTATCAAAACTCTTCATTATTCTTATGGGGACTGCTGATCTCATTTTTGCTGTGCTGTGATGTGTGTCATCTTACAATTAAAGGGTGAGATTGCCCTTCCTCAGGGAGTTCTTACAACAGCTTGGGGTCCTCCTTGTTGTTTCTGGCTTTCCCCTTTGGTTTCCAAAGCACATGGAGCCCATATGGCTTTTAATTGTTGGCTGACAATTCCTATTAAGTGTGTATTTAGCATCAACTGTGTGGTGTTTTTTCTTGCAGTGCCCTTGTCATTTCATTCACTGTTGACAAGTTGTAGTGCCAGGTCTGTATAAGAAATGTTTTTGCCTGATACCAAACATCTTTCAAGTGGTTCATTCTCATATTTCTTTCATTCTACTTGTCTCTGCTTTTGGTGTGACTTTGACTATGAAACTAACTGGGCTGGTGTTGATTTGGTTTATATGAAAAGACTAAGTTTTGGGGTTCATCCCCCAGAAATCTTGAAGTCGTGAAGGAAAACCTTTTCTTAAATTCTTTGATATGGCCTTCTTGTTGTAAGGAGAAGAAGGATTAAAAAACCCATCTGTTGTTGAAGTTCATGTTGTTGGGTTTCTTGGAAGATTGCTGTCTCAGGATAGGCAGTATATGTCCTCTTTTGGAAGGAGATCTTCCTCTAATATGTAAATTAGTTCATCAGAAGAGCTGAATAATGTATTTTAAAAACCCCAGGCAAACATGGGGTTTGATTGGTAGCATTATCTCAGACTGCAGTAAGACAAAGTAGGAGGAATTTGGGTTCTACTGGGAAAACAGCAGTTACTTTAAAAGTGCTGGGGAATGAAGGAACAAAGGACATCTGCACTTGTACTGAAACTCCCTCCCCTCATTCCTTCTGAATTTTTCAATGATGATTTCAAATATTTCAGTGATGATTTCAAAATGCATCTTTAATTTTCAAGCACACAAATTGTGTGAAATCGTGTGAAATTGTGGCAAAGAGGGGTAGCCAGGTAAGGTGCCTGGACAAGGAGAGACCTGTCTGCTTTCCTGTGCTAGCTGGCACAACTATCCTTCCTCAACTACCTCATAACTCCTCTGCCATCTCCTCCCTCCCTCCTCCCCTCCCTCCCTCTTCAGTGGCATCCTTTCCTTTATCTTCTCATTTATCCTAATCCTGTTTCCCCCATGACATGACACTCACTGGCTGGCTGTCTTTCATTGCACTGTTCAGGATGGTTTCTTTCCTTTTATCTAATCTTTTATCACCTGTAAATACCTTGTTGCAGATGCCTTTTCTATTCTGCTTAAATACTGTTTGTAACACTATAGACTAATCTGTGGTTGGTTCATGAGTACAATGATATTGAAAGTGGTGTAGAAAAATTGCTTAATGTGTTAAAAGGTACTGTCAGAGTGTCTGGACTCTGGATTTGGTGCAAACAGGAAAAGATTATTTCAGTTAAGGCATCACTTCAGCCCTCAAATGATCCTTTGGCATTGTCCTAAAGTCACTTCATACTGGCTGATTTAAATGCTGGAATGTAATTTCTGATGAACTTCAGAGTAAGAAGCTTAAAAGTGAAATAAGCTTCAGGTGTTTTTGTATTCAAAATTGCAGCCTTGTAAGGAGTGAAAAACGCTGTGTTAAGACTTCAGATAAATGCAAAAGTTGGCTGTAGGACATGCACAAGTGCACTACCCTTATCAAGGGGTGAATTTTGTAAACAGAAAAATAAATTTAAATGTGATTGTTAAGTCTTGGTAGAAAAGTGATTGAAATGCAGTATTTCTTTTTGGTAGACAGACATTGCTTGGAGACAAGTTGTGATCTGGAAAAGGTTTCAAGTAGCTACATCTAAATTGCAAATAAAAAGAGATTGCACTGATTTGACTGAAGTAAATTGTTTATTTTACTGTTTTGAATTTGATTGCTTATTACCATTCATTTGAGGTGTGAAATGTATTGTTGTGTAAAGGCCATATCCAGTTTTCTAGTACTTGTGAAATCCATTAATATGACAGGTGTTGGATAAGTCTGAGTGCTGTGTTCTCTGAATGTCCTGCTAATCTCTGATTTATGTAGGTAGATGCACAATAAAATTCTGATTGTATACTACTCCATACAAATACATTTTTTAAATGGTAGAACAGTTGAGGGATATTTACTGTGTGACTATTAAGGAATATACCAGGAAAATCAAAGATGTATCACAATGCTGTACACTTCTGTCTGAATCAGTTGAGTCTGTTATGATAGGTTAAAATTTATTTGCAGGGTTGAGATTTGAGATTTTTAACTGCTCAGAACACCAAAACCAACACTCTCCAAAGAAGCCAAACCCCCAAATGAAACCCAGCCAAGAAACCATCCTGCTTTTATCTTGAAACTGGAAGTGCACCATTCTGAGAGCTGTCAGCCACCTCTTCTATTTCTGTATATAACTTGTTAGAAACCACTGGGAAAACTAGGCTGGTTTCTCCCCTGATGAAATCCTGGGGTAACCTACTGGGAAGATTTTTAGGTTTCTTTGATATGCTGGGAAGAGCATGTTTCTTTTTCAGCTGAGACATGGCTTCTTGCATATCAGTTCAAGGCAAACAGATGTCTGAAAATCAGGCTGCTTTCATCAGTATTTTTCCTTTTGGGTTGTTAGAAAAACAAAATAAAGCTTTGCTCTGCTTTGAATAGACTTCAGCTATTCTAACTATTGAATAAGTATTTATCCCTAGTGTCTCCAGGATGGGAAGGGATTTCTGGCATTCTCTCCCTTCCATGGTTTCCAATTTGGGGGTCTTTCTCCCCTACAAATAGCTCTCTGGGAGCTCTCTGTGCAGCTGTTAAGCTTTATGAAGGCAGCACTAGAATAACCTTGCTCTGACTCCTGTTTTATAATTTTCCTCATCGTTGCAGTTAAAACTGGGAGAATATTTATTCTTTTAACTCCACTCAGCAAATTGGATTTTCAAATGTAGTGAATGTGATTGCCATAGTAGCACCCTGACAAAGACTGGGTGCTGAGGAGCAAGGGCTGAGAAGCTTTATTTGTTTTGCTTTAGAGAGAAAAGAAGTGAAATTTGATAGCATATTGCGATGCATTTTAAAATACATTTCCAGTAATCTTTCAGCATATTTAAAAAGTACTCACTAGAAGGTACCCTGAGTATTACTCAGTAGTTTTTTTTTATCTCTGCTTTATGGTTATAGGTAAAAGCCAGAATAATTTCCAAAAAGTTGGAAATTTTAAAGTTGGAAATTCTAAAGCTGGAGAAATTTCTCAGTTTAACCTCTTCCTAAAAATGGATTCAGAGGTCAACTATAACATCCTTAATATTAGAGTTGTTCCTGCCATTACCACCAGTGTTTGTTCCTGACCAGAATGATTAGAGTTCCAAATCAGAAGGCAGGGAGTTATTTTAGGGCATGTGGTTCAATAAAGGCTTAAATTTCACCATGCACAGTTCATTTGGAATGTGGACAGATTTTATAGGAAACTTTGCATTCTTGTAACTTTGAAATTCTGATAATTTCTTTGAGAAATAGTGGTTTTTTTATTCTAAGTGAGGAATGGGAGCAGGTTGCTTTATGACAAGTGTGAGTAGTAATAGTATGGATAATATTATAAGAATAATATTGAACCTTGGAGGCTCCATAAAATGGAACTAATCACTTACTGGACAATAAATAATTTATTAGCTTGATATTGCCTATCAAACTTTAATAAAAAATATCTAAAACTTCTTGTAATAATTATAAGCTGCTGGCTAAAGTTCTGAGCTGTTACTTGATGTAGGAAATATGAGTAACATTTATGATACTTAAATAATTACTATTAAAACCCTTTTATTCTCTTTAAAAGCTGCTTTTAGCTTAATCTCTTTGTTGCAGAGCAGTAAACTTGACATGCACATACTTCAGTCACCAAGAACTGTAGTGACAGGAGAAGGGGGAATGGCTTCATGCTGACAGGGAGTGGGTTTAGATTGGCTGCAGGGAAGGATTTGGCTGTGAGGGTGGTGAGGCCCTGGCACAGGGTGCCCAGAGCAGCTGTGGCTGCCCCATCCCTGGAAGTGTCCGAGGCCACGTTGGACACTGGGGCCTGGAGCAGCCTGGGATAGTGGAAGGTGTCCCTGCCCATGGCAGGGGGTGGCACTGGATGGGCTTTAGAGATGTCCATCTCTAAATGGATGAGGGGCGTCCCCACTCCAGGGAGGAACCTCCACACACGCTGCAGGAAGGGGTGTGTCAGAAGACCCTGTTCAAGAGTGGGCCTCAGCTTTTCTAGGATGAAGTGCTGGACTGTCAGTCAGGTGTCCCCAGGCAGCTGTGCCAGCTATGCAGCTTTAGGCAGGTTATCAGTAGTATCCCTTGTCTATTCCTTTATCGGGTGTTTTGTCAGCTCTGCCACATCTCCTCACCCTCGGGATGATTAACCTTGGGATTGATGAGTCTGCCTGGTTTTAGCATTATTCAACACCAAAAGCAGCATGACCCCACCCCCCTTCATTCACCACTGATAGCTTTGCAAATAGGGCATTGTCTTACCCTATTCCAGGCAGAACATCCTGCTAGCTGTGGCAGAGTGGATGGTGTATCCCAAGTGCAAGTTCTGGTGTCTGCATTGGAGTGGTTAATTTACTGCAACACGCTCACTTCAATCGGCAGAGCAAGTAACTTTTCAGATTTTTTACTGTATGCACTTCTTGGAACTTTGAGTTTGGTTTTCTCCTAAAGTTACTTCTTAGTCTTTCTCACAAGGGGCACTTTGTTACATAAGGCAAGATAGGAAAATATTTTAGATTGGTTTTGGGGGACTGATTGAGTATGCCTGGAAGTCATTCTTTGAAAAAGGGAAATAAATGATTGCTAATATATGGGAAATTATCCTCTGTACGGTGAGTTTGGAAATTTTACTTTAATTGCAAGTCAGAAGGTTTTGAAGTTTGTGTGGGTTGATCACCTGTTGTGTAGTTGGTTTTGCCTGTTAACAGTGGTTGGCTTTTTGACTTGTAGAACACAACTGACTCCCCTGTTGCTGTGGAGACCTTGGATGATGTTCCTGAGCACGTGCTTAGGGGCCTTCCTGAGGATGTGAGGCTCTTCCCATCTGCTGTTGACAAGACTCGGCTTGGTGAGTGCTACAGCTGTGAAAAGAGAATGAAGATTTTTACAGTAGTTCACATAAATTTGAGTTGCTGTGAGAGCCTGGTGCCCCCCTGTGCTGGGTAGAGATGATGTCTGGTGTATTTGTCTGAAACAATTCCTCTTGGGAAGAGTGGACAGCTCCCCAGTCCAAGACAGACACATGTAATGATCTTAAGAATATGAATTTTGAGTAGAAAATTTGCTTGGAATAACTTAGATTAGTTTTAACTCCTGATATGTATCTCCTCAGGTGTCTGGGCAACAAAGTCAATTTTGAAAGGCAAGAAGTTTGGACCATTTGTTGGTGATAAGAAAAAAAGATCTCAAGTTAAGAGCAATGTGTACATGTGGGAGGTAAGAAACAGCTTGTAAATGGAAAAATGTGCCTGTCACCAGGTCAATATTTTGTATTTAGCCTTCAATTTTCCAGATATTTTAGAAATAAACTTGATGTAAGGTAATTGCCATCTGTTACTGCCATTACTAATGGTTATTTATAGACACTTGGATGGAACAACTATTCTGAATTACAAAGCTTTCTAAACCATTGGCATTGTTTGAAATTGCTGTATTTCTTATATGCTGTGTGTGGGTCACAATTGCCCCTGAGAGTTTGTTGCTGATCTTTGCTTTGTTAGCTTGAACCCTGAGTGCAACTGAGTGCTGTCAGCTGCTTATGAAATTAGGGAAATTAGCAGGATATGGAATCTCTTAAGGAAGCCACATCACTACTCCTCATTTAGCTCTTTGAAGACCAGCTTTTGGAGTTTTATTTCTAAGAGTTCTCAAATGTTGCAGTATTTCTTGTGCTGGGCTTGCCTTGAAGCAAGTGCTGTCTGGACAGCTGAACATCTCTGGAAGCTCCACTAATAGTCAGGAGACCTTGAATATTATGTAGATTTCAAGATATAAATATAATCATCTGGAGCTGAATCCCATTTCCAGTGTCTTTAAGGCAGTTCATAACCACTTCCAAAGACTTATTCAGTCTTTCTGAAGACAAGCACAGGACATGGTTTTAGCAAAGTGAATAGTCAGGGAGGGGAGGGGTGGAGGAACTGTGGCATAGAATGTTCTGGAACATGGATTTTTAGGCTAAAGACACTGATAATGGTCATCTATCCTTCTGTCCCATTGCTTGCAAAAATGGAACTCCCTGAAACACTAAAAACATGCACAGAGCTTACAGTTAACCTCTATCAGGGAAATTGATCTAGGACGTTCCCATAAATGCAAATTACCTTTTAGAAAAGCAATACAATTTTCAAGTATAATGTTTGTTGCACTGAGCTCATGCTATCACAAACTCCACTGTGCAAGGTATCTCCAGTTTTGATCAGGAATATTTGTGAGATTGAATCGGTCAAGTAAATTATTGACCTTGTTTCTTAGTGCTGGATGCTGAATGTTCATGGTGGATATTTTTTCCGTTTGTGTTTACAATGCAAGTGATAATGGGAACCCTTGTTAGATTCCAGAGTAATTGTGTGTTGCTTTAACAGTGACTTTAGAGTTAGAAAAAAAGTAGCTAAAATGAGACTGCAACAGTTGGTCCCATATGCTGATACCTGAAACCAGTCCAGAATCTCAACTGTTAGAAAATATGGTTTGTAGAAGGATGGTGGTGTGTAGGAGCAGTTCAGTATATGGACACTCAGCTTGGGGAACAACCTTTTCCACAAGTGTTCAATTTGCTTCTTTAGTCAAATTAATCTGAATAAAAAATAAGGCTTCTAAAACTGGCATCTCCAGTCAATTTTAGTGATTGTGAACTGTCATACCAGAGGCTTATTCTGAAAAATACAAGTTGTGTGTGTCAGTATGTAGCTCTGGTATCTGAGGAGAGAACATATTTTCCTTTTCTACTGGTGAAAAGCCACAGTTGGGAAAGTGAGAACAAGTGTCTGAAAAGGGAGGGAAATGCTGGTTCAGAATGACTGGCACAGCTGTGCTGAGTGGGTTTTATTGTAGGTACAGGAATCACTTAAAGTCACAGTGTTATGGAGAGGAGTTGGAGCTGTTTTCTTTCTCACAGTGCACAAGGCCTTTAAACAGTGTTCTGTAAGTTAGACTGTAGTAGTCTGTAAATTCAAAAAGCAATAAGGTATTTTGGTTTGTGGAAAACGCATAATAAAGTAATATAAAAACATAGTAGGGTTTTATATATATATATAAAAGTAATCAGTAACTACATTTAGACATACATTCCATATCTGTTTAGCTCTCCCACAGCATTCTTTGGCTCTTCTCTTCCATTTTAACCAAAAGAATTGCTTTTGCAGTCTCACCTGGGACACTGTTTATGCTTTCATATTGCGAGGGCTGGGTGTGCTGGTGAATATTCTTTCAAAAGTCAGCTGATGAAATCTATGCTGGAATAGTTTAAGTAAGGGAGATGTTTTCTGTTTACTTTGGAAGAAATTAAAATGCTATATATTTATTAAAGCTTCACTTTTGTTGATAAAATTCTATTTCATTTAATCAACAGTATTATCAGCACAAAAAGATTTTAATTTATTAAGTGGGGGTTTTTCTAAGCTGTTGTAGAAGTGTATGTAAGATTGAAATTGGGCAACAGTTTGAAAAGCCTTGGAATTACTTGTGTCAGAAAATAAAAAGCTACAACATTGTCAATTTTTGGACTTTAAGAAAAACAAAGAAGGAAAAATACCTACAGATAGTTCTTCTTATAGACATCTAACTTGGATTATAAGAAGAGTGGGAGATGCGTAACATCTTGAAAGAGAAGCAGAGTCACCTGGGATCAGAAAATAGTGAAGATGTCAGTTCCCTTCTTGCTTTACTGCAAATTGTCTGGAAATGTAAACCAGGAGTAGGTGTCAGCCTTTTCCCCAAGAACAGAAACCAAAGAATTTACACAGCATCTTGGAACATGCAGAATTTTATTGACATGGTCAGGTTTTTAAGGTGATCACAAGATTTCTGAAAGGTTAAAATGTTCTTTTATACCCTAAAAAAAGATTAAATATAAAGTATATAAAGCTTTCCCATACTTTTCCAAATAAAGCAAATGCTTGGAGCTTCTATACAGTTACTTTTCCCAGTTCATCAGATGGTAAAAATAAAGCTCTGTGGCCTTCATATCTTAAAATCAGTCAATTTACTAAATGCAAAATCTTAGAGTATCATTTCAAGCTTGCCAAACTGAAAAGAAATGGTAAAATGTTTTAAGGATTTTGGTTGAGCCCAAAGCCTTCAGAGATGGGATTGCAGGCCTCGAGTGGGTTTTTTTCCAATTATATCAGTTTCTCTAAAAGATTGCAGAAGAGCAGCAACACTTTGCCAGTCCAGCTCTGGCCCTGCCACGCCCTTTGTGTTGTCTCTGGCCTTGGGTGGAACGGAGTGCTTTGTGGAGCTGTGAAATGCAGTGTTTTGGTGGTGCAGTGTGGCAGGGAAATAGAAATGCTGCAGCCTTCTTTGAAACGTCTCCTTCAGAAGCTGCTCGGAGCCAGGCCACAGGAACAGCCATTTCAAGGCCATGCATGCACAAATGCCACAGAGAGCTCAGCAAAGACAGGAAGGGTCTTTGGTAAGGGTATGATGTATTCCAGCAGAGGTTTATTCCAAAGCATGCCAAAGGGATCAGGGACAAAGACGAAACCATGTGGGCTGCACCTGCATGACTTAAGTGTGGGGTCAGTGACCAATGACCTGAGGGCACAGGGGTGGGCAAAGGGCAGAAACCTGTAGGGACAATGAAGGATGAATGATTGGGGTGGGCAGTGTCAACTGACCAATGGAGGAAGTAATCTAATGTGGATTGGCAGTAGTGCTGCAGAGCACCATGGGCTGAGTTATCTCTATCAGCCTAGGTGGGGAAAACTCCATGATATGTTCTTCCAAGGCAAGGCCCTGGGGATTTCCCTGAGGGGGAAGGATCCAGAGGATTCCACATTTTAGTGTGTTGTTGTGAGCAGGTGTCCCTCTGTCTGCTGCCTCTCTCACAGGTGTATTACCCCAACCTGGGCTGGATGTGTGTGGATGCCACCGACCCAGAGAAGGGCAACTGGCTGCGCTACATAAACTGGGCCCGCTCAGGGAAGGAGCAGAACCTCTTCCCTCTGGAGATCAACAGGACCATTTACTACAAGAGTTTAAAGGTATCACTGTCTTAACAGCTGCTACTTTGTTGTCTTTTAATATTAATCCTTTTTATTCTGCTTTATTAAAAAACTTTTTTCTTTAAACAGAGTTTGAAACATTTAATGAAACATATTTAAAACACTGCAAATGCTACACATCATTGGTGTAAATTCTTATCTGCCAATACAGTTGACATTAGATTTACTGTTAAACTACTGGATGTTTCAACACAAAGTCTATCTTATTGGGTAATGATTTGCTGTAGCACCAAATTTGATACAAGCTAGAATGAAAAACTACAGAGAATATGAAATAAATATTTTTCTGTTTTTGTAGATACCAAGACTCCTTCTGCTAAGGATGTTTTTGCAGTAATCAGTTATTTTTATGGTCTGTGCATCGTTTGACAAAGTTTGGCTGTCAAGACACTTCTATGGGTAGCTCCACAAAATTATTTCTCATGGTTTTATACCATTTTGGTTTTGTTCAGGGAGTGAGGGGAAGGCAGGGAAAAGGGTGTAATTCCTGAAGTATTTTATCTCCCAAATCAAGAAAAAAAAAGGTTCAACTGTAATGGTGGAGCATGTTACGTTAAGAATATTGTAGCTCTAAAGTATTTCTTGAATCCCTGATCAAGACCTCCTAGCAATGAGTGTGTGTAACTTGATTTAGTTTTTAATTAAAATACTTTTGGGTGTTTGGGGTATGTGCAGTTTTGTTTTTGCTGTTCCTTCTGTTTCCTTGCAAGGCCAGCAATATCTGTAATTAACTGGTGTTTGCTTAATGAGTGAGTTGATCCCGTGCAGTTCTGAAGTAATGGGGCAGTACAGTGGTAGGTGAATGTTACATTTTAGGTCACTCAAGCTAATCTGAAGAAGCCTTCTCAACATTTTCTGAACTTTGTAATGGCATTCAAGTAGAGGTTCACTATTGCCAGCCAGACTGCTGACTTCTCTGCAGTGTTTATTTACAGAGGCAGGCTCCCAATATGACTCTGTAGCCAGCCTTGATTTCTCTAGACACTTTATTTTGGATTTCTTCTGCCTTTGCCCACAGTCCCACTAGCTCATTAATATAGGTGTGCTTTTGGAGTCACTCTGACATTTTAAATTTCTCCTTGAATCTTTTCTGCAAAAGTTTCAGTCCTGACAGAGACAAGCATTCACCTATTTAAAATTTGTTTATTTGATGGATGATACTCACTCCGGAAAATAACTGTACTGCTAAAAGAGGCTGAGCACTGCTGACAGAATAACAAATACCTTGTCTCAGCTGGGGAATATCCTTTTGTTCCTTTGACTGTTGTCTCTTGCAACTTGATGAATTTTATCCCAGTCACACCTTACTGCTAACTGAGACAAAAGAAGGCATGTAATAAAGAACATCTTAAATTTCCTTATCTTTTGCATATAATGTTAGGATCTCTACACTGCCCTTGCAAACCTGCTGTAAATTTACCAGCTCAGGTATGAACACATGGTTCTTTCCTGATCTTTATCATAATTCATAAATTTAGGGGAGTTCCACTTGCTGACAAATAAACAGCACAGGTTTTATTTACCCCCAAAGGAGAGTTCAAGTGGCTTGTGTGTAATTTTGTTCTGCTTTACCTTGAAGCATTGAAAGTAAAGTCATGGGGTCTTATTTTTCCCAAGGTTTCCTTTAGCTTTTTGTAGGTTTTTAATTTGTAAGTTAAACAGGCTGATTTCCAAGCCTCATTGCTGAAATAACAAAGTCCAAATTTGCTTGGTGCAGAACCTCCTCAGAACTGCAGAACTTTAACTTCCCAGTTCCCTGCTCTCAATGAATAGTTATGGAATAGAATAGAATAGAACTTGTGAGTGAGCACAAGCAAATGATTTTGTCTTCCATCTTCTCTTCATCTTTACTGAAGGGCTGAGGGTATTTTTAAGCTGCTCTACATCTGCTTTCCCCAGGATGCCTGTGTGAGAGCTGTGATATTGCAGGGGAACAGCTTCAACTCATGATGCAGTTTCAGCTCTTCCTGCCTCTGCTCATGGGAGGAGCTTGCTGTCTAGTGTTGTTCTGCACACAGGACTAAACTTGAATTCTAGAAAAAGTTAAATACAGTGAAAGCTCAGTTTCAAAAAGTCTTCTGAAGAAGCTTGGCTATGAAACTGTCCCTGATTAAAATGAAATTAATTTGCTTGTGGAAGACTGTTTTCCCAACAGGTTTATAATGCCTCAAGATCCTCCCTGTTACATAGGAGAGAGCAACATAAGGTTGGGTTATAGAAAGATAACCCAAAGTGAAAGATTCACTCAAGTAAATGTTATATTTGGTGAGATGAGGCCACACCCAGGTGCAGAAGCACAATATCACAGTAAATGCTGTATCTGTGGTGAAAAATAGATACTCTGATGAGGTTGGCCAGGCAAATGCCTCAGTCTATACAAGACACATTAGAGTGCTTGGATGTGCACAATTAATTGATTTTTAGACAATCTGTGCTAGAACCTCTGAGGTTACTTAGGTTAGGTTAATAACTTGTTAGGATATTACTCTTGAAAATAACAAATTTTGAATTTACTGTAAACCTTTTGAACAGGAAATACTCAGATTAAGGACAGTTAAATGTTGCAGCTAAAACAAAAAGCACAAAAAAGTGTATGGGAATTATTAACCTAATGAGCCTTCCCAAAATTCATACCTTTTTTAGCCAGGCTGTCCCAGTCTGACACTGCTACACCAAGGATCTGTGTAGGGAGTAGTTTGGAGGAGGTTGGGTTTTGGAGTTGTTACTAGAGGGTGTCTCAAGGAAGAGTGGTGGTACAAGTGGCACTTGCTCAGTGGAGTCCTTCTCTCATATTGCTACTGAGGGAGCAGCTTTTAATTGTCTGGTTTTGAAGCTGCTGCTGCATCTCATTTTACAAGTACAAGGTTAGAGGGCTTAATTTAGATTCTAGAGCAGTCACAATAAGACTAAATTCATCAAGTTGAACGTTAGCTCCAGCCATGCAGCCAACAAATTACATCCTCATTACCACCCTGTGTTTGCATTGCCAGAAACCTCATCCAGATCTTTGCTCTGGCTTTGTATTTTTTAGATGATAAGGGGTTTTTTGCATCAGACAACTGTGCTGCATTCCTTGCTGCTCTCCAGCTCCAGGGCCATGCAAATAACTTTGCCACTATTTATCCTATCAGGCCTCTGGAACTCAAGGAAGCCAAGCCATAGGCTTTGCTTATGTTATAACTTACTCTTCCCTTAATTGTTGGGATCTTGCACCTCTTGTTGTTCCAGTGTCTGGGGGTATGATGATAATTATCACCTTTATCATGTGCTATGAGACCCGCTAAAAATGGGCTGTAGAAGAAAGAAATCCTAATTTTCTTCTTGATACAAAATTCCCCTTTGGCTTCAGACTGGCAATAATAGTCTGAGGACACCCTTTGCTCTGATGTAATGACTGAAATTAGGATCTGGTCTCCCACCAGCCCCATGTTCTTTAAGCCCTGAAAGAGGAGAATTGAAGTTAAGGCATTTAAATTTTTCTTGGTTTTGGGTAAAATGCTTCAGGAAATGGAGAAACAATGAGGAAGTTTAAAAAAGTAAGTTAAAATCTTCAGTCTGCCAACTTGGGGACTTACTAGTTTGAGTCTGATATTTTAAGGAGTGTGTGAAGTGAACTGATCAATAGTTTCTTTTGTTGGCAGTGCTGGGAGTATGAGTAGCATTTGCAGTGATGCCCATTTGACTAATTCAATCTGTTTGTTTTTTTTTTTTTAATTTTATTAAAAAGAATAGAAAGAATCAATTTAGAATGGCAAGCAATTTGATTTTTGTGGTGAAGTGGGTTTATTAAACTTGTTGTAATTACCTGTATTCCTGTTAACCCACTGTGACAGTCTTTTCCTGGATCTCTAGAATTTGTTCCAGATCACAGCTCTAGTGGCTGCCTGAGCAGTAACTTATGATTATATTATAATTAACTAAAGTTATTTGATGCTTTGTATGAGGTATGTTTGTCCCAACATGGCTGCTCTCTCAAAGAATTACCAGTGAATATCCATAGAAGTGAGCACTGGGATTTAAATCACTGTCACTATTTGAGGCAAACCACAATTTGGGACATTACAGCTGGAAGTTTCATGCCAAAAAAAATAATAATAACAACAACTGTGTATGAATTATTAATACCAGGACTATATTAATAATTAACTATATAACTGTATTAATATTAACTAAAACTGTATTAATATTATCTCTGTATTGTCAGGAATTGTAGTGATGGGCCAAGGAGCAGTGGATACGAAGAGGGGAAATTTGGGTTTGATGATAAGAAATCCTTCCCAGTGAGGGTGGTGAGGCCCTGGCACAGGGTGCCCAGAGCAGCTGTGGCTGCTCCATCCCTGGCAGTGCCCAGGGCCAGGCTGGACAGGGCTTGGAGCAGCCTGGGACAGTGGAAGGTGTCCCTGCCATGGCAGGGGTGGCACTGGATGGACTTTAAGGTCCCTTCCAACCCTTTAACATTCCATGATTTTTCTTATTTTTTTTCTGTTATTTCTGCTTTTTTTTTGTGATTTTGTCTTTTTTTCTGATTTTGACCTTTTTTGTGCCTTTTTCTGTTTTTTTTTTCCATTTTTAGGGGTTATCTTTTATTTTGGTCTTTTTCTGGTCTATGGTCCTTTCTTGTCACTTTTGTGGGGTTTTTCTAC
>WBNO01032357.1:0-10125 GCA_013400575.1 Peucedramus taeniatus | reverse complement strand
CATTTGGGTGTGATCAATAACAATCCATCCTGACTTTCTGAAGCAGTCACATATCTTGTTGATGTGTCAATTACCTCAGAAAGGGACTTGTGTTGCTAGAATTGAAAGCCTGGGAGCCTCATAGAGCTTTCCTAAATAAGGTCTACCATGGAATATTTTGAAGTAGCCAATTGTGTTTTCCTTTTTTATTTTTGCCTGACTCTTGCTTTTGTAACTAGTGTCTTTAGGCAGCAGAATATATCATCATGGCTCATTATCATATAATATATACAAAAATAAATATATCAGATTATAAATAAATAAATAAATAAATAAATAAATGCAACAAATTACTGAGGAGAAATTTCATACCATAATAATGTCACTGAAGACATTCATTCAGTATATGAATGTCAGAAATCAAAAACGTAAGTTGATACTTACGTTAGATACTTACTTAGAGGATTAGGTGTAACCTTTGCTTTCAACTGGGTTCGCAGCATTGCTTCTGATTATTTTATTTTAGAATAAAAAGTTTGAGAAGTGAAACTAGAATACAAGATCTTTCTCCAGTGGATTTGGTCACATGAGTATTTGTTTTCTCTTTCTCTAAATTTGAGAATCTTCTAAACTTTATTGTATTGTTGCTCAGCTTCAAAAAACTTCAGATACTGAAGATATTACAATATTCTTGACATTCTATTTCTTTGAGGAAGATCTGATTTCACAGGTCTCCAGATGAGAAGAGACAGAAATAGAGTTCTTTAAGAAGCCAACTATCTATGAAGTGTGTGGCATGACTCCTGGTGAACTGTCTAACTGCAATGGTGCTGGCCTTTGTTTTAGAGGGTAAGGCAGAGGGAAGAATGTTGTTACCAAATGGTGTCCAGAGATCTTTTTAAAAATCAGTATAACTTCAATTATCACAATTCCATAGTTAAGTCATCTCAAAGTGAGTGCGCAAGCCCTTTGCAAGTTATTGACACATAATTAGTGTTAAAAGCAAAACTAGATTTAAAAGATCTTTGTATTTGGATAAGTGACAAGAAATTTCTGTATAGAAATGTTGTATATAGCCTGTTGGCTGGATGGAGTCACCCATATCAGAAACTATTGTTTCTGAGTAACATCAGGGAATATTAATTCCTATATTCCTCCTGCTAATCACAAGCTGGAGTGTGTGGATACTGATGACTGTTTTAACATGGTAATGGGTGTAGATGTTGGTTATGTTGGACCTCATGAAAAACCACTTGTAACTGAAGAAAGCTTTTGCAGCATTTCTTGAAAAGAAGGACAGATTCCTATAATGACAGATTCCTATAATGAATCAGTTATCTGGGGAACTAAGTAAGGTTTCTTACTATGGCTGTTACCTGGGTTTTTTCTTTAGCTTAAATGGAAATACAACCTAAATTGGAACTGGGTGACTACTTTTCATTTTGTCTCACTTCTGCCCAGAATCTTATTGATGCTTGTGATCAGAATGAGTATCATGCTAAACTGAGTATTACAGTTTGCAGTACTGTGCTTATGATTTAAGTTTGATCAATTGTTTGATCAATTTTTTTTACTCAAAAGCTAAATATGTCAGATTGAGAGTTTGAAATTAAAAATACATCTTTATGTAGTTGTTTGCCAATAATATTTATTGGGGATGACACTGCTCAGTTTGGCACCATTTTTGCCACTGAGGTTTTTCCTTGCACTCTGAGACAACATGGAAGACCATCAACTCTGTTCTTATCCATCTAATGACAAGAAAAACTCTATACTGAAACTGAAATCCCATCCAAATACCATGAGAGAACCAGAATATATTTTCACTAACCTGATATGTACTCATTTATATTTCTCTCCTAGATCATTCTTCAAATCTATTTTCCATGTCCATAGTTCCATTACATAAGAGTAGATGTTATTAAATGATTAAAAGCAAAGAGAGCTGACCGTTACAGGAATGCACTGCAGTTTGTCATTTTAAAGTCTTCCCCAGAGGAACATATACTTTGACATTCATTCCTTCCATCTCCTTAGATTAACATGTACAGTCTAATAAAAAATACCTTATAGCATTCTAAGCTGCTTTAAAAGTATGGTGTAGAAAATGGTATTTTCTATCATGGAACCATAACACAACTCTGTACTCCTGCTTTTCTGCTCTTATCTGTAATGTGACCAGGCCTCTTGCTGAGTTACGTTCAGCAGTTTCATTTTGTACCCTTAGTGGCAGAGAGGTACAAATGAAAATGCTGTCCAAAGATACCAGATAGGGGCACTACAATGCCTACAGGTCAGGCCTGAGATATGGAAGAACTCATAATGAGCTTCAGTCTGTTGCTCTAGTAATTGCTACCTCACTCTCCGTTTATAATGTGAGGGACAGCTCAGCTTTTGTCATCTGACCAACTACACCTTCCAGCAAAAGAAAAGGAGACTGGGTGACCTTATCCCTCTCTACAACTACATGAAAGGAGATTTTAGCCAGGTGATTGGTGTCTTCACCCAAATAACAAGGGACAGGAAAAGAGAGAAAACATCCTCAAGTTGAACAAAGTGAAATTTAAATTGGATATTAGGAAAAAATTCTTTAGTGAAAGGGTTGTCAAGCATTGGAACAGACTAATCAGAGAAATGATTGAGTCACCATTCTGGAGGTATTTAAAAGATGTGTAGATGAGGATGAGAGAAATGGTTTGGGGCTGAATTTGGCAGTGCTGGTTTAATGGTTAGAGTCAATGATCTCAAAGGTCTTTTCCTATCAAAATAATTCTATGGTTTTAATCCCCTGACCATCATTGTCTTGTTTCACATTAGTTACTTTTTTCCTATTTAATCATTCACAGGGTACCTGTTCAGATTATAGGCAACAGACATTTTGTAGTACATTTTGATGCACTGGTTTATTTCACAGATTTTAATCCTCTGAAATTCGCAATGAAAAATTGTGAGAGCCATTTCTGTCTTACTCCTATGGAAAGGGAAAACTGTAAGTCACAACAAGATGTGGTACTTTTTTACACTGTGATTCAATTTATAAGAGGAGAGGGTTTTTTTCCTTTTTTTTCATTCCTAAGATCAGTTGAAAAATATGAAGAAATACAACTAGGATCTTGGTCTTAGTCTCTGTTTCAGTACTGGTAATAAATGGGGAGGGGGGAGAAAATACTGCTGAGGAAATGGGGTATGACTAGGAGTGAACAAGATACAACATAAGAAATAGGGAAAGCAGCTCTGTAGAGAAGGACCTGGAGATCCTGGTGGACAGTAAGCTGTCCATGAGCCAGCAGTGTGTCCTTGTAGCTAGGGAGGTCAAGGGGATCCTGAGATGCATTAGAAAGAGCACTGCCAGCAGGTCAAGGGAGCTGATCCTGCCCCTCTACACAGACCTGGTGAGGCTACATTTGAAGAACTGCCCCAATTCTGGCCTCCTCAGTACCAGGAGATGTGGAGCTTCTGGAGCAGGTCCAGTGCAGAGATACTAAGATAGTCAAGGGTCCTGGAGAATGAATCTCTCTTATGAGGAAAGGCTGAGGGAGCTAAGCCTCTTTAGTCTCCAGAAGAGGCAACTGTGGGAGGACATCATTAATGTGTATAAATGTCTAAAGGATGGGTATCAAGAGAATGGAGCCAGGCTCTTCTTGGTTCTGCCAAGCCATAGGACAAGAGGCAATGGGCATAAAATGATACACAGTAAGTTCTGCCTGAACATGAGGAAAATTTTTTTTTGTTGTGTGAGTGAGTGACTGAGCACTAGAACAGGTTGTTCAGAGATGTTGTAGGGTGTTCCTTACTGGAGACATTCAAGAGCCATCTGGACACAATCCTGTGCCCTGTGCTTTAGGATGGCCCTGACTGAGTGAGGAGGTTGGACAATATGACCCACTGTGGTCCCTTCCAAACTGACTGACTGTCATTCTGTGAAAGTTTTCCCTTTTAGGTAGAAAAAAAAATCACAGAAAGCAATAAATAATGCAGCATAAGTCATATAGACACTAAAATCTTTTCATTCACCAAGGAACTTAAGTTGTAGATTGGGAGTAGGCTTGAAAATATGTTAAGTGCAGTAGTAAAAAAATGCTGTTTTCCGATGTAAAACTGAGGCTCTGGAGGGTAGTTTCAGCTTTCACAAATTCTTTTAGCTTTCCTTTTAGGAGAGAAATTATGGTGATGTTGAGGCAATTTTTTTCTCTCTTTATCAGTCTATTTGACTTCCCTAAAGAAAATACATTATTTAAAAAAATATGAAATATTTAAAGTTTTTTGTGTGTCATAGAAAAACAACCTAAACAGCTAAGTTTATAAAATGTTTTAATTTTATGGCTCACACTAAGTCCTCCTACATCACTAAGAGCTACAGCTGATTCTGCACTTCTCCACAACCAGTAGTTGGAAACTGGAAATATATATCTATATAGCAGAAGCTTAGGATGCAATTTTTGATAAAACAATGAGAAGAAAAAGAAATCACTTCATAAAAAGAGTCCAGCTTCCAATTAGGAAATGCTCTGTCCAGGAGATCCTGAGCCAGTGAATACGTCTACAGATTGGAATGACTAGAATCCTTTCAAGACAAAGAGGACGTAGTTGGAAGCCTGTTACAATGACCCTGAGAGATGTGCCAGCAGAGACTTTTCTCCTAATCAAACAGAAATTTCATAGCACAAGAATTAAATTAAGATTAAATCCTTTGTTGTGCAGATTTAGTGGGCAGCAGAAAGTTAAAATCTTCTCTTGGTGACAGCATAATTTATATAAACTCTGAAATAAGCCTTGGGAAATCAGAAATAACGCTACTAGGAAAAAAGCCCAAATGCAAACCCAAATATAAAACAAAACAAACAAAAGAATCCCTGAAACCACAAACAAATAAACCATAGCAAAACAAATTTCAACTCTTCCAACAAAGAATGGTGTGAAATAGGAATATAGCATGTTTTGAAATTGTCAAATTACAGCTCTTGAGCATGTACCCATGACCTCCTTTTCATAATATAAATTCTGAGAAAATAGGTTCCTCAAGTTCAGAAGGTCTTTGCTATTTAATGAAAAAAGAAAAGACATTTAACAAGAATCAAGGATATGAGGAGGAGTTCTAAAATTTGAAAGCAATTGACCTTGAATCCATCTTAGGAAATCCATCTTAAGAAATTACTCCTAAGACAAAAAGCCTAATGACTCTATCAGTTTTGGGTTTACTTAATGGATGCTATCATTGCAGATGCAGATACTCTTTTGCAGTACCATATCAAAACTCAGTAGGAGAGAAAGAAGAAATACAGAAGCTGGCTAAAGAGCATTAAAGTAGTATAAAACCTAATTTCAGCATCTCTAAAAAACAGTTTGGCACTGGTGGGTGGACCCTAGCTGGACACAAAGTGCCCACCAAAGATACTGTATCCCTCCCTTCTTCAGCTGGACTGCAGAAAGAAAATATAACCAAAGGCTTCTGGGTTGAAATAAGAATGGAGAGAGAACATCAAACAGTTGTAATCACTGGAAAAACAGATTTGGGAAAAGGGGTTGAATTTATTACCAATCAAATCAGACTAAGTTACTAAGAGATGAGAACTAAAATTTAAAACACTTTCTCTTAACCCTCCCTTCTTCCCAGGCTCAGCTTGACTCCAGACTTCTCTACCTCCATCGCCAACAGTGTGAGGGGACAGGAAATGGGCCTTGCAGTTACCTCATGGCATTTTGTCTCTGCCACTCCTTCCTCCTCAGGGGAAGAACTCCTCAAACACTTCCCCTGCTTCTGCCTGGGATCCCTCTCACAGGAGACAGCTTTCCATGAACTTCTCCAACCTAAGTCTTTCCCATGGGCAGATTTGCATGAACTCCTCCTTCTCCACTGACCTTGGTCTCTACAGAGATGTTTCTCTAACATTCTCACTTCTTCTCTACAGCTGCAGTTGTTCTTGCGCTGTAACTTTTCCCTCTCCTGACTATGTTTTCAGAGGCACTACCACTGTCACTGACAAGTTTGAGCTTGTTCTGTGGAAGGCCCGTCTTGGAGCTATCTGGCATTTGCTTTATCAAGCGTGGGGACAACTTCTGGCATTGATTTACAGAAACAATCTCTTGATGCCCCTTACTACCAAAATAGTGTCACATAAACTCAACATAATGGTTAATATGGAAGCTTCTTAAAAGTAGCTGGATTATGATCCAAGCAGCCACCTGCTGGATTGCTATTCTAGAATTTCATAAACACATTTGTGAAAGACTTTCTTCTAATTTCCAACCTAATTTTATTCATGGACATGAGGCACATATAGTATAATCCGTAGGAAACAATTTTAAAATGTTCAGCCATAGTCAAGAAAAAATGCTTATTTGCTTCAAGAATAGGAAAAAAATTAAAACCATATGATGTTCATAAATCTGTTTCTTCCTTATCTCTGTATGATTTCTTAGCAAAATGAATACAATTCTGCCTTGTGCAGTCAGTGCAGATTCAGAAAATGCACTTAGTTAAAAGAGATGAAGCTAGTTAGCACCTAAGTAGCAGAGACTTTAATGTTATTTAATGTGAATAGGCTTCAAAATATAAGGTTTAAAGTTTACATGGATTTAATATATTTTAAAATATTTTAAATTGAGTAGAAATTAATAAGCTATGCATATTCTTCTATTTTTATACAGATGGCCTTATTACTGACACAAGTACTTAAATCTATGTTCCAGTCAAAATTCTGTATTACACTTTGTAGAAAAGTAATGTCTTCTAATTTCATAAAGACATTGTAATTTGGATGAGATTAGAATATTTGCTTCTCCCTGCATTTAATTATTTTTTCTTCACATTATTTCTTCTCCATACTGTTTTGTTATTTTTCACCTATAAATTTGCCATACCAATGTTTTCTTTTTTCACTTTTTTACTTTTGTTGTTTTTTTCTGCTGAATTGATAATTTCATATTGCATTTGATAGCTCCTTAGAAGAACTATATTTTATGAATTATCCCTTTGGTAATCTCCTGGAGCCTTGATTAATATTTAAAGAACTTATTGGGCGCAGCAAAGATATAATAGACTTTAAACTCTGCAATTATCCTATTTCACTGCTTGATATATGCTATGTGACTAACTGTGAGTTTAGGTATTGAAGTACACAAACTGCTGAAACTGAAATTAGGGATTTACTTTAGCTGGTGAGTGCCTATGACAGTAATATTTCCAAAATATTTTCAATGTCTGGAAAGTGTGTTTGAAATATGATGTCTCAATAGGTAAAATTTCTGGCTGTATGTTTCAGGGTGTTTTTATGGAGAAAGTACAAGTATTACTTGGATAGCTCTTAGTATTGGAACTGTTTGGGTCATCTTCACTTCTTAAGGACTGCTGCAAAGCATATCTGGAAGCAACAACATTTGCAGTTTGAGATCTAAAAGATCATCCTTACACCTACCCCTGAGAGGATTCTCATGTGCCACAATTAGTCACCCTTTGATTGATTATTTATTTCCTGAAAGCACCTCTTTCAGTCTCCTTTTCAAATTCCTCTAAATTTGATAATTCCTTCTGAAATTCTTTTGTGACCTCATTATGTCTTTCTGAGAAAGGCACTCTGGAGACTTATGTTCAAAAAACCTTTCATATTAAAAGAAGAGTTTTCAACAGCCATGTACAATGCCAGTTCTTGTGTTTCATGCTTTGTTGAGGGAATTATCTGTGGTCCTTTAGGGTTGTAAACAACTTAAAAAATATTGTAAAGCTCAGGTACTTATCTCCCAGAAATAGGATTAAACTACCACCTCTCTTGTTTTCTTCTGCTTTACCTTGTTGATGTCCCTATTTTAAATATGTTTAAGTATTGTACTTTCTCAATTGCTAGTTGTGCAGTTCCCCAGAATAATGTGACCTTAGTCTTTTTTTTTTTTTAAATACTAACAGCAAAGGAAAATAAATGGGCATAATCATGTCTTGAGTGATTCTTGCTTTTGCTGACTTAAATGAGAAAAAATTAAGCAGACAGGAACAGCAGAGAGGGAAAGAAAAGGGAGGGAGAGATACACAAGTTCTTTCTCACCAAAGAGCAACATGAATTTTTGACCATGAATCAGCAATCAGGAAATGCACAGGCAAAGTGCGATTTATATAAAATATTTTCTGAGCTATTGTGTATCTCAAGAATATTTCAACAGTTTGTACTGGAGAAGAGTTTGGCAAAGCACTGGGACAACCTAGGGGCAACCAGTAGCAATCTGGGAAGGCAGTTTATCACCTACTGGTAGATACTTTGATAGAGTGTTTATCCACTACTTCACTATCCATGCTCAATAGGCATGGAAAAAACTGCAGCCTGGAGCAATGACCACAGAGAAGATCTGATACCCTCAGTCAACCCCTGCCAACACACAGCAATTTCAGTGCACTTTCAGAGGACACTTGATGTAGTTCTGAGGTTTTGCACAAAATAAATCTAAACTTATATGTCTTTATAATTAGTTTAACACAAGTGTGTGTGATAACAAAATGCCACCAAAATATACATCCTGTCGATTGAATAGGGGAGAACATCAGGGTTTCACACAGAAATCAGAACTCATCCTAATAAAACTCAATGGGAAGCCAGTTCTAATCACACAATTTAATTTTGGTCCTGAGATTAAAAACGGGGGGAAACTCACAATTCATTAATTCCTACAGGAAACTAACTCTAGATTTAGGATTTGAAAGACAAAAAAAAAAAAAAATTAAGTTAGGATAGAGAAAATATCTGAAATCAAATATAAATTGCACATTTGTATTACAAATATTGCTTTTAAATATAAAGGTTACTTTCTACTTAATGTCAACAATCCTACAGCTCCAAATATATTTACCCTAATAGACTGAAAAATCAGATACTATTACACAAAGAATTTTATTCAGTACTTTTAAAATTACCTGTTGCTTTAATGGCTCAAGATGACACATATTTATGAAAGATATATAGAAACTCAAATACTACTGGAATAGAAAATGTAAACTATATACCTCACATGTTGAAAGGTTAAGATAAAAATACATTCACCTTGCTAATTTTGGGGGGGGCAAAATTTTCTCTTGGTTTTTATTTGTTTTCTTATAACTTGTAGTGTGTAGTTCAAGTGAAACTTCAGTGTTCAGAGATTTTAGTATATCTGAGAGGTTAATCCTACCAAAATACACTGACAAATACTATTTGGCAGATAGATAGATTATGTATTTTTTAGCTGTGGATAAACAAAAACACAAAATAAAATATTTTAGAGTTATTCAAGGATGAAGTCTCCATGGTATATAAGCAACAAAATCCTTTTCTCATATTTGACAAAGATCAGAAAGTTTCTGCTACATTATATCCCAGTTTTTATATTCACAAATATAAAATTCTAAGTACTTTTCATGCTGTTAAACACCTCTCACCAAAACATTTTTCTTTGTTTGTCATGTGAAATGGGGAGATTTCTTTGAACCTTAGTGTGAGGTGATTTCTCAAGCCCTTAGAGTTGGATTTGTCTGTCAGTGCCCAAGGAAAGATGAGACTTGTGCCTGAGCCAGTCTGTCAGTGTCCTGTTATGGGGACACTGTACTGAGCAGTACTGTTCTAAAATTCTAATCATCATCTAAATCCTACATCATTATCTAAACAGGACTTGTGGATGAAGAAAGAAATGGTAAAAATAAACAAGATTATTCTTCAGAGAATACAACATACAAGATAAATTTATGGAACAGTGGCCTGGTGATGTGGTCTTTGTTTCTATGACTGCTTCTGCTTTTTAATATTTAATATAAAATGTATTCACCTATCAGGGATTAGGATCTCAAATGCCTCTTCCATTCTCTTTCAGTTGAAAGACTCCCTCTGGCAGCAATTCAAGCAGCAAATTGTAAAGGTGCCAAACCAGTACGAGAGGGAGAGTGATCAGCTGTTCCACCTAGAACTCAGTCCAGCAGTTTCTGCTGCTAGTACTGCTGAGAGCAGAAACACATTGACTTTCTTGTCTTTTCTTTCTACAGGTCCATCCCTGCCAGTCCATCCGTTGTGCTTTGGGCTCTAAAAGTCTTGTTTTAGATTGTGCCCTAATACTGCTCCTGCAGTACGAGATTTTTGTCCATCACCATGAAAGTTCTTGCATAAACTGCTTTAACCAAAGGGCCATTCCACACCA
>WBNO01032356.1:0-14156 GCA_013400575.1 Peucedramus taeniatus | reverse complement strand
CACATATATATATATATATATGCAAGTGGAGCTATTGAGATCATTGCCATACTTTACAAACAGCATGGGATTAGGTTGAAATTAAAAGAACTAATCAAAAGGACTTCCAAATGTCTTGGTGGACATTGGATAAGACACCAAATGACCTGGTATTGATGTGTCAAATGCAGTCGCACCTTTGGGAAGAAGCATTCAGAACATCCCATCAACAAAACCTAATAATACAAGAGATTTTTTTAGAAGAAAAGCCTGAAGAAAAATAACTGTTTCATTAGTCTNGAAAAGGTGGCCAAGTCTTAAGAGGATTGTTTATTTTGATACTGTCCTAGTTTTTGGTCTTAGTTAGCAAGAAGTCGTGCATGACTACCTCTACACAAGTAGTTGTCTCCTTTTCCTTCGTTATTGACTGATTGAAAACTTGCTTCAGTGACTTTCCTAAATTTCAGCTCTTGTAGCTTACAAATGTTTAAAACTCCAGATATGTCTTTTTCATAAAAGGAAATGGTTTGAAACACTCCTTGAAAACACTGTTCCTATCTTATGCAGTACAATGTTAAAAATCTTTACAAAGTATTAAATAAAGAATAGCCTTACAAAGGGTATTAGGTCATGTTTTCTTAAAATACCAGCTTTCAACATAGCTTTCATTAAAAAACTCATTCTCAGTTTAATAGCAGGTAAAAAAAAGGCTGTGCACCTTCCTAGGTAAGATTAAAAGCTAATAACAATGAGTTCATTTGTTTTGTCAGAAACAGAAATGACGCTTAAAGTGAGATATCTAATGAGAGGGCTGTGCTTTCATTCAAAAAATGAATTCAGCTGAAAGAGTAGCACTGACTTCATTATTTCTTTTTCTAAAGTGAGTCTAAAAAGAAAATTAAAATTATGAGAGCACTAGCATAGTATCTTTCTACAGAAAAATCACAACAGGAATTATATTTGCGCATATATTTAAGGTTTGTAGAATTCTGTGATAATGAGGTAATTTTTTCTGCCCTCATACCTTAATAATTTCGACTGAAATCTCTTGCAGTGTAAAAGCACTTGAGTTATTTGTAGAGAAACACTGGCTATTTAGTAATGCTGATGAGCTTTTTTTTAAAAAAAAAATTCCCAAGCTCTTTTTTTTTTTTTTTTCTATTGAAAAAAGTAACCCTGGAAAGGATTATGTTTACTGACTCTACAGTGCCTGGATAAAAACTGCTTTATTAACAAGGGGCAGATTTCTTTCCATCTGCAACCTCAAGCTGAGATAACAGGCATCCTTGATAGATCTGGCTTGTACATCACTTTCAGTATTAAAGATTCTGTAGCAGAAACTTATTTAATAACTTGCTGGATGGCAGATGGCTACCTTTTTATTACCCACTATGCTTCTGTACTGTTAATAAGACTGAAAACTAAAATGTACTCTTCTGCTCTGAGCTAAAGATAAGACTTGAAACTTGCTCAAATCAACTTATTACCTTGATTTGTTGTTCAGAAAATACTGGTAGAGGTAACACTCTTTACCCACTGATACTGGTGCACCTCCCATAACTTAATATCATCAAAAATTACTCCTGATTAAACTGCGAGGTCTTTTTGTCCCTATTTATTTACTGTCTCCACCTAAAAATAAGTTATGCTGGTGATATCATAAAAATTTTACAATTAATTAAAAATGTAGTAAGTGTTTAAAAATCAAATAAACAATGACATATACATCAAGTCAAGATTTTTTTAAAAAGCCCCTCAATTTTAAAAAAATCAATTTTTCATTTAAAGAAAGAAAATATAAACTTATACTTAGCTTTGAGGTTATGGGCACAGACTGCAACATACAAATGACAACATCTACACTCAAAAAAAAAAGGCAATATTTATTCACACAGCATGAAATTATGTTAAGAAAACTAACAGATACAGGATGCCAGAGAAGTAAAAGATCCAAAGGAAAATTAAAAAAAACCCAAAAACTGGAGATCCATATGTGTACAAAAGGATGCTATACAAACAACAATCTCTAAAGGTAACAAACCTGGGGCCTAATAGTAAAATCCATTCTTCTGATTTAATGTCATCTGTTACACCTTGACCTCATGAAATATGAGAATCTCTCACCTCTGCCAAGGACTAGGTGCTAGGCTAAAGGGGTGGAGGTCTAGTTCCATAAAGGAACTTTACACTGCATCTTTTATGTATTTTTTGACAATTTTAATATTGTCTCACATAAGATCTACACTCACAGTTGAACTAAACATCATTTTCCCAACCTAAACAAAACTGACTTTTATAGAATATGTGGCATTATCAGTTATTCAATGTGAGACTGATCACGGATAATGGTTGTGTACCAACATCCAGAATTATCACCAGTATTTAAACAGATGAATTCAAGAATTCAAGAGACCATTGCATATGTAGCACACTGCAAGTGTTAAAGAAACTTCAGATTAAGGGACATAAAAGCAAAATGCTTCTTTTGGGTATGCTGCACCCGTCCTTCTAATTTTCACTTTTAAATAGTACTCTGCATGAGTACAGGAGCAAATCCTCTACATGTTGAAAACTGAGGCTTAAAATCTCACCAGAAGAATGTACCTTAGTAATGTATATTCAATGTCCACTCAGCAGTGTTAGCCATCTGCAGCCACATCTGCAGTGGGCAATGAGAAGTGGACCTTCATTTAGTTTGACTTCACACCACATTTTCCCTTGACTTTCTGGTGCTCCTTACTTGCCATGTGAGCACTCCCCACCAGGAAGAGTGGGATCCCACCTGAATGACAGCTGCCACCAGTTCACATACAGATACTGATTTATCAACAGGGCTGAAATTTGTTCTCCAAAAAATGCAGCTTTCAACTTCTTTTGAGTACTAATACAATACTAATACTGCCCAACCTTCTGATCAACTCACATCCAACTAGAAACATATACTAGACAAGCTCTTACAATCTCATTCCACTTCCAGGTTTCTGCTTCTCCCTTCCCAGACTCCCAGCCCCCTGCTGTCCAACTTGTGGTGTCTTCATAAAAACTTGAGCAGCCGAAAATGTTATATACATATACATATGAACACCCCTTACCTCCATATCCACATACATGTTTAAAATTTGAAATAACAAAAGTCAGTTTAGATCCACCTAAAAATACTTCATGCAGCCTGCTCTTACCATGAGTGGCTTTTGGCTCACCCACGTGCCTGACAGCCACCTCTCCTCATGGTAACCTCACCACACTAGCTGTAGCCCATTTCTTGAAGATTCCTGTATCTTTTTTATTAGCACTCCTTGAGAAAACAGCCAGTACAAGTCTGCATCAGTTTTGGTAAGGAGAGTTGGGTTACTGCCTTTTGTTAAAGAGCAACCACCACCATTCAGCCAGGTGCTAACAGGAAAATACTGTGGTAGCATGTAAGTGTGCAACAATAAAAATACATAACCTCATATGCTTCTGCTAAATTAGTTTTGAGAATAAAAAGATTTCTTATTCCAGGTTGGCTATTTAAACTGTAATAAGGTACAGCAGCTGGTGACCAACACATATGAACATTTAAATTGTTTAATTTCAAAAAAATAAGCTGAGGTACAGTAACAACCACATGTCTTCTAAAAATCAGATTTACACTTTATCATCAAGCAGTGTGACAAAAATTATTTTTGAGATTGCTTTTTAAGTTTTATTTACCACCTTCCAAAATGAGCTTCCCTGGAAATCAGAGCTGTGATGGTTTCTATGTTGCAACTTAACTAAAAAAACCTGTGAACTGAAAACAGATTTTGGATTCAAATGTAGCAGGAAGAAAAAGTTTTTTTTTTCTTTTTTTTTTTTTTTCAGATCAAGGCAAATTCCAGCTTCAGTTTACTGTACTTCTCCTTTTTGATGAAGATATCCTGTAACAAAAGACAAATCACATCACACTCATTGTATCTACTCCTTCTTATAGCCAAGTTTAAGTATGCTTTTGTTGTAAAATATTCTTACAGGTATCATGTGCCTTACACTTCAGCAAGGATTTACTGTTGAAAAGTTTAGTTTTCTAAAAGCAGCTTATCAGGCAGAGTTCTGATTAGTTTCCTTTTCAGTTTTTTGGCAAATTCCGTGATATCAGTAGTACAAAACTAGCCCTTGGTTATTAGTCTGCTCCCATGGGGATGATTTTTGCTTCATTTCCATCTTCATTATTCTCACTGTTTTGCATTGTTTCCTGGAGAAGTTCTTCACACCTCGTAGAATCATAAGTAACTAACACAGCTATTGCTAAGTCTCAGGACTTTTAATGATGTTCACCTCTGTGGCAGATGTGTATGGAAAATTAAACTGAAGCCTGGGAACACTTTGATTTCTGCAGTGACGGCGTGTGCTGCAGGGAGGAACTCAACAGCATCAAACACAAAGCCTTTTAATCTAAAGCAACGTCCAGGGTAAGTCAACATCCCTCCACATCACTTGTCACACTTTCACTTTTAATGGGTGAAAGCCCACTAGCTTTCACTGGGTTTCTTGGGAGTTTTTTTGTGCTTTAATATCCTTGTTGCATATGGCTTCCTGAGCAAAGCTGTCTTAAGCACTGAACAGACCTTTCTCCTTCCTAGATGCTTGGAAGTCACTGAACAGATGGCTGATGAGCACTCCCAGAGCATTCACTGACTCCATGGGCATCTTATCAACATCCATGTGACAACACTTCAAGCAAAAGTTTTCTTTCTAGAAAAGTTACTGGATAAATTTACTGTAACACTAGATTTATTTTCTGTGCTTTTTTCTTTCTCTTACTGGAATCCCTGAGATGTCTATCAGTCATGATGGGGCCTGATTTCCAAAGGTATCAAATACTCATTAACTTCAAATGGATGTGACAGGTGAGAACACTGAGATTTCAGACTCGGGTGTTCCCCTTTAGCAGGGTTCAGGAACTGTTTCCTGCCATTCACATTTCACCTGGTTTCTCCCTCTGTATTTTACCTTTTATTGAGCTATGTTAGGTGTGGTCAGATTGGGTGCACAGAACTAATGCTATCATTGAGTTGACTCATTGAGATTTAAAATATCCTACAGCTAAAATTCTGAAAATACTTGTGGGAGAGGTAATTTTTTTGTGTATATATAGAACAAATATATACCATTAATTCAATTACTCTTCAAATATTTTCCCCTTTTAAGGAAAAGAAGTATGATCAATGATAATAGTGCATTCAATTAATTTACATACTGTAGTAAACAAAATCTAAAAGGAGACAATGAATGAAAATAAATGGAAATAATACTTATGAAAACAAACAGGTGATAAAAAGTTTTAGTTGATCATGTCATATTTAAAGTATCAGATGATGTATAGGGAATGGCAATTAGTAGTTCCATTTCTAATAAAATCAATCATTATTAAATAATATTTTTTCAAAGGTCCATCTTTTTCAAACAGCTCTAAATATTGAGCTCTTATTCTAGCAACAACAAAAAGTTGATTTACCTTGAAATAAACAGTAGGTGTAAGAAGACTGTGAGCTCTAGCTCTTCAAGCATAGTTAGCTACTCCTGCTGTCAGCTGTCCTTCAGTGAGATGGTGCCATGATGTGGAGGATCCATTTGGTCTTTAGCTGGGATGGCACCTGATGCAATGGGTCAAAAATCAACACATCCCACATCAGAGTGAGATGAACGACCCACTACCTTTGATCAGGCCACAGCATTCCATATGTTTAGAGCCAGTGCCTTTTCCCTTACAGTGGGCAACATACAAGCAGCATGGCAAGTACCTGATAGAGCACTGTGCTGCACTGACATGAAGGCTGGTTACAGTCATCAGTTGTATCAAATGCAGATTCACATTAATTAAACTGAGAAATACCTCTCTCTTCTTTATGGCTATATACATATGCTCAGATGTTATTAACCCAGTTTTTCCTGAAAAAAGACTCACAACAGTACAAACTGATTCTCAATAGTTGCTTGTGCTGGCCTTTTGCTTTATGCTCCACTACTCGACTGCTCCTGTTCTCAACCCAAGTGAAACTGAAACAGAAGTAGTGCTCCAGTTTAAATCATCACTGTTTTTCACTCTTTGTCCTAGTACACCTATGAAAAGTGACCCCAAAGAATGAATATATTCCTGCCTACAGACAATCTATGAAGGTATGGCCAAAAAGCAGGGACTGTTCAAAGGAAGGTCAGCTAGATCTTTACCCCATTGGGTTGCCACCCTGTCTGGCTTATCTCTACTCCAGATGACTTGAGGGCATCATGAGTCCAAGTCTTTATTTCAGCTCTTCAGAGTTTCAGACTTCTTTAGATGTAGCATAAAGTGTGAGACAGAACTTTACCAGAAAGGATGTAGAGGTAGAGGAGTACCTTAGGAAAAGATACCTGATCTCATCCTACTGAAGCTGCTGAGGCACACAGCACAGGCAATAAACAGGAAGAGCTGGAAGCACAGTTCTTGGTACTGCAGATATGATATAGTTGCCACCACAGAAACATGGTGGGATGACTCACATGACTGGACTGCTGCAATGGATGACTACAAACTCTTCAGAAGAGACAGGCAAGGAAGGGGCAGCTCTGCATGGTGGGGGCTGTCTTGACTGTCTGGAGCTTACTGTTGTGATGACAGGGCTGAATCAGGGGAAAGGCCAACTAGACAGATAACATGGTGGAAATCTTTTGCAGACCACCCAACCAGGATGAAGAGGCTCATGAAATAGTCTATAAGCAGCTGGGAGAAGTCTTACAATAGCTAGCATCCTGACTTCTATCAGCAATAGTGTGGCCAGCAGGCCCAGGGCAGTAATCACTCCCCTGTACTCAGCAATGGTGAGGCCACACCTTGAATCAATTTTGGGTCTCTCAGGACAAGAAAGACATTGAGATGCTGGAATGGGTCCAGAGAAGGGCTTGCACCGGGCCAGTGAAGGATCTGAAGCACAAGCCTGATGAGGAGCAGCTGAGGGAACTGGGGGTGTTTAACCTGGAGACAGGGAGGCTCAGGGGGGAGCTTTTTGCTCTGCACATTTCAGGTAGGAGGTTGTGGTGAGGTGGGGATTGATCTGTTTTCCCAAGTAACAAAAGATACGACAAGAGAAAATGGCCTAAAGCTGCACAGGGAATGTTTAGATTGTATATTTGGAAAAATTTCTCCACCTAAAGGATTGCCAAGCCGTGGCACATGCTGCCCAGGGAGTTGGTTGAGTCACTATCCCTGGAGGTATTTAGAAGATGTGTAAATGTGGTACTTCAGGACATGGTTTAGTGATGGACTTTGCAGTGCTGGGTTAATCATTGGCCTTGATGATCTTAAGGTATTTTCAATCTAAACCTTTTTATGATTCTATGATTTTAAGTTTCTATGTTTATAGAGCTGATACAAAATCTTAAATGACTGTGAGATCAGGTACTATCAATATTCAGCTTTTTAAACATAGGAACACTTTTTGTGCATTCATGAAGTTTCACTGACTCAGACTGCTTAAGCAACAAATTTTCAACAATATTCAAATCTTCACAAATAATTAGAAAAAGGATAGCTATTCAAAGTCATGAATGCTAGAAGTATTTGCTGTTCAAGCTGGAACCCTCACCAGTCACCTGAGTCTATCAGAATGTAATCTAAAATACACCAGAGAATCTCAAGCTACCATTAAATTTCACTTTCATGAATAGCAAAGAGTCTTTGTTAGCAAGAATACAGCCATCAGAAAAGGTCAGGAGCAGGCATAGTAATGAGTTAATTTACATTCTAATGGACATACAGGTATTTATTTTCCTTGGCTGCTACAGCTCTGTGAATTGCTTATCAGTCAGAGATTTAAAATAATTTATGAAACCAGGAAAAAAACCCAACAAGTACCATGTCCTTCTAATTAATCTGGATGTGAGGCAGAGAATTTTTGCATCATATCTAAAATAGGGCAGAGGCAAATGCAACAGTTACTGACATTTTCTGATGTGTAAATATACTAGAGGTTGAAAAAATAATAAAAATCTCAATTTGTGGAAATGAAAAATACATTTTTGGAACAAGCTTTTTATGTGGTCAACAAGAATGAATTATTTTCCAAGGACAAAGTTAGATACTAAACACCTATAGAATGTCTCATTTTTACACAAACTGTCTTCTCTTTTCAGACACTGATTACCAGAACAGTGTCACTCTGCTACAGATTTATTTCCTTGCTGATAGCAAGCTCTATTATCTGAAGGACAGTCATGTCTTGGAATAGAGAAAATGCTGCTGCAGAACAGATTTTACTGGGACAACTTAACCTGGAGTAGGAAAAGTTATCTTATGGAATTGAGGAAGAGCATCGTCTCTTTTTATGACAGAAGTTTCTACTGCAAGTTCAAATCCTTAGGTTCATATCCTAGTTTTCATTTTGGAGATGCAGGTAGTACTGGATGAACTGTTATTTTCCTCTCTGAAGTCTAAGAACATGTATTTTTATTTAAATACTAACTCAGTTAGCAAAAGTCTGCATGCATAGGTACTCATACATGATGAGCAAGACATCTGAGATGTTTGCTCACAAGTTGTTGACTCTATCTACATTTTGAAAAGGTCAAGGGTATATATTTTCATTGACATGAAAAAGATCCTTTTGTTTGGCTGAAGGGAAATTTTCCCTGAAGAATCTCCAGGGTTGCTTGTGTCTGTTGTCCAATGACTGCTGTTAAAAACAGTGTCCCTGGTTCTCTTTCCAGACTAGCAATTACACTCTTTACTGTACTGCTCTAATGCTCTGAGAACTGGTAATGAAAGCAATGCCTTGTCTCAGGCAAAAACATATGGTTGAATGCAACTCCCCCTGAGCAGAGCAAACCCAGCAAGGTGAAAAGCCTGGTATGTGTCATACACACAGAACCAGCATCATTTGGAATATAAATTGAGACTTCAGAACCCTGACAGCTTGTGGCTGTTGATTCTAGAAGGGTCTGCAAGTGCTGCCATACCCATAAAGACTTTGTATGCTTGCTAAGAATACGTCTGACAACTCAGCCTGGCTTTAGTGAAAGCTAATTTAAGCCTCAAAACTTTTCAGGAATACTGCATCATATTTTTGGAACTCTCTGACAGTCAGAAACTCTGCCTAACTATATCACTCTCTCTGCTCTTTCATGTGTTTAGGTTCTACTCCCATTTAAGCTTTAACACTTTCTAAGCCAAATAAAGAAATCTCACAGTGCATTATAGTATGTCACATTGATGAATATCAAGGCATGTTCCAAATATTTTCTGTTAAAATGTAGATGGTGCATAAGTGATTTTAATACAGTGTCCTAAAGTCCTCTTCATGAAAATACATTCACAAAATGACTTCAGCAAGTATGGGGGAAACACATTCCACAAAAAATCCATTCTTTTGCTTGCATGTGTATCCTCCTAGTGTTGTCAACTGTGACAAAAGGACCTTTGGTGGGAAGTGAGATGGAATATCCACAGGCATCTCAATAGAACAGGATGCCTACATGTCAGCAGTTAAGTGCCCATCACTTATAACAGACACACAAACACATATGCAATATTTAGATATTGATATTCAGACAAGTGAATTTTTGTGTCATAGTCTGTGAATTAGGAACTTAACACAGATGCAGAAACACAGGTCTAGTATCCAGGGTGCCATACCTAATGTTATTCAGAAATCTGTCCTAGATTGGCAGATATGACACAGAATCTATGGAATACTTCAGAATTTCAGTTGTCATCCTTACTCTGCCGTTCCAGTGAAGATTTCTTGTTATGCCAGTGCATTTCAGATGGCCCTGGATGTTGCTAATGAGCTCAGAGTCTCCCTACTCCTGATTTCTCTGAGATTTGGGAGCATTGGACAAAAGTTCACCATAAAGCAACAAATAAGTGTAATTACAGAGACTTAGAGAACCTCCTGGTTTCCTCTGACATTATTAAATTACACAGTAGTAACTTCAGTATTTAGTGTTTAATAGGCATCAAGCTGTCTTCATGGTTCTAAATTTTATTAATTTGCTTTTGAAAACGGTTCTGTGGAAATGGGTAGTGTCAGGAGCTCAGGTGTGTTAACCATAATTGACTCATTTTCATACCACATGGTGGAATGACAAACACACAATGGCAACATAATAAAAAGGTAATCATGCCACTTGGCCACAGTGGTGAAAGCTGGGGATAAGCAATAGCATGATTATTTGATGCTTTGGATCCAGATGTTATTCAAAGGAATAATTAATTTCCAATTTCCTGCTCCTTCACACCAGCTTGACAGATGAGCTTATTCCTGGCTATAGGGATTCAAGTAGAACAGAAAGATTGACAAACAGTTGGAGACTGTGAAGGAGAAGATCAACTGGAGAAGAAAAACTTATCACAAGACCAAGGTTTACATGGTTAACTCTTAGATGTGAAAATACAACATTTAGTGTTGAAAAGCAGAATATTTGGCAAGGGGTGTTAGTTGAAGGCCCATGTACAAAAGGTAACAAATTGTGAAAAGAACAGAGAAGTTCTAACTTTGCAGTTCCCTGGTTGAACCTCCAGGTAAGATGCTTTGCTTTGAGCTACTGAAGATTTGATATTGTCCACTCTGACACCTACCTAGTAGAGATGAATGTCTTTGCTTTCACATTCCCACTCAGGAGGTAATTCTTAGTATACAATTTACTTATCAAGAAGAACAAAACTGAATTAGTAAAAGCTTTGCTGATAATTTTAGTGATTTAAATTATACTGATTAAAATGACATGAAGTTCAGATGGTTTAACATAAGACCACAGGAGCCTGAAAGAAAAAAAATGAGAGAGTAATAGTGATTGATGGGCATGATATTATTGCAGTATAGAACACTGAAGAGCATAAAGCATGATAAATTGATCAAGATGACCTGGCTTGCAAAAAAACCTGTTAAGAAATGTCAATTTTTTATGAATTCCCGAAAGTTTGGAGTTGAGTAATTAACATAAAGAATGTCTGTGTCCTGAAGTCTAAGGAGAGAGGAAGAGTATTGATGTGAATTTTATGATGTTTAGATTAAGTGTTGGTCACACGGAGTCCTGCGCAGGACATAAAAAGTTAATGAACAGAACACTAAAAAATGATGCTGAAAAAGGATCCTGACAAGATAGTTGGGAAGTGATAAGTATTAAATGAACATATTACAAGGAGACGGAAGAAAAAATGTGAAGGAAGAAAAACTGTGGTTGTTTTTTCCCCCTGTGACATTGCTGTGTCTCTCAGAGGAACACAAATTGGTTTCAGACTTGAGTTAGATGACATGTCCAACATAATGGAAAATAAACCCCTCAATACTGAGAAAATTGGAACAGTACATAAACATGACAAGTTAAACAGAGGAGATTATGGTGCTGACAACCGTGAAGCACTTTGTGGACCTTAAGAATTAGCATTTTTAGAAAGACATGCTAGAGTACACTGCATGTATGTCCCTCGTTATTTAAAATCAGAACTTGCTGCATAAGAAAACAAACTTGGATGTAGTCTTTGGATCCATAAACCACCTTCTTCCTTGGTCTACCCTCATACCTCAGTATCCCCATTTGATTACAAGACAAAAACTGAATTTATGCCTGAAGAACATAGCTGGCTGAAGGAATCTGGATGAACAGCACAATTAATCTGTGACGGTCATGATACTTTCTCCTTGGGTTTCCCCAACGAACAGATAAATAAAATGACAATAGGGGTAGATCTGTATGCTCTTTACCCAGCCACCCTACAGGCTTACTGGTGTATAATCCAAATCTGATAGGATAGGAAACAGTTTGTAGAGGAAATTTCCCCTGGTGTACTTTAAAAAAAAAGAAAAAATTTAAACTCTAACAAACTAACTTAAAGAGTATAATTCATGTCACAGGGATCAACAACAAAGGGTCTACTTCAGAGGAAAGGGAAGGAGAATGTTAATTCAAACTAGAGCCTTTTGTCAAAGAGCGTTTTCATTGGTTAATGGTAATTCTCTAACACCATTTCTGTGAAA
The DNA here is from genome assembly GCA_013400575.1 of Peucedramus taeniatus. Lineage (NCBI taxonomy): Eukaryota > Metazoa > Chordata > Aves > Passeriformes > Fringillidae > Peucedramus > Peucedramus taeniatus. The sequence goes on along the minus strand of WBNO01032356.1, from coordinate 2,208 downwards.
AGCAGCTGCATTTTCAGAATGTATTGAACATTTAATGGGTAAAATAACAGAATAAATCAGATCTCAGATGAACTTTCTATTCAGGTTCTAGACAAAATACCTACTGACCATCTAAACTTTAGCAGGATCATCTAATATTTAGCAAGCACTAAATATTAGATGTCCCTCATAACATGGAGCCTGAAGTAATTTACTCTGTTATAAGCAGGCCTTTGCTTCTCATACCATCAAAAAGTTTTTGATCTATCAGGCAACTGACAGTTCTAGATTAAGTTGCTCTACTTTTCAGTGGATGTTCTCTTTGGTGAATTTTTTTAAAAGCTTTAAGACTCATAGGGTAGAGGAAACAAATTGCAAATTCATTCTAATTTAAAAAAAATTATATTTCCATCTACTCACAAGTTAATAATTCAGAAATAATTGCTGCAATTTGAAAATAAAATCATTATGCAAGAGAAAACAAAATAAAAAGTTGTTTTCAGCTCTCCACAGAATAATTTTTTCTCTGAAGAATGTTCTGAAAGTTGTGTGTTCTGCCATACAAAGAGCCTCAAATGGGAGACATGGCAAATACCCATAATTCTTTTTAATCTGGTAAAGTTTATTTACTGCTGAGGCAAATAGAAAAAAACCAAACCAGTGTGCAAGTAGCTATCACATATTAATGAATAAAAAATGGGTAGCTCCATAGAAACACAAGTAATGAATTTTTATTCATCCCTTTCTTAGTAGAAACAAGTCAGAAATGTAACTGAGTTGCAATTCTACACCACTAATCTGCAACAGATGCATTTAAATTTAGTGACAAAAGTATATATGTTGTTATGTTGTTACACTGCAATTCTTATCTTTCAGACAACAGAGAGGAGCAAAAAATAAAAAGCTTTTGATTTCTTCAGAATTAATACTCACTCTCTGAACACTAGGCCTGATCCCCCATCTGCAAAATTTTGGAGGCATTAATTTTTCTTTCCTAAATTTGATGTTTTTTAAAATTTGCAGCATTATTTTAAACACAAAAAATTATTATTTTCTTATTTATTATACTGCATTCTAAACCACTATTATTTATTTTTTATTTATTTGATTTTTTTTTTACAAATATAAATTTTGTAGCCTTAAGTTGCAAAAAAGAAAGTGATAGAAGTATATTTTGAGTCTCTTTTATTCTGACTTCATAATTATAGTAATGCATATTTTTTTTGTCTTTATCACCCCAAATTGTAGAACTGGTGCAGTAGAACTTTCCTTTTCTGTAAAAATCTCTGAAATATCTAGAATTTATGTGAGACTTTTGTTTCTTCATTACTAACTCACAATTAAATAGCCACAGAAATGAGTATTAGTTCAGAAGAAAAAGCAACTTCAGTTCTTATTTCTAGAAGTCAAGCCTTTAATCTTAAAAAATCTTAAAATCTTAATCCTTTAAAGGTAAAGGATACACCAAACTGATGAAGAAATTACTTTCTATTTTGAGGCAATAAGCAGGTTTTGATTTGGTGTTTTCTTCCCACATAAACTTGATCCCAGGCTGGCCAAAGATTTTATCTAGACCTGCCTAGACTCCTTCTTATAACAGCTCCGAAGGCTTGATTATACCAAACATATATATTATGCTTGATTATAACCAAACAGAAACCCAAACCACTGAGCTTCATCATAATAGAACTAAATCACACATGTTTTCAAACAGGGAAGATGTAAGATCATTGACTGGAGAACACAGAAATCAAAGAAGCTTCGGAACAGCTTGCCCTGCTCACGGTGTCTCCACATTAGAGGTCCTTGTTTCCAGTGAAATCAATGACTCCCAGAGTTGCAAAAAGCTCTGTTCTGTCCCCAGATTTTCATCCCATCCCATCTGCAGCCCACGTGTCTGTGCTTTGCTCCTCTCAGCAAGTTGCTGGATTAGGCTGTAGGTCTCCAGCTTTTTGCCCTGACCCTTCTTCCGCTCGCTCAGAACCCACAGCCACTGGAAATGTTTCCCCATCAGGACCTCAGGAAGGAGGAGCCTGTCCTCCCTGCAGAAGGACCTGCCTAACTCAGGCACTTTTCAGAGGAACAAAGGCAGCCTACACACTTGGCAGAACCCAGAGACATCTCCATCAGGCTGCTGTTATCTATTTGACACAGAAGAGGAATGCAGCTGTTTTGGGTAAGTGTTTACTCGTGGTAACCACAAATGTCCTTGAAGCAGTTTTGTAGCTA